>CM075816.1:45935489-46535489 GCA_037975025.1 Excoecaria agallocha
TATTAACCATACATAAACTCTTTCTAATGTATCCAACTGATATAATTTTTATCTACTTTATTAACACATTATCTTATAATCCGAATACTGGTTATATATATACACACATCATATACTATTCCATCTGAAATTAGGATCTCATTAAATATATCACCTTTACTCTTACCAAAACAGGGACAAGGATCTCACATATAACTTAAACATGCCATCTTCAAAAACTTTCCTCTTATCTAATATTCCAAAGATGCATATATGCATTATCATTATCAGAATCTATTAATACACATAAATAGGTATCATAAAAGGAGAGGATAAATACCAAAAACTCCTTCGATCATGTATCTCTTCATTAGAACTTCAATCTTACTTGTTCATACCTAATATAATTAAATCTATAATTCTATCTCTTTTCACTATGATCTACCCATTTTTTTAGAAATAACTGAAACCTTTAAACTTCTTTTCAATCAATACTAATATGTCAATTTCCCTTTACTTTTTTTCATCTTGCACTCTTATTTCTATTTCCTTTAGTCTCACATTTCCTTTTGACATCTCTCGATATCCTATGATTAAATAACTATCATAAAATTTGAGTTAAGTTATGGTTCATATCCAGAAAACTTTCTACTTTTGAAATGATTATCTCATCTCAAAATATAACAATGGCATCGGGGATAACTGAATTCAAAAGCCCAAAACTATAACCTTTCTTATCTCTTTTCTATATTCTATTAAATCATCCTATTTTTAGCCTAATCATAACAACACAGGGATATCTACGTTGGCCAACACTCTAAAACTTCCTATGATAACAATTTCTTAACTCTTATAGTCTAGAAATGACTAAACCTATACTCTCATACCACTAATTGTAACACCCTTATTCTATAATAAAACATTAACCATATGACAAATCTATGTTTAATAAATTAATCTATAAGTCACTTTTAAAGCAACCACTATAATCATAACTAATTACTATTAGTAAAAACTCAAGTAAATTGTGGCATTAATTGCAATAAATACTATATTATTTTGAACTTATAACAATATCTCTTTACATGTACAAACTTCCATTTTGTATAAGAGCATATAAACTATACAAAAGTCTTAGTACAAATAATAACTTATAAACCATAAATCCTCAAAATGGAGACTTCAAAAATAAACTCTTTTATGACTTATGTTAGCCATCCTGCTATGGATATCATCCTTGAGAAGAAAATATTTTCTTAAAACCCATATGAATAAAACACCTGTGCTAAGCTATAAGCTTAGTGGGGAACAAAAATGAGGATGAACTCTATCAAAGGTCTTCAAAAGTGAAAACATACATAAGCATATCTTTAAGTATATGAACCAATCATTTAAACCATATTCACAAAAAATTCAAGTTACTATATTATCTTTTGTGATACTTATAACTAATATTAATTACCTATTGATATTTCATTTGCTTATTGGTTTCTTACTCTTATTAATATTCATTTAAAACTTAGAATCTTATACATCAAGTTTACTTACTTGATTTCTTTATGTTATTCTTGACTAATCAATTTGAATTACTAATCTTTCTTTATTATGTACCAATATCAATTGTCAAACTTTCAATAACTATACTATTTATTTATCACTTATATACTTTTAGAAACACTTATATACTTCAACTATAATCATTAAGTTCCTATACATGAATTTCATGTTCTAGAGCATGAACAATAACCTTAGGATAGTTATGGGATAATTATAGTAGAATAGTATAGTAAAATTTAAAACTGAATTGTTGGAATATTATGGTTACATGCATCACATACATGAGCGGAATTTTAAATTTTTTTTAACCATAAGATCTGATCTTGCCATGAATACACAATATAACTATATGAGAATAAGAAAAATCACCTTTGATTTTTGTTGAACAGTTGATTTTACTTCGCACCGGGTTGTCGCAAACCACAGTGTCCAAAATCGAACACCTCCAATGAGTAATCCACACTAGAGAAGGGTAAATTGAACCAACAAATTGGTGTTCAACTAGGGCTGGCCGAAATTCCCAAGAGCTAGCTTGGGAAGTGGCGCAAAAGGGAGAGAGGATTAAGAGAAAAAGACTTTCCTTTTGTTTTAATCACTCAACCCTAATTCTCATTAGTTGGCCTTTTATAGTTAGGTTAAAATTCCAACTCCTTAATGAGATTGGGCTCTTTAAAATTGCTGGAGAATTATTAATTGGGCTTCTGGAATTAATTATAATCATTTGGGCTTAATTAAATCCAAATTAAATCTTTTCATAAAAGACCATGCACAAAATCCACAAACTAGGCCCTTTGTGCATCTAATTGGATTTAAATACCCAAATGGATTCCAAATCCAACCAAATTAAATATGTGAGTTCCATAACACTTATGTAACATATATAAATTAATTTGGTCCAAGAAAAAGCCCTCTAAGCCCTTCTGTATGAAGTTGGCGTGTAGCCCTCTTCTGGAGGGCTTCCTCCAACTTCTTCATTCCTTTGGCCCTCTATAATTTCTCCAATGGTCCTATTAATTATTATATTAGTCCTATAACACTTATAGTAGTCTTATAACACTTATAAGACAATAATAATTAATCATGAAATACATTATTTCATTTAGGTCCAATTTACAGAACATTTCTCAAAAGTTCCGCGGACAATTTTATTTGATCATAATTAATTAAACTCTTTAATTAATTATTATCATATTCTCCTCTCTACCTTTATAATAATATCAAATATTATTATCCTTGTCATTTTACCATTTTACCCTTTTCTCTATATGTGTGTGACCTATTGGGTTCCTGTCCATGTTGGCAGTATAATATGTAATTGTGAGTTCTATTCAAAACTCACATGATTTAAACTCCTTTAAATCAATTTATCAATCTCTATTGATATTTTGATACATCATTATACAAGTCATGATTGGCCTCTAGCTAGGCATCATGACTACCCAAATGTCAGGAAAGTCATGTGGTTTGACTGTACCCTTCCATAGAAACAGTTACCGTGCAATTACTCCTTTCACCACTCTTATCTCAATCAGATTCTGAGTATGGATTTCTGTCAACTCATATAAATCTAATTATGTATGTTCTATTAATTTAACCATTGTTCCTAAAATGCCCTTCATGGATCTCCATCCATCTCGGCATATTACTCTGGCCAGAGATTCACTGAACAAGGTAATTATAGAATCATGTGAGATAACTTCCCTTGTTAAATCTGGGATGGTGAATCCTTTGTCAATCACTCAACTATCTTCAAGTAGGTCATGATATACCCAATCTCCTAACTATGTTCACTCCCAGTTGGAAGTAATCAGTTATGGAGTCAAAGTATACCACTTGCTACTTAAGATAACTTTGGTGATCTCAAGTCTAAGGATACTTGCACAACCGCTATGAAGAGATTCCTCACTGACATAGATTTAATATCCATATGAGGATTCTCTTTGCAGGTCTCCAATGAACTTGTTCCTCTAACAAGCATCCACATGTTAGCTTTGATTATCATCCATAATCACAATTATGAGAACCATTGCTTGAACCATTCAAGAAGCATAACATGTGCTAGTCTGTCCGAATTAACAATGTCCTATCTTGTTAATTCTATGACTAGGGATATTTAGATATTAACACATTTGCATGCGATAGACATCTCACATCATGAACACCTTCATGATTGCCTTTGCACTGTGTTTATAATATCTAGGACTTCATTTATTAATTTAAGATTTACAAACTCATGTATTCAAACACAGCATTAATAAATGAATGATGCCTTTTATTAAGAATATAAATTTCATACATATGAAAAACATCCCTATTACATGGGCTCTAGGGCATACTCTCTAACAATCTCCCACTTGCACTAGAGCCAATCACTCATATGTCTCAGACCTATGCTATTTATATGGTGATCATGCTTTATCTGGGAAAGTGCTTTAGTGAGGGGATCCGCCACATTGTCATCTGTGGGAACCCTTTCTATTTTCACATCATTTCTAGCTACTATTTCCCTTATGAGATGGTAGCGTCTGAGCACATGTTTGGATCGCTGATGAGACCGTGGTTCCTTTGCTTGCGCAATGGCTCCATTGTTGTCACAATATAAATGAATTGGATCAACAATGCTAGGCACCACTCCTAGTTTAGTTATGAACTTTTTGATCCAGACTGCTTCTGAAGCAGCAATGTACTCAGCTTCTGTCGTGGAATCAGCAGTTGTTTCTTGTTTGGAACTTTTCCAACTAACTGCTCCTCCTCCCATTATGAACACATAACCAGATTGTGATTTACAATCATCTTTGTCAGATTGGAAGCTGGCATCCGTATACCCATTTACTTCCAAACTGCCCTCTCCAAATACCAAGAATACATCCTTAGTCCTTCTCAAGTACTTAAGAATATTCTTGACAGCTGCCCAATGTTCCTCTCCAAAATTAGATTGGAATCTGCTTGTGACACTCAAAGCAAATGCTACATCTGGACGTGTACATAACATAGCATACATGATAGAACCAATTGCAGATGCATATGGTATTCTATTCATGCTCTCTCTATCCTCCAGTGTCTGTGGACACATAGACTTAGAAAGGTGTTTCCCATGCACCATGGGTATAAACCCTTTCTTAGAGAGATCCATATTGAACCTCTTCAATACTTTATCTATATATGTACTTTGAGAAAGACCTAGCAACCTATTGGATCTATCTCTATAGATCCTTATTCCCAGAATATAGGATGCTTCTCCAAGGTCTTTCATGGAGAATTGCTTGGATAACCATATTTTAACAGATTGGAGAAGAGAAACGTCATTTCCCATGATCAATATGTCATCTACATATAGAACTAGGAAGACAATTGCACTCCCACTGACCCTTTTATACACACAAGGTTCATCTTCATTCTGTGAGAAACCAAACTCTTTGATTGTCTCATTGAATCGTATGTTCCAACTCCTAGAGGCTTGCTTCAATCCATAAATGGATCTTTGAAGCTTGCATACCTTTTCGCCATTTCCTGATGTGAATCCTTCTGGTTGTGTCATATACACATCCTCGGTAAGATTTCCATTAAGGAAAGCTGTCTTCACATCCATCTGCCAAATCTCATAATCATAATGAGCTGCAATGGCTAAAAGTATTCTTATAGACTTAAGCATCGCTACAGGAGAAAAAGTTTCGTCATAGTCAATACCTTCTTTTTGACGATAACCTTTTGCTACTAAGCGAGCTTTATAGGTAACTATATTACCTTCCATGTCAGTCTTCTTTTTGAAGACCCATTTGCACCCTATGGGTTTTATCCCTTCAGGTGGTTGAGTTAAAGTCCATACTTTATTCTCATACATGGAGTCCATTTCGGACTGCATAGCCTTAAGCCATAAATCACGTTCTGAACTGTTCAAAACTTCTTGATAGCTTGTAGGCTCATTGTCCTCTACTACAGTTATGCCTCTATCCGAATCAATGTGAAATCCATATCTCACAGGGATAGAACGCATCCTAGTAGATCTTCTAGGATTTTGTGTATAATCAGGTTCAACTGTAATCTCATCATTATGAAATTCAGTTTCGGGTTCAATCGATTGATCATCTTCTATTTGTGGGTCTTGAACTTCACCAAGCTCAATTTTACTCCCACTGTCTTCTCGTAGGAGAAATTCTCTTTCCAAGAAGACAGCATGCCTTGAAACAAACACCTTTTGTTCTAAGGGATGATAGAAATAATATCCAAACGTTTCTTTTGGATATCCCACAAATAAACATTTGTCAGACTTAACATCCAGTTTGTCTGACATTGTCCTCTTCACATAAGTAGGACAACCCCATACTTTCATATGAGAAAGCGTGGGTTTCTTGTTATTCCACATCTCATATGGAGTAACATCAACCGATTTACTAGGAACTCTATTTAACACATAAACAGCAGTTTCTAGTGCATATCCCCAAAAGGACTTAGGCAAGTCCGCTCGGCTCATCATTGATCGAACCATATCTAATAGTGTTCGATTCCTCCTTTCGGATACACCATTGTGTTGTGGTGTATATGGAGGAGTCCATTGAGATAAAATCCCATTATCTCTAAGATAATCCTGAAACTCTTGACTTAAGTATTCTCCACCTCGATCTGATCTAAGTGTCTTAATACTTTTGCCAAGTTGTTTCTCTACTTCATTTCTGAATTCTTTGAACTTTTCAAATGCTTCAGACTTATATTTCATTAGATAGATGTATCCAAACCTGGAATAATCATCTATGAAAGTAATGAAGTAGGAGTAACCTCCTCTAGCATGTGTAGTCATTGGACCACATACATCCGAATGTATTAAGTCCAAAACCATTTTAGCTCGTTCTCCTTTACCAATAAAGGGAGCTTTTGTCATTTTTCCCAATAAACAAGATTCGCATGTATCAAATGATTCATAATCAAATGATCCCAAATCACCTGACTTGTGCAATTTGGTCATGCGTTTTTCATTTATGTGGCCTAAACGACAATGCCATAAGTATGAGGTATTTAGATTATCATGTTTCATTCTCTTGGTATCCACATTATGTACTTCTTTAATTAAATCAAGAACAAATATACCATTCTCAATGATAGCTTTTGCATAAAATATATTGTTCTTAAAAATGTAACAACATTTGTCCTTTAAAGAAATATCATAATCGTTCATCAAACAACTGAAAGAAATAATACTCTTGGACAAAGCTGGAACATAATAACAATTATTTAATTCCAGTACTAATCCACTCGGAAGAGGCAAATGATAAGTCCCCACAACAGTTGTAGAGATGTTTTGTCCAGTAGCTGACTGCAAACAAATCTCTGCCTTTCCAACTCTTCTAAAGCTTCTAAGCCCCTGTAGATCATTACATAAATGAGATCCACATCCGGTATCTAATACCCAAGATTGTTTTGAAGCAATAGAATAAGTATTAATTTCAATCATATGAATACCTGAAGTAGATGCAACAGCTTGCTTCTTCTCCTTAAGAGAATCTAGATAGGCCTTGCAGTTACGCTTCCAATGACCATCTTTTCCACAATGGAAGCAAGTTCCTTTGGGATTCTCTTTCTTGGCAACCTTCTTCTTGGAGATCCCACCATTCTTTGGCTGCGCCTTGGTTATCATCTTCTTCTTCTGCTTCTTGCCTTTAGCAGAAGTGACAACCATGACACTTTTTGGATCTTTCTTAAATGATCCATCAGCTGTCTTGAGCATGTTGATTAACTCAGGAATGGATACTTGGATCTTGTTCATGTTGAAGTTAAGCACAAAAGGTGCATAACTTGGAGCCAACGAGTACAAGATTAAATCTATGTATAGATCATTATCCATAACATAGCCAAGTCTACTCAAATGCTCAATATACCCATACATCTTCAATGCATGAGCAGCAGCTGAAGTGCCTTCCACCATTTTGCAACTAAATAGAGCTCGAGCAATCTCATATTGCTCAGTTCTAGCCTGAGAAGAATAAAGCTTCTCTAGATGCAAAACAATGGTTCTAGCATCCATCATTTCATGTTGCTTCTGAAGCTCCGAGGACATAGCACCCAGCATCAAACATGCTGCTGCTTCACTATCCTCCATGTATTTTCGATAAATGCCTTTGATCTCATCAATGGCATCATCTGATGGAAGTGGTGGTGGATCTTTATCCAAGACATAATGGATCTTTTCAGCCCTGAGAACAATTCTCACTTGCCTGATCCAGTCAGAATAGTTGTTGCCAACCAGCTTGTTATCCAAGATTGATCGTATATTAATGTTTGATGTGCTCATGATGATGACCTAGATGTGAAAATGAAAAGATATGAGAGTATGTTCATATATATGTATGCATTAATAAGGTCTTTAATTAATACATTTACTCCCACTATTTTATTGCGAATTAATAGCCCTCACTATTTAATCCGAGAAAACCCGATGGTTTTCTTAGTGGGCCAATATCCAATCCTTGATATGTAATTTGACCTTGACTGTGGTCAACAAGCCAAATTCCATACCCTTGAAAGGTAGGTATCTCTATACCAATTGTGTCTCTACACAACTATTGGATCATTAGGTTATCAACTTTTGATGCATGCATATCATATATGCATTCCCTAATCTTGCCTCTAGAACCATTAGCCTTGACTGTGGTCAACAAACTAATGGGCTAGCTAAGATGACCCATTTAATTAGATTTGAACATATTCGATATAATGTGAGCTTGACTGTGGTCAACAACCCACACTATAAAGAACTCTGGTTCTCCTCAAATTAATGGAAGGCTTATATACCTTAGTATTTGTTTGAGGGTTTTAGTTAATTAAGTCTCATCATACATGGTTGGCATACATTGGTATGCATCCTATATCTATCACATAAATATAAGCATACAAATATGGTATAGTTATGGACTTCACTACATTGATTTCCCCGAGCCATGAGGGAAATCAAAAGGTCACACCTAGGTAGTATGCATGATTCAAACAAGAAAAATAATTACATTATCTTCAAGCTTGTTGGATCTCCATCCGGCCCATCTTGCTCCTTGATATTGGTCTCCATCTCTATTTCTAATTCTAATCTAAGTAATCTAATTACATATTACAATTTGAAATGAAATACAAACCAAAAACAAGTGGCCGGGACATGAAAGTCCTCATTGGGCCAAAACATGCATTATGCTCAATCACATTGGGCTTTGTCCATAACTAACCATCATGCCAATCATTCACCCTTATATGCCTTTCTAATGCATAAAGAAATGGATTACTAACTTTGTTTCAACCTTTGAAACTATATTTTGAGTTATTTTAATGATGTGATCAAATTAGGAAACTTTTTCCATTTTGGAAACTTTCATTTTAGGAAACCTTTTTGCATGAATTTGTTCTTGCCTTAATAATCAATCAAATTGATTATTAATTAATTATAAATTAATTATTTAATTAATTAATCATATTAAATAATTAAAAGAATCAATTTTGGGCTTAAAATAAGTGTAGGCCGAAACCCACAGAAGAAAAACCCTAAGTGTGTTCACACACAAACTAGTTTTGTGTCATTTGGACCATTTGGGCCTTTTGGAATGAGCCAAGCCCACTCCAGCCCTTAAAACCCATTAATAAACTTAATTAATGTTTATAATAGTTAATTTAAATCAGCTCCTTGGGCCTACCAAGTCATTTACTAATTTAAACCAAGTCCGTAAACATAATTAAGCCCATTAAGTGGTTTTAATGAATTAAAATTAATCAAATTAATTTAAGGCCCATTTTAATTAATCCAATTAATTAAAAATACTTTAATATATCATATATATCATATTTAGAAGATCAAAAGTCGTTCTAACCATGAACACATCAAGAACACACGAAGAACACCAATTTATCGAACTTTTCGACAAAACTAGTTTTCATGCAAAACTTGTTCGATTTTAATTCCGTTCGATCCTACGGCTTAATATCACATATTAAAGACATAAAATATCATCTAAATGATTTTTAAATGGATCCATAAGAAATTAAATTAGAACAGCCCCTACATTACCTAGGGTTTCACGCCAAACCCTAATGGGTTTCACGCAAAACCCTAGTCACTTTTCTTCAAAAGTTCCGTTTTTGTTTCCGTCAAATTTATTTGATCACACATACAACCAGAAATCAATATTTCTCATTCATGAACAATCAAATCTAATATTTTAAAGTTCATGAAATAAATAACTCAAAACAAAACAAAACTTATTCCGCAGAAAAATATAGAATTGTATATCCATGGCAAAACCGAGGCTCTGATACCATGTTGGAATATTATGGTTACATGCATCACATACATGAGCGGAATTTTAAATTTTTTTTAACCATAAGATCTGATCTTGCCATGAATACACAATATAACTATATGAGAATAAGAAAAATCACCTTTGATTTTTGTTGAACAGTTGATTTTACTTCGCACCGGGTTGTCGCAAACCACAGTGTCCAAAATCGAACACCTCCAATGAGTAATCCACACTAGAGAAGGGTAAATTGAACCAACAAATTGGTGTTCAACTAGGGCTGGCCGAAATTCCCAAGAGCTAGCTTGGGAAGTGGCGCAAAAGGGAGAGAGGATTAAGAGAAAAAGACTTTCCTTTTGTTTTAATCACTCAACCCTAATTCTCATTAGTTGGCCTTTTATAGTTAGGTTAAAATTCCAACTCCTTAATGAGATTGGGCTCTTTAAAATTGCTGGAGAATTATTAATTGGGCTTCTGGAATTAATTATAATCATTTGGGCTTAATTAAATCCAAATTAAATCTTTTCATAAAAGACCATGCACAAAATCCACAAACTAGGCCCTTTGTGCATCTAATTGGATTTAAATACCCAAATGGATTCCAAATCCAACCAAATTAAATATGTGAGTTCCATAACACTTATGTAACATATATAAATTAATTTGGTCCAAGAAAAAGCCCTCTAAGCCCTTCTGTATGAAGTTGGCGTGTAGCCCTCTTCTGGAGGGCTTCCTCCAACTTCTTCATTCCTTTGGCCCTCTATAATTTCTCCAATGGTCCTATTAATTATTATATTAGTCCTATAACACTTATAGTAGTCTTATAACACTTATAAGACAATAATAATTAATCATGAAATACATTATTTCATTTAGGTCCAATTTACAGAACATTTCTCAAAAGTTCCGCGGACAATTTTATTTGATCATAATTAATTAAACTCTTTAATTAATTATTATCATATTCTCCTCTCTACCTTTATAATAATATCAAATATTATTATCCTTGTCATTTTACCATTTTACCCTTTTCTCTATATGTGTGTGACCTATTGGGTTCCTGTCCATGTTGGCAGTATAATATGTAATTGTGAGTTCTATTCAAAACTCACATGATTTAAACTCCTTTAAATCAATTTATCAATCTCTATTGATATTTTGATACATCATTATACAAGTCATGATTGGCCTCTAGCTAGGCATCATGACTACCCAAATGTCAGGAAAGTCATGTGGTTTGACTGTACCCTTCCATAGAAACAGTTACCGTGCAATTACTCCTTTCACCACTCTTATCTCAATCAGATTCTGAGTATGGATTTCTGTCAACTCATATAAATCTAATTATGTATGTTCTATTAATTTAACCATTGTTCCTAAAATGCCCTTCATGGATCTCCATCCATCTCGGCATATTACTCTGGCCAGAGATTCACTGAACAAGGTAATTATAGAATCATGTGAGATAACTTCCCTTGTTAAATCTGGGATGGTGAATCCTTTGTCAATCACTCAACTATCTTCAAGTAGGTCATGATATACCCAATCTCCTAACTATGTTCACTCCCAGTTGGAAGTAATCAGTTATGGAGTCAAAGTATACCACTTGCTACTTAAGATAACTTTGGTGATCTCAAGTCTAAGGATACTTGCACAACCGCTATGAAGAGATTCCTCACTGACATAGATTTAATATCCATATGAGGATTCTCTTTGCAGGTCTCCAATGAACTTGTTCCTCTAACAAGCATCCACATGTTAGCTTTGATTATCATCCATAATCACAATTATGAGAACCATTGCTTGAACCATTCAAGAAGCATAACATGTGCTAGTCTGTCCGAATTAACAATGTCCTATCTTGTTAATTCTATGACTAGGGATATTTAGATATTAACACATTTGCATGCGATAGACATCTCACATCATGAACACCTTCATGATTGCCTTTGCACTGTGTTTATAATATCTAGGACTTCATTTATTAATTTAAGATTTACAAACTCATGTATTCAAACACAGCATTAATAAATGAATGATGCCTTTTATTAAGAATATAAATTTCATACATATGAAAAACATCCCTATTACATGGGCTCTAGGGCATACTCTCTAACATGAATAAGGGTTAAACATGCTTAAGCTAGGAAAATCTGAGGATGCTTGACCTAGCGAGCAGTTGGACTCAACCTAGTATTAATAAAATAGGTGTTAAACGGAGTCTAATGGTACAATTTGAAATGAAAATGAGCTTAAATTGGCCCTCAAATCAGATAGAAAAAATTTTGCACGACACCGTAGAAAGGGTTGACTGGAAGTTTGATCGGGTCATAAAATATTCCATAGAGCTCCAAAAATTATTTTGGTTGCCAAGATCTATTATAAATTGTTTAAATTAGTATCTGAAAGTGAAAAATAATTTTTCTGATGACTTTGAATTTTTGAATTTTTGACCAGCTGATTTTTCCTCTGAAGCTGAAATTATATTGAAATAATCTTAGAATGAATTCAAATGGTTTAAATTAGTATCCAAGGACCAAATAGTAATTTTCCTCCGTGTAGATAAATATGTGAATTTAAATAAAGAAATCAAGTAAAAGAAGAAAAATTAAATGGTGATTTAAAGAAATATAAAAATAAATTTCCAACTAGTTAAATAAAAAAAATGACACTAGGGCATAATGGTAAATTTTACTTAAAGGGGTTCGTAGAGATCAAATGTTGTATAACTGTATCAATCATTAGGTGAAGGCATTCCGAAGCCAGGCACTGAAGAATCCAGAACGAAAATGTAGTTGGCTAGTGCAAGGAACTCTTATGGTAACACAAAGATTAGTCGTGTTTTATATTAAGATTGGATAACTGACTTATATTAGATTTTGTTTTATAATAAATGGCAATTAGAGGTAAATGTATGGTCCAATATATATATGTGAATGGAAACTTTGATACTGCATTGTAAAGATAAATCATAATTGATCATAGAGATGTTAAATCGTCAATTGTAGGGCTAGGTAGTAAAATAGATAAGTCATTATACTGCCAAAATTCATACCAAGGGAATAATAACCTAATTGAATGAATAATAAAGTTACAAAATAACCAAATTGAACAGTAATGGACTATTAAAAATAGTATTGATAACCGATAATTGAAATTTAATCCAAAAACTAATTGTTAATAAACTAGTCATTAATCAGTAAAACTAAACAATAATCAATTGGAGTAAAAGCAAAATGCCATTACGGAAACTCATAATGTATGAATTGACGAATGAACATTGGGTGTTACAATATCAATCTTAAATAATCACTTGATGTACTCATTTATCTTAAAAGCATGGTAATATCAATCTTTGTTTCCTAGAAAGGAAATTATAAATCATAAAACTTTAGTTAATAAACTAAATCTTTATGCATTAATAGATACTAACAATTTCCATGCCACGATAATGTGTATAACACATACTGTGTGTCAAGACATATATTAATGACCTTAACTTATATTTATTCTATTTATACCAATTATTTCTCTCCTTGGTTACCATTCGGATTCCCTAAAGCATTGGATTATTAATTTACTTCTATCTCAAGCTCCAAATCATATGATATTTACCAGCTATAAATTCATAAATTATTTATGTTTACATGAAAGGTGTTGCACATCATTTCGCAATAGAAATTACGAAAAAAATAGTTTTAAAGAAAGCATACAAGTCAATACAACTATTGAAAGGAATCACCAATCATAAGTACATATACATATATCATTTGTTCCTAGGTATAGGAAACACTAATAATTACATTAACAATTTCATATCTTTCATATACGAGGAAACATACAAGTAAGTTATCCAACTCAAGCAAGTAACATATAACTATAGGGAACTTACTTTCACCAATATAATCATTGACCAGACATTAATGATGCACAAATTCATTATGCATATAACTTATAATTCTAGTATATACATGCGATACTATGTGATGGACATATACATATATAAAATGTAACTTGCTTTTGTATCATGTTTTCCATGTGCAATATAGAAGCTTCATCTTAAAAATAATAGGAAGATCAAACTAAGAATTATCATGCTTCATTAATCTTTTTAACTCAATATGATGTTTTTCTTTTACTTTCAATAAGGCCTGCACTATAGGCTAAACTATTACACCCGAAGGTACAAAACTTTGCTTTGTGATCAGTCAAGCTGACCTAAACGGGGTTAGCTACAACCCAAGTGGGGTTGTTTATGATCTAAATTGGACCATTTATGATCCAAACAGGGTCGAGTTGCACTATGTTTTATGGCCTAAATGGGGTCAACTATACTTTATCTTTCAAACGGATCCAAATGGAGTCAACTACAACCTAAATGGGGCTATTTATGATCCAAATGGGGTCAACTATACCTCAACTTTCAAATGGACCCAAACGGGGCCAGCTACAACCTAAGTGGGGCTATTTATGACCCAAACGGGACAATTTATGACCCAAACGAGGTCATCTATACTTTAACAGCTATAATTTACCCTTATAGGCATGCTTATTTATCCACATCCTAGACATAATATAGGCAGATAATTCTCTTAGCTTTATCTTTATTTACTGTACTTTACTGTGTTCAATCATATACATATATGCACATGTATACTCACATATAACTATGTCGAAAGTAATCATATACATGTTCACGTATAACTCTCTATAAACATGTGATCATGTACATTATTAAGTGTTGCTATTCTATACTTTGCTATTTTCTCATCATATACATATAGATGTTCATTCATATATATTCTTGTGTATTTATAAGCATGGTTTCATATTCATGTTCATGTATAAATTTTCTATAACATGCTATCATGTACACAATTAAATATAACTATTCTGCACTTGTAATCATGAGAACTATGATTAAATGGGAACATCATATGTGCATACCTTTGTAATTCTCTATATCTATCCCTCATGAATCTTTATGCTTAAACACATCATCACATATTCATAATAGTTAAACATGTTAAGCAAATATGATTAAGATATTATAGCCAATAAAATTGCTCTAGTGTATAAGTTATTCCTATTCCAAGTTTGGATCCCAATCATGTATGCACAAAAACATTACTATCATCTTCATATGATACTTTCATCTCAACTATATCCATATGAAAACATTTCATATGCACCTTATCATTTATTGATTACATTTCTATACCTTCATTTGCTTATATGTATACACACACACACACACATTTATTTGCAACAAGCAGTCACATGAATAAACAAGGTTTGTAAACATGTAAATTTTTAACATTATAGAATCATAATATAGCGACTAAAAATGGCATATGCCTCCAGGCATTCCAATATCAATTCATGTGAACCATCAAGCTTATAACTATACATTTACCCATGTACATGTCATAAAAACATATTATTTTCATTTTCATGGATACCTTTACCTTTACACTTTAATGCCAATGTCCTTTTTTTTTAAATTTAGAAGACATTGATCATTAAATAGTTCATACTAAAGGGATATCACATGGCATATACATGATGATCACGCAGTGGAAAAATTAAAAATCTAGATCATACATGCCATGCAATATGCAACAACGAATCGAATCATGCAATTTTAGGGTTTTGAAAAACTTACAATCTTAGATGCACTTCAAAACTTGATTGTGATGATGACCAGCAAATAAGATGGACTTATATGCCTTAGATCTTGATCACTAATGCCAAAAGAGTTGCCTTTATGCCACTCCACTCTATGCTCACACACACACTAGCAAGGATGGCTTAAAACAAGAGTGCTAGCTCTAAAGAATTAATCAATTTATATAATTAATTTAGGAAAGATGTGAATGCCGAAATCCCTTTGGAATAATGAATATTTTCAGCCTCCATCACTTCCTAATTAAGTGATTTAAATTGATTCAAATTCTCTTAGGTTTCAAATTCAAATGGCATTAGTCATTTAATAAAAAATAAACCACTTCATTAGGGATTAATAGTTGCTAAAATTTACTAGGATTTTTCCTTGAATTTTAGGTCACATTATCTCCCTCTTAAGGTATTAAATACTTAATTACATTAATTACCATAAGATAATTAATTAATTGAAATTAAACCTTGTGGATGCTGAATATTGTCCTCATGGACCAACTATTTAACAGATTTACCTTAAATAGATTTGCCTTAAACAACTAGCTATTTAAGGTAAAAAACTCCTTTTACAAATTTTTCTTAAACCTGTTTATGAGAATCATTCCAATTAACAATTTTAATACCCATTACATACATTAATTTGACTTTAAATAAAATCCCAAATTAATGCCAATACACTATTTAAATATTTTAAGCCTAATGCTTTGTGTCTAATCCTATACGTCCATTTAATATTGGCAATGAATTAATAAATTAATTCAAAGGCTATATATATTCTCTAGCAAGATATTATAGCATTTCAAATTAAATGAAAATGGGAATGACATTTAGTGACCTAATGCAATTTTGCATAGTCCCTTACCCTTAAATATATGAATTAATATAAGGTATGGAACTAGCCATCCTTATATATATTAATTCCTTTCTTGATATTCCAGTGACACTGAACTCTCAGATAAATAATGATTACTCATTATTTCATCTCGGTATGGCTATACACTTCTCAATTCACTGATCAAGTGGCCGATGATATTTTCTCTCTTATTGAGAGGGGTAATCCCTTCACTTCTCTCATGCTCTCTAACATGAATTAGTGCATACCCAAGCATACCCATACTTGTCACCCTGTTACGAATACGTTAAGTGTATGTCAAAGTACACAGTAATTCATAAAAAGTTTCATATAGATTTTAGGTCTAAGAACTTCGATGAAAAACTTGCACATGAGAAACACTTATGAATTATACCATGTAGTGTTCTCATGAACGGATCAAATCCAGATACCATGTTTTAGACATGTATCTATGATCTCTAATTGACACTCTTGTCCTTATGATTCGTAAGTCAGAATTCATCTTATCAGAGACAGTATACTAGTCTTAATTCATTTGTTATTCCCATAACAATGACTGACTAGGGATATTTAGAATGATGTCCCTATTGTTTCAAGGTCTTATAACCATGTGCCTCACACATGATAACTTAAACCGAAACAACATTCTTGGATTGTTCTATCAATTGATATGCATAGGAATACAATAGATAACACAAATGCTCATTTATTAACTTAAGTGTTTTATAACAATGCATTGGGGGCTAGGGCTTACACTAACAATCTCCCACTAACACTAGTCCAAATTGGGTATAGCCCTAATAGCGAATGCTCTCAAATGAGCTTCGTGCAGATTTAAATGCAATTGTTTCATCAAAGGATATGTTACATTGTTTTCACTTGCTATCTTGCTAAACTTGATGTCCCTACGATCAATGATCTCTTTGATCAGGTGGTACCTCCTGAGTATGTGTTTCAATTTCTAGTGTGACTGGGGCTCCTTGGCCTGTGCGATGGCCCTATTATTGTCCCAAAAGATTTCTAATAGATCTAGGATGGTTAGGATAACTCCTAATCCATAAATGAAATTTTTAATCCAAATAGCTTCTTTTGCAGCTTCACTTGCTACAATATACTCAAATTCTATAGTTGAGTCGGCAACGGTCACTTGCTTCGAGCTTTTCCAACTGACAGCACCATTATTCAAAACAAAAACAAAACTAGATTGTAATCTTGAGTCCTGAATGATGGTTTAAAAAGTAGCATCGGCATAACCTTGTATGACGAGCTCTTCTTGACCACCATACACCAAGAAGTGATCCTTAGTCCTTTACAGGTACTTTAGAATCCCCTTTACAGCAGGCTAGTGCTTTTCACCAAGGTCCTGCTAAAACCTACTGGTTATACTTAGTGCATGAGCAACATCTAACCTAGTACATAACATAACGTACTTGATAGATCCAATAGTAGATGCATATAGGATTCTGCTCATGTTATCGCTCTCCTCTTTAGTTTTAGGACACTGTTCTTTAGTCAAAAGAACTTCTAAAGCCAAAGGTAAGTACCCTTTCTTTAAGTCTCCCATACTAAAATGCTTTAGTACTTTGTCTATGTACTTTTCTTGACTTAGTCCCAAAAGCCGATTCGATCTATCTCTATAGATCCGAATACAAAGTATTGTCTCGGCTTCACCTAAGTCTTTCATTGAGAAACACTTCCCTAACCATTGCTTAACCTTTTTCAATGTTGGAATTTCATTCCTAATGAGAAGGATGTCATCCACATATAGGACCAGAAATACTATTATGCACCCACTAACCTTCTTGTACACACAAGGCTCATCTTCATTTTTTATGAAGTCAAATTCTTTGACTGCTTCATCAAAATGGAGATTCCAACTCCGGGATGGTTACTTTAATCCATAAATGGATTTTTGAAGCTTGCAAACCTTCTTAGGATGCTTGGGATTGACAAAACCCTCAGGTTGTGTCATATACACATCAGCAAGTAGATTTTCATTGAGGAAAGCAGTTTTGACATCCATTTACCATATCTCATAGTCATAATATGCAGCTATGGCAAGTAAGATCCTAATAGACTTGAGCATGACTACAGGCGAAAAGGTCTCATCATAGTCTACACCATGAGTTTGTCGAAAACCTTTTGCTACTAATCTACCTTTGTAGGTCTTATCAACTTTGAGTTTAAATAGCCACTTGCATTCAATTACCTTAGCACCTTCTGGTGGATCAACTAAGGTCCAAACTTGGTTATCGTACATTAATTGCATCTCAAATTTCATTGCTTTAAGCAAATTTTTTGAGTCAAGGCTCTCAATAGCTTCTTAGTAGGTAGTTGGATGCTCATGATCCACTAACTCAATAGTACCACTATCGATGATTAGAAATCCATATCTCTCAACCTCCCGACATACCCCACCAGACATTTTAGGTTCTTTTGCAATGGGTTCTTGTTCCACAACTGGTTGTGAACTTGATCCCATGTCCAACTCATCCTCTACAAGAGTTTATGGCACTTGAATTTCTCCAAGTTCTACTTTACTCCCACTGTCTTTCTTGAGAAGGAATTCCTTTTCCAAGAAAATAGCCTTGCGAGCAACAAATACTTTGTTCTTGGCTTATAAGTAAAAGTAGTACCCCTTTATTTCCTTGGGATAACCCACAAATAAGCAGACAGTAGATTTGGAATCTAGTTTGTCAGATGTTAATTTCTTAACACGTGCTTCACAGCCCCAATTCCTGATAAATGACATATTGGGTTCTTTCCCAGTCTATACCTCGTATGGTGTCTTCTCAACTGCTTTAGTTGGAGTACGGTTCAGTAGAAATGCAGTAATTTCTAATGCATACCCCAAAAAGAGACAGAAAGATTAGCTTGACTCATCATCGATCGAACCATGTCTAATAGAGTTCGATTTATCCTTTTTAACACACCATTCCATTATGGTGTTCTAGGAGGAGTAAATTGTAAAATAATTCCATACTCCTTCAGATGACCTTCATGTTAAAGAGTATGCCCTAGAGCCCATGTAAAAGGGATTAATTTAATATGTACGAATTTATGTTCTTAATAAAAGGCATTATTCATTTATTACTGCTATATTTAAATACATGAGTTTGTAAATCTTAAATTAATAAATAAAGTCCTTGATATTATAAACATAGTGCAAAGACAATCATGAAAGTTTTCATGATATGAGGTGTCTATTGCATGCAAATGTGTTAATATCTAAATATCCCTAGTCATAGAATTAACAAGATAGGACATTGTTAATTTGGACAGACTAGCACATGTTATGCTTCTTGAATGGTTCAAGCAGTGGTTCTCAAAACTGTGATTATGAAAGATAATCAAAGCTAACATGTGGATGCTGGTTAGAAGAACAAGTTCATTGGAGACCTGCAAAGAGAATCCTCATATGGATATTAAATCTATGTCAGTGAGGAATATCTTCATAGCGGTTGTGCAAGTATCCTTAGACTTGAGATCACCAAAGATAAATTCTATAATTGCCTTATTTATAAAATCTCTGGCCAGAGTAATATGCCAAGATTGATAGAGATCCATGGAGGGCATTTTGGGAACAATGGTTAAATTAATAGAGCATACATAATTAGATTTATATGAGTTGATAGAAATCCGTACTTAGAATCTAATTGAGATAAGAGTGGTGAAAGGAGTAATTGCAAGGTAACTATTTCTATGGAAGGGTATAATCAAACCACTTAACTTTCCTAACATTTGGGTAGTCATGATGCCTAGCTAGAGGCCAATCATGAATTGTATAATAGTGTATCAAGAATATCAATAGGGATTGATAAAATAATTTAAAGAAGTTTAAATCATGTGAGTTTTGATTGGAACTCACAATTACATATTATACTACCAATATAGACAGGACACATATAGAGAAAAGGATAAAATGGTAAAATGACAAGGATAATAATATTTGATATTATTATGGGAATAGAGAAGTGAATAAGAGAATAATTAATTAAAGAGTTTAATTAATTATGATAAAGTAAAATTGTGAAACTTTTGAGAAATATTCTGTAAAATTAGACCTAATTGGAATATGTATTTCATAATTAATTATTATTGGACTATAAGTATTATAGGGCTGATATAATAATTAATTGATCCATTGGAGGAAATTACAGAGGCCTAGAGAAGTAAAGTTGGCGCATAAACCCTCTAGAAGAAGGGCCACACGCTAACTCCAAAAAGAAGGCCTTAGAGGCCTATTTCTTGGACCAAAATAAATTAAACATGTTACATAAGTGTTATGGATCCTACAAATTTAATTTGGTTGGATATGGAATTCATTTGGATAATTAAATCCAAGTATATGTACAAAGGGCCTAGTTTGTGGGTTTTGTGCATAGTCTTTTGTGAAAAGGCTTAAATTGGATTTAATTAAGCCCAAATAATTATAAATAATTCTAGAAGCCCAATTAATAATTCTCCAGTAATTTTAAAGAGCCCAATCCCATTATGATGTTCGATTTTTAACCTAACTATAAAAATCCAAGAGATGTGGAATTAGGGTTAAGTGTGAACAATTAAGAAAAGCTTCTTCTCTCTTTTCTCTCAACCCTAGCCATTGCTCCCAAAAAGCTAGCATCTAGGGATTTTGGCCAGCCCTTGTTTCTCCCAATTTTTTGTTTATTCATTCCTTCTCTAGTGTGGATTACTCATTGGAGGTGTTCGATTTTGGACACTGTGGTTTGCGACAACGCGATGAGAAGGAAAATCAACTTTACAACAAAAATCAAAGGTGATTTTTCTTATTCTAATTAATATGTATATTGTAAATTCATGTCATGATCAGATATATTGGTCAAAAATTTTAAATTCCGCTTATGTATGAGATGCATGTAACCGATAATTGCCAACATGGTATTAGAGCCTCGGTTTTGCCATGAATATACAATTCTATATTTTTCTACAGAATAAGTTTTACTTTTGAGTTATTTATTTCATAAAATTTAAAATATCATATTTGATTGTTCATGAATGAGAAATATTTATTTTTCTATATATGTGATCAAATATATAAAACGAAAAATAAAAACGATTCTTTTGAGATAACAACCATTAAGAATGGCATGAATGGCTTTTATTTTTCAATGAAGTTTAGGGGATGTTCTAAATTAATTTTTTATAGATCCACTCTAAGATTATTTTGATGATAATTTATGTGTTTAATATATGAGATTAAGCCATAGGATCAAACGAAATTAAAATTGAACAAGTTTTACATGAAAACTAGTTTAGTCGAAAAGTTCGATAAATTGGTGTTCTTGATGTGTTCTTGTTTAGAATGATTTTTAATCTTCTAAATCTGATATATTAAAGTGTTTTTAATTAATTGGATTAATTAAAATGTGCCTTGAATTAATTATATTAATTTTAATTCATTAAAACCACTTAATGGGCTTAATTATGTTTACGGACTTAATTTAAACTAGTGAATGACTTGGTTGGCCCAAGGAGCTGATTTAAATTAAATATTTATTAATGGTTTTTAAGGGCTGGAGTGGGCTTGGCTCATTCCAAAAGGCCCAAATGGTCCAATAGACACAAAACTAGTTTGTGTGTGAACACATTTAGGGTTTAATTTTGTGGGTTTCGGCCTACCCTTTATCTTAAGCCCAAAATTAATTCTTTTAACTATTTAATATAATTAATTAATTAAATAATCAATTAATAATCAATTGAATTGATTATTAAGGCAAGAACACATGCATGTAAAAAGGTTTCCTAAAATGAAAGTTTCCAAAATGGAACAAGTTTCCTAATTTGATCACATTATAAAAATAACTCAAAAGTATGTTTCAAGAGTTGAAACAAAGTTAGTAATCCATTACTTGATGCATTAGAAATGCATATAAAGGTGTATGATTGGCATGATGGATAGTTATGGACAAGGCCCAATGTGATTGAGCATTATGCATGTTTTGGCCCAATGAGGACTTTCATATCCCTTCCACTTATTTTTGGTTTGAATTTCTTTTTTAAATTGTAATATGTAATTAGATTACTTAGATTAGAATTAGAGATAGAGATGGAGACCACTATCAAGGAGCAATATGGGCCGGATAGAGATCCAACAAGCTTGAAGATAATGTAATTATTTCTTACTTGTTTGAATCATGCATACTACCTAGGTGTGACCTTTTGATTTCCCTTTTGGCTCAGGGAAATCAAAGTAGTAAAGTCTATAACTATACCATATTTGTATGCTTATATTTATGTGATAGATATAGGGTGCATACCAATGTATGTCAACCATGTATGATGAGACTTAATTAACTAAAACCCTCAAATAAATACTAAGGTATATTAAGCCTTCCATTAAATTAAGGAGAACCATAGTTCTTTATAGTATAGGTTGTTAACCACAGTTAAGCTCACATTATATCGAATATGTTCAAGTCTAATTAAATGTATCATCTTAGCTAGCCCATTAGTTTGTTCACAACAGTCAAGGCTAATGGTTCTAGAGGCAAGATTAGGGAATGCATATATGATATGCATGCATTTAGAGTTGATAACCTAATGATCCAATAGTTGTGTACAGACACAATTGGCATAGAGATACCTACCTTTCAAGGGTATGGAGTTTGGTTTGTTGACCACAGTCAAGGTCAAATTACATATCAAGGATTGGATATTGGCCCACTAGGAAAACCATCGGATTTTCTTGGATTAAATAGTGAGGGCTATTAATTCGTAATAAAATAGTGGGAGTAAATGGATTAATTAAAGACCTAATTAATGCATACATATATACGAACATAATCTCATATGTTTTCTTTTTAAAATCTAGGTCATCATCATGAGCACATCAAACATTAACATACGATCAATCTTAGATAACAAGCTGGTTGGCAGCAACTATTCTGACTTGATCAGGCAAGTGAGAATTGTTCTTAGAGCTAAAAAGATCCATTATGTCTTGGATAAGGATCCACCACCACTTCCATCGGATGATGCCATTGATGAGATCAAAGACACTTATCGAAAATACATGGAGGATAGTGAAGCAGCAGCATGTCTAATGCTGGGTACTATGTCCTCGAAGCTTTAAAAGCAACATGAGATGATGGATGCTAGAACCATCATTTTGCATCTAGAGGAGCTTTATTCTTCTCAGGCTAGAACTTAACAATATGAGATTTCTCGAGCTCTATTTAGCTACAAAATGGTGAAAAGCACTTCAGCTGCTACTCATGCATTGAAGATGTATGGGTATATTGAGCATTTGAGTAAACTTGGCTATGTAATGGATATGATCTATACATAGATTTAATCTTGTACTCGTTGGCTCCAAGTTATGCACCTTTCGTGCTTAACTTCAACATGAACAAGATCCAAGTTACCATTCTTGAGTTAATCAACATGCTCAAAATAGCTAATTGATCCTTTAAGAAGGATCCAAAAAGTGTCATGGTTGTCACTTCTGCTAAAGGTAAGAAGCAAAAGAAGAAGAAGAAGAAGATAACCAAGGTGCAGCCAAAGAATGGCGGGATCTCCAAGAAGAAGGTTGACAAGAAAGAGAATCCCAAAGGAACTTGCTTTCATTGTGAAAAGGATGGTCACTGGAAGTGTAACTGCAAGGCCTATCTAGATTCTCTCAAGGAGAAGAACCATGCTGATGCTTTTACTTCAGGTATTCATATGATTGAAATTAATACTTATTCTATTGCTTCAAAATAATCTTGGATATTAGATACCGGATGTGGATCTCACTTGTGTCATGATATACAGGGGCTTAGAAGCTTTAGAAAAGTTGGAAAGGCAGAGATATGTTTACAGTTAGCTACTGGACAGAACATCTCTACAACGGTTGTGCGGACTTACCATTTGCCTCTTCTAAATGGATTAGTACTGGAATTAAATAATTGTTATTATGTTCCAGCTTTATCCAAGAGTATTTTTTCTTTCAGTTGTTTATTAAATGATTATGATATTTCTTTAAAGGACAAGTGTTGTTACATTTTTAAGAACAATATGTCTTATGCAAAAGCTATCATTGAGAATGGTATATTTATTCATGATTTAATTAAAAAAGTGCATAATGTGGATACTAAGAGAATGAAACATGATAATCTAAATACCTCATACTTATGGCATTGTCGTTTAGGCCATATAAATGAGAAATGCATGACAAAATTACATAAGTCAAGTGATTTAGGATCATTTGATTATGAAACATTTGATACATGCGAATCTTGTTTATTAGGAAAAATGACAAAAGCTCCCTTTATTTGTAAAGGAGAACGAGCTAAAATGGTTTTGGACTTAATACATTCAAACGTATGTGGTCCAGTGACTACACATGCCAGAAGAGGTTACTCCTACTTCATTACTTTTATAGATGATTATTTCAGGTATGGATACATCTATCTAATGAAACATAAATTAGAAGCATTTGAAAATTTCAAAGAATTCAGAAATGAAGTAGAGAAACAACTTGGCAAGAGTATTAAAACACTTAATCAAATCGAGGTGGAGAATACTTAAGCCAAGAATTTCAAAATTATCTTAGAGATAATGGGATTTTATCTCAATGAACTCCACCATATACACCACAACACAATGGTGTATTTGAAAGGAGAAATCGAACACTATTAGATATGGCTCGATCAATGATGAGCCGAGCAGACTTGCCTAAGTCTTTTTGGGGATATGCACTAGAAACTGTTATTTATGTGTTAAATAGAGTTCCTAATAAATCGGTTGATGTTACTCCATATGAGATGTGGAATAACAAGAAACCCACGCTTTCTCATATGAAAGTATGGGGTTGTCCTGCTTATGTGAAGAGGACAATGTCAGACAAACTAGATGTTAAGTCTAACAAATGTTTATTTCTATCATCCCTTAGAACAAAAGGTGTTTGTTTCAAGGCATGCTATCTTCTTGGAAAGATAATTTCACCTACGAGAGGACAGTGGGAGTAAAATTGAACTTGGTGAAGTTCAAGACCCACAAATAGAAGTAGATCAACCGATTGAACCCGAGACTGAATTTCATTATGATGAGATTACAGTTGAACCTAATTATACACAAAATCCTAGAAGATCTACTAGGATGCATTCTATCCCTATGAGATATGGATTTCACATTGATTTGGATAGAGGCATAATTGTAGTAGAGGACAATGAGCCTACAAGCTTTCAAAAATTTTTGAACAGTTAGAACGTGATTTATGGCTTAAGGCTATGCAGTCTGAAATGGACTCTATGAGTGAGAATAAAGTATGGACTTTAACTCAACCACCTGAAGGGATAAAACCTATAGGGTGCAAATGGGTCTTCAAAAAGAAGACCGACATGGAAGGTAATATTGTTACCTATAAAGCTTGCTTAGTAGCAAAGGGCTATCATCAAAAAGAAGGTATTGACTATGATGAAACCTTTTCTCCTGTAGTGATGCTTAAGTCTATAAGAATACTTTTAGCCATTGCAGCTCCTTATGATTATGAGATTTGGCAAATGGATGTGAAGACAACTTTCCTAAATGGAAATCTAACTGAGGATGTGTATATGACACAACTAGAAGGGTTTACATTAGGAAATGGCGACAAGGTATGCAAGCTTCAAAGATCCATTTATGGATTGAGGCAAGCCTCTAGGAGCTGGAACCTATAATTCAATGAGAAAATCAAAGAGTTTGGTTTCTCACAGAATGAAGATGAACCTTGTGTGTATAAAAGGGTCAGTGGGAGTACAATTGTCTTCCTAGTTCTATATGTGATGACATATTAATCATGGGAAATGATATTTCTCTTCTCCAATCTGTTAAAATATGGTTATCCAAGCAATTCTCCATGAAAGACCTTGGAGAAGCATCCTATATACTAGGAATAAGGATCTATAGAGATAGATCCAATAGGTTGCTAGGTCTTTCTCAAAGTACATATATAGATAAGGTATTGAAGAGGTTTAATATGGATCTCTCTAAGAAAGGGTTTATACCCATGGTGCATGGGAAACACCTTTCTAAGTCTATGTGTCCGCAAACACTAGAGAATAGAGAGAGCATGAATAGAATACCATATGCATTGGTAATTGGTTCTATCATGTATGCTATGTTATGTACACATCTAGATGTAGCATTTTCCTTTGAGTGTCACAAGCAGATTCCAATCCAATTTTAGAGAGGAACACTGGGTAGCTATCAAGAATATCCTTAAGTACTTGAGAAGGACTAAGGATATAGTATTGGTATATGGAGAGGGCAGTTTGGAAGTAAATGGGTATACAGATGCCAACTTCCAATCTGACAAAGTTAATTGTAAATCACATTCTGGTTATGTGTTCATAATGGGAGGAGGAGTAGTTGGTTGGAAGTGTTCCAAACAAGAAACAACTGCTGATTTCACGATAGAAGCTGAGTACATTGCTACTTCGAAAGCAGCCAAAAAAGCAGTCTGCATCAAAAAGTTCATATCTGAACTAGGAGTGGTGCCTAGCATTATTGATTCGATTCCTTTATATTGTGACAACAATGGAGCCATTGGACAAGCAAAGGACCCACGGTCTCATCAGCGATCCAATCATGTTCTCAGATATTACCATCTCATAAAGGAAATAGTAGCTAGAAATGATGTGAAAATAGAAAGGCTCCCTACAGATGACAATGTGGTGGATCCCCTCACTAAAGCACTTTCCTAGATAAAGCACGAACACCATATAAATAGCATGGGTCTGAGACATATGAGTGATTAGCTCTAGTACAAGTGGGAGATTGTTAGAGAGTATGCCCTAGACCCATGTAAAAGGGATGAATTTCATATGTATGAATTTATATTCTTAATATAAGGCATTATTCATTTATTAATGCTATGTTTAAATACATGAGTTTGTAAATCTTAAATTAATAAATGAAGTCCTTGATATTATAAACATAGTGCAAAGATAATCATGAAAGTGTTAATGATATGAGGTGTCTATTGCATGCAAATGTGTTAATATCTAAATATCATTAGTCATAGAAGTCACAAGATAGGACATTGTTAATTCGGACAGACTAGCACATGTTATGCTTCTTAAATGATTCAAGCAGTGGTTCTCATAACTGTGATCATGGAAGATAATCAAAGCTAACATGTGGATGCTTGTTAGAAGAACAAGTTCATTGGAGACCTGCAAAGAGAATCCTCACATGGATATTAAATCTATGTCAGTGAGGAATCTCTTCATAGTGGTTGTGCAAGTATCCTTAGACTTGAGATCACCAAAGTTATCTTAAGTAGCAAGTGGTATATATTGACTCCATAACTGATTACTTCCAACTGGGAGTGAACATAGTTAAGAGATTGGGTATATCATGGCCTACTTGAAGATAGTTGAGTGATTGAAAAAGGATTCACCATCCCAGATTTAGTAAGGAAATTTATCTCGCATGATTCTATAATTGCCTTATTCAGAAAATCTCTGGCCAGAGTAATATGCCAAGATGGATAGAGATCCATAGAGTGCATTTTGGAAACAACATTTTAATTAATAAAACATACATAATTAGATTTATATGAGTTGACAGAAATCCATACTCAGAATCTAATTGAGATAAGAGTGGTGAAAGGATTAATTGCACTGTAACGGTTTCTATGGAAAGGTATAGTCAAACCACTTGACTTTCCTGGCATTTGGGTAGTCATGATGTCTAGCTAGAGGCCAATCATGACTTGTACAATAGTGTATCAAGAATATCAATAGGGATTGATAAAATGATTCAAAGAAGTTTAAATCATATGAGTTTTGAATGGAACTCACAATTACATATTATACTGCCAATATGAACAGGAACCCAATAGGGCACACACATATAGAGAAAAAGATAAAATGGTAAAATGACAAGGATAATAATATTTGATATTATTATGGGAATAGAGAAGTGAATAAGAGAATAATTAATTAAAGAGTTTAATTAATTATGATTAAGTAAAATTATTCGCAAAACTTTTGAGAAATGTTATGTAAAATTGGACCTAATTGGAATAATATATTTCATAATTAATTATTGTTGGACTATAAATATGATAGGGCTGATATAATAATTAATAGATCCATTAGAGGAATTACAAAGGCCTAGGGAATTAAAGTTAGCACAGAAACCCTCCAGAAGAAGGGCCACACGCCAACTCCAAACAAAAGGCCTTAGAGGCCTATTTCTTGGACCAAAATAAATTAAATATGTTACATAAGTGTTATGGATCCTACATATTTAATTTGGTTGGATTTGGAATTCATTTGGGTAATTAAATCCAAGTATATGTACAAAGGGCCTAGTTTGTGGGTTTTATGCATAGTCTTTTGTGAAATGGCTTAAATTGGATTTAATTAAGCCCAAATAATTATAAATAATTCCAAAAGCCCAATTAATAATTCTCCAGTAATTTTAAAGAGCCCAATCCCATTATGAAGTTCGATTTTTTAACCTAACTATAAAAATCCAAGAGATGTGGAATTAGGGTAAAGTGTGAACAATTAAGAAAAGCTTCTTCTCTCTTTTCTCTCAACCTTAGCCACCACTCCCAAAAATCTAGAATCTAGGGATTTTGGCCAGCCCTTGTTTTTCCCAATTGTTAGTTCATTCATTCCTTCTCTAGTGTGGATTACTCATTGGAGGTGTTCGATTTTGGACACTATGGTTTGCAACAACTCGGTGAGAAGGAAAATCAACTGTACAACAAAAATCAAAGGTGATTTTTCTTATTCTCATTAATATGTATATTGTAAATTTATGGAAAGATTAGATATATTGGTTAAAAATTTTAAATTTCGCTTATGTATGAGACGCATATAACCGATAATTCCCAACACTTTAAACTCTTGGCTTAAGTATTAACCACCTCGATCTGATCGAATGGCTTTTATACTTATGCCAAGTTGGTTTTCTACTTCGTTCTTAAACTCTTTGATTTTTTTCAAAAGTTTCATACTTGTGCTTTATTAGATAGACATAGCCATATCTACTAAAGTCATATGTGAATGTTACGAAGTAGCTAAAACCACCTCTAGCTTGTGTACTTAATGGTCCACATACATCGGTGGATATTAATTCCAATAAGTCTCTAGTCCTCTCACTTTTCTTGTTAAAAGGACACTTTGTCATCTTTCTAAGCACACATGGCTCACATGTGTCATAAGATTCCAAATTGAATGACCCAACCACTCTAGATTTATGGAGTATTGAAATGTGTTTTTCATTTGCATGTCCTAAATGACAATGCCAAAAGTAAGTAGGGTTCAATTCATTTGATTTAACCCTCTTTGTATTAATGTTGTATATGGACTCTTTATTTTGTAGATCAAGGATATAAAGGCCATTTTGTAACATGGCATTGCCATATAAAATTCCTTGGTGGCGAATATGAATATTGCCATTATTAATAACAAAGTCAAATCCATCCATATCCAAACATGAAACTGAAATAATGTTTCTACTCATAGCAGGCACATAATAACAATTTTTCAAATCTAAAAAAAGTTTGGAAGGTAAAGTGAGTCGATAGTCGCCTATCTCCATAGCAGCAACTCATGCCCTATTCCCCACACGGAGGTCCACTTCATTCTTTCCAAGTAACCACTTATTTCTTAACCCGTGCAAATTTGAACAAATGTGAGAACCACAATCGGTAACCAATACCCAAGTGGTAGAAATAGAAAGGTTAATTTCAACAACAAAAATACCAGAACTAGATGCCTTGGCTTCATTCTTCTTTTGTTCTTCCTTGAAGAGAGCACAATTCTTCCTCCAATACCCTAACTTGTTATAGTGGAAGCATGTGCTCTCACTCTCCTTGAGCTTTTGCGCCTTGGGCTTAGGTTGGGCCTGAGGTGCACTCCCACTAGACTTAGGCCGAGCCAAGTCATACTTGGGTTATGCCTTTCCCTTAACCTTTCCCTTAGTGGGTCCCTTTTTAATGACCTCTTGAACCATAAGTACAGGATTAGTCTTTCGAATGTTCTCTTCAGCATTCTTAAGCATCCCATGAAGCTCGGTGACTATCTTGTTCATTGCATGCATAATCATCAGTTAATGAACTTAAGATCATATTAGTGGCCAATTCATTCGGGACTTGTAACTTAAGTTTCTCAAAAGTATCAAGATACCCTTTCATCTTGAGTACATGGGTACTAATAGGAGTAACTGTAGTCATCTTACAAGAAATCAAGGCCTTTATTGTCACAAACCTCTCATGATGAGCTTGTTCTTAGAACATCTCTTTGTGGTGTACCATGATTGCATAGGCCTTTTGGTCTTTGAATTGCTTTTGCAAATTGGGCACCATAATGGCTAGCATCAGATAGGTCACATCATTGGAGTCACTCTTTTTAGTCTCAAAAGTTTCCTTTTGAATTGCAGAGGATTTCCTAGTAGGTTCCTCGAGTAAGGGTGCATCCAAAACATAGAACTTCTTCTCTTGCTTGAGAATTATTCTCAAGTTTCGAGACCAGTCTATGAAATTGGTGCCATTCAATTTGTCCTTTTATAGGACCGATCGAAATGAAAAGTTGTTCTTTGAAGATGCCATTTTTCAATCTATAATAATAAAACTTAGCAAGATTAAATGAGGTCTTATTATAATCCCAAAAACCGAATTAATATCCCTTTAAATAATTTGCGTTAGTGATTTAATGTGGGCCAATATCCACTTTTCACAACAACTCATTAGTTAAGCTAAGCTTGTACACCTAAAGCGTTCATTTACTTAGGTAGGAAAACTCCAATCATGTCTCGTACATGACTCTTCGATCAAATGGGCTAACATCTTAAGATGTTATAGCACAAACCCATTTATTAGTTGTTAAGGTCCAAGCATCCCATTCCAAGTTAAGTCCAACCTACATTCACAACCCATACCTCACAAAGATAATCGAGTGCATCTAGGACTCCTAGTCTACGTGACCGATGATCGATGCCTTGACATGTTTCGAATTAGGAAGCCAACTTTGTGACTTACTATTTTAGGGATTCATTTTATTATGGCTTACATGGCATATGCTTTGTCATCCATTCATAACATGCATATATATATATAATTGTATAAAGTAAAGCATGACAAACATGGGCCCAAAAACCTACAACTAAGATTCTATACTATTACACAAGAATCTTCAAGTTGGGCTTCTCCACTCCGGTGGGCTTCATCTTGATTTACAAAGTCTTTAAATAAATTCTATACTAAGAAATAAATGAAAATTTTACAATAATCTATAATGGCATGCATGCCATATTTAATTACATAATCCAGGGCCCATGAATGCACCATGCATATCCATTCATCACACAAACAAGCAAATAAATATACATAACATTCATGTATAATACAAAGTCAAATTTTAATTAATTTAGCCAAGCCTATTAATGGAAATTATGTACTTGAACTTTTAAGAGAAGACCCTGTGATGGGCCTGGGCTGAAGCCCAATGGGCTAAATCATCTTATTGAATAAGTTCTCTTAAAATCCCAAAACACAAACTAGTTAGATTTGTGCTATAAATCAACTCTAGTATAATTTCTAATTTTACCATTTTTAATGTTATGTCATATAGCCCATAAATATTAAAAATACATATAATATGAACCAACATGAATTGAACAAAAATTCATGAAGAACATATGGCATACACGGCATATATACTAAAACAAACAAACAACAATGAAACTAGTTGTTTAATGCTCATAAAATGCCAGAAACAATGCACAAACACTTAAAAAGATTTTATGAGCTATTTAATGAATTAAATAAGGTCATGAACATTGAGTTAAGGTTCTGTTCAGATCTCATCTAAATGTGTTTTCTCCATTTAAATCAAAACATAACAAACAATGTTGATTAAACATGCAACAAACACAAACTAGTCATAGTTTTAAGTGATTTTAAAATTAATCAATTAAATTGTCATGGACCATAATTAAATCCATTTTTAAAACATGTCCAGACCTATTATTAATCTCTAAAAATCACTTACAAATATGCCAAACACATTTTTACATTTAATTTTGAAAACTAGCTGTTAAACAAACACATATAATGCAAACTAGCACCTAGTTTCAAGATTAACATGTACGATCAGGTATGTATAATTATAATTGACCATGAACAGCTATAAGAACATCTTAGGACAGTATATTAACATTTCATAATAATTATAATACCTAACTAATCATTTAAAATCAATTTTACGCTAAAACAATGCAAAAAACTCAAAACATAAAATTTCAGCATTGTGGTTTTTTGTAATAACGAGTTTTGAATCAATATTTAATGCATCTAAGGCACTAAAAGAAGCATGGATAGGCACTGATACCATTGAAGGGATATCACATGTCATATACATGATGATCATGCAGCGAAAAATATTAAAAATTTAGATCATACATGACATGCAATATGCAACAATGAATCGAATCATGCAATTTTAGGGTTTTGAAAAATGTATAATCTTAAATGCACTTCAATACTTGATTTTGATGATGACCAGCAAATAAGATGGACTTATATGCCTTAGATCTTGATCACCAATGCCAAAAAAGCTACCTTTATGCCACTCCTCCCTATGCTCACACACACACTAGCAAGATGGCTTAAAACAAGAGTGCTAGCTCTAATCTTTTAGTATTTGGTAATGGGATTGGTTTGAAGCCAGAAGATCTGATCTTGCTCTTCTTTTAGGTTGCTATTGCTGCCCAAGAACACAGGAGATAAATAAAGAATTCTTTCTCTTGAGAGTGGTGGCATAAGAGAGAAAATTCTCACCTTAGGTCAAAAGAATTAATCAATTTATATCATTAATTTAGGAAAGATGTGAATGCAAAAATTACTTTGGAATAATGAATATTTTTCAGCCTTCATCACTTCCTAATTAAGTGATTTAAATTGATTTAAATTCTCTTAGGTTTCAAATTCAAATGGCATTAGTCATTTAATCAAAAATTAACCACTTCATTAGGGATTAATAGTTGCCAAAATTTACTAGGATTTTTCCTTGAATTTTCGGTCACATTATCTCCCTCTTAAGTGTTTTATTTTGATTTAAATACAATTTAGGATTTAATAATCAATTATATTAATTATCTTAAGATAATTAATTAATTGAAATTAAACCTTGTGCATGCCAAATATTTCTCTCATGGACCAACTGTTTAATAGATTTGCCTTAAACAACTAGAAAAACTTGATTAACAGATTTTAGCTATTTAAGGCAAAAAAACTATTTTTACAGATTTGCCTTAAATGGCTAACTGCTTAAGGCAAAAACGTATGTGCGAGAATCACTCCAATTAGCAATGTTTGTAAGGACCCAATCGTAACCCAAATTTGATTATTGTTAATTAATGAGGACCATCATTAATTAAGGCAAAATTAGATTATTTTGCAATTATCGAAGGGTAAGTCCCATGAGGGATATTTTGGTAATTTCAGCATGTAAGTATATGAGTTAAGTTAAATTATAATTAAAGAAAATGATATAATTGAAGTGAATTAGAAAGTCTTGGGGTTAAGTTGGAAGGAATTGAAATAATGGGGGTTTAATTGCGTATATGGGTAGTTATGGAAATTCACCTAAGGAGATATTTACCCCACTAACTCTTTTATTTAGCTCCTTGGAGAAAGAACTCATTGGGATTTGAGAAGTTGGATTGGCATTTGAGGGAGATAGCTCTCTCTCTCTCTCTCTCTCTCTCTCTTTCTTTCCTTTTTCTCTGTTGGTTACGAGTTGGAGAAGGAGCTAGGGTTTGTGAGCTAGCATCAAAGGTAATGTTTTCCCTCTCATAGATCTCTTTTTCTCTTCCCTGTGTTTGATTTTTGGTATTAAGAATGTTGAGAGGGCTGATAAATTTTTTATAATTATTGTTGTTAGTGTATAAGGAAAAGAAGGGAATCTTGAGCAAAGAAGTTGGATGAGGAGGATCTAAGAAAAAATTGAAGCTTAAACAAGGTATGGGACTATTATGATGATTTTGTGAATGGGAGTGCTGTTGATTATAGTTGTCTGTAAATGAAACTAAAGGAATTAGGGTTAAGTTATCTGGATACATAAATCAGGATTTTAAGATGAGAATGGATGACTATTTGCTTAGGGTGCTAAGTCGTGAACTTCTTCATGAGTCATGCACCATTTGCCCTAGGTCACTCGTGAATGAGTTATTCTTCTTTGGCTTCTAACTTGTGAATCTCTTCACGAGTCGTGCATTTTTGTTCAACTTGTGAGCTCCTTCACAAGTCGTGAAATTCAGCCCTTTTGCTTCACTTGTGAGTCCCTTCACGAGTCAAACATTCATTCACGACTCGTAAACCTAGTTTGGCTTTCTACCTGCTCGTGAATGACTTCACGAGTCGTACATTTTTGTCCGACTCGTGAACTACTTCACGAGTCGTGCATGGCCACTTGGTTCTTCACTTTAAAGAAATGCACAGCCACTTATTGAGACACCCTAATCTAATGCCTTTATCATGTATCATGTTATACCTTTCAATCACATAATGGTAGGTTATTAACCCAAAGCTATATACATTTATCATATCAAATAGTCTATTTATATAGGTATCCTATGCATCAATTAGGTATTTCCCACAACTTCAGTCTCTTAATTATGTAAGCATAATGGCTTATTCTATAACATACTCATCATTTTCATATTAGTTATAACTGTCTTAACTTAATATCTTATCATGCATATCATTTATCAATTGATCTAGCATATTATGACTAAGCATTTTAGCTACTATATGCATGCATGCTTTAGCATTCTTTTACTAAACTTATTACATCACTTGCTTCATATTACATATATATATATATTTAGGAGCCCTTTTTATACATATTAAACGTACAAAAGAATTTGCACCAAAATATAACCAAAAAGAATCCTACATCAACTTTTACGACTTAGGTGTTGTCCTATCCTGATGTAGAGATCGTTCCTGAGCAAAAGCTTTTACAGCAGTACCTATACGGATTAAATAACCCATGCTAAGCTATAAAGCTTAGTGGGGGAAACTAAACATGAAAGACCACTACTCATAGTGGTCGCTAGAAATATTTAAAATATATAAAAATAGAAAATAATACAGTTTACATAATAGAAATAAATATAAAACAAAGCACAATATCTTAGCAACAATATAACTCTTCATTTAAATTAGCATATTGAAATCTAAATAGTTTATAGATGATTTGTACATAATATAAATAAATATCCATACATGTAATGGAAACCACAGTTAAACATGATAATCCATATATCATATGCACAAATCATACAGTAATTTAACTGTGAAACATTTATATTTTTAATTTAGCCTGCTTAAGTTCTAAAGGTGGATAATGGGATCGGTGGATACCCGAGGTATCAAAATGATGGATATCTAAAGATATCAAAACTATGGACCCAATCAGGGCCAACTGTACGGTGGACCGATCAAGGACCAAAACCGGTTAAAGGAACAACCCAAATGGGTTGTGCAAGATCCAGCAGGATCACCTATACTGTGGACCTAAAAATGTCGACTGTGGCAGGTGCAATTCCTTATAGGCACCTATCTATCCACAATTGAACTATAATTGCAGGCAAAACTCTGTTTAATCTTTCTTTTCATAATCATGCTTGCACTTATAGTGTTCATTTTGCACATGTATAATCATCTCATAGCTATATTATTACTATGACATAACTGCATATGTAAGTTCATTTAATGATACAATTACTTTTTACATACCATCATTAGATATCTCATATTAGCATAATCATGATATGTTAATCAAGTAATGCATCATACCTATTCAAGTGTTCATTATTAATACTTTACAATATAGCATATTGTATATATGTGATCATGTCTTAAAATACATAATCCCTAGTGAATATAAATATATAACATCATAATAATATACTTTATTATGTTATCATTCAGGCATCACACATGAATATAGTCATACATAGTATTTCTTATTTCACAGTATAAGTGCACATTCAAATATAATTCACTCAATCATTAAAGTATGAATATGCAAGATTAATTGCATAAAACAATCATACACAAATTTCATCACAAATATATGTTAGATATATGCATCACAAGTCCTTACCCATGTACACATGTGAATATATATGTATACATATAATCTTGTAGTAATATTAATATTACATGCCCTATCCAATTCATTTTGTAATCACATAAACACATATTTAGCTCAATTAATTAAAAATCATAAGATAAAGTATATTAAAAATCTACATGGGCCAGCATTCTGGACTCAAATTGTGAGCCACAAATGAATTTGAAAATGTCATTTTTAGGCTAAACGATCTTCTACAATCAAATTCCCCTATGTGTCTAGTTTCCATAGCATCAAAATTTACCTTAATATCTTACCTATAGCTCAAGATATTTGAGAAATACTATAGGCAGTTCATAGAATCGAAATAGTGTTTGTTGTCACTTATAAAAATTCATAGCATAAAATTAAGAGAGATTTAGACAAACATTTCTCCATCAAAAACATGATTCTAGGTATCTAGTTTATCCATAATTTTACAGCATATGATTTTGACTTCTCTACTAATACTTATGCCCAAAATACCAAAATCTGTACCTTAACAATACAAACAGATTCAATGAATTTCATGCTAATTATATGACATACTTAGAAATACAATTAGGCATTACTTCCTTCATAAAAAATGTGTATTTATGAGTCTATTGTGCATAGGAATTAATCTCATGTCATTCTGATCTTTGTACATACAAATATCGCAATTTTTCCCCAACCTGGTCTAGAATCTGAAATTAGTAGTTCTCCTAAATTCAATAAATCATAAAAAAAATCTAGAGGCAGAATTGAAGGTAGGTTCCTCTTCAATTTTGTAGGAAAATGTCTTATATAACTACAGAAATTGGATTTGTTACAATTAGAGGTCTCTATTACAACTTACACTAAATTTTCAGTCACTAGGTCAGAATATTCATTTCATCCCTTCATGCACATTTCTTACATTGTACTCTCTTTTAATTACTACAAATTCAATTTAATCACAACAAGTTCCAGCAACCATATTCACATGAAAAAACAAAATTCACAGGCATTAAGGTAGCCCTAATCCTATACCTTGGCCTAATTTCCTTTAGCCAATTAATCTTTTACAAGACCTTTTTCTTTGTCTCTTCTCCCTTCTCCTTCTTTATCTATAACCAACATCATCTTTTAATCAAAAACTCCAGCACCATACTCAACCATTACTTCAAAAAAATGAGAATAAGAAGGGGAAGAAGAAGATGCAAATCAATTGAGATTGTTACCTTATAATTGTATACTTAGTTGTTGTTGATTAATCAACATACAATGTCACTTAAATTGCTTGATAAATTTCAAAGATATGAATGAGAAGAGATGAAAGATTTTCTGGTTTTTCCTCTCCAAATGCCGACTTCCATCTCACAATCTCCTAAATTTTCATTATATAGTGACATGAAAATATCCTTTTTAATCATTCAACCTTTTGCATGTTCTACTAAAACCTCTCCTCTTTTTTGCATGCTAACTTTAACCCCTTTATTTACTCCTTTTCTTAAATCAACCTTTCCATTTATTTCTTTCTCTTAAATTAATCTTTTAATCATTAATTTATTCACATTTACCCCTAAAGATGCCATAATTACAAATTTACCCCAAATTAATACTTTATACTTCAATTATACCCTCGATTAATATTAAACTATAACATTAAATTTTATTTTCATGCAATTAATATAATAACACAATAATTTATCACTTGTCCCATACTTTATATGAAATTTTCATTTTTAATTTAATCTTAATCAAATAAAATCATTCTCAAATCATGAAAATTTCAATTAGGGTCATGTAAGGGGTCTCACACTTATAGCCTTTCCTCATCTCCTTGCTAGACCAAGTAAGGCCTATTGATGCATGGCTAGGCATGTTTTCCCTTCTCCTTTTTCAAGGCCATATGTACTCCTTTGATTCATTTGAGCCAACCTTCACCCAAGAGTAAGCCATATAATAAGATATTGAAAACAATATTATATGGTCCATAAGATTATTAAGCAAACAAGAGTTAAGGTGAATTGACTATAGTAAGTAAAACAGATGATAAAAAGTTAGTAAGTGATGATTGTTATGTAAGTTGATATCAATAGATTAATAGACCATGGAACTCTCTCTTTAATGATAAAGTCCATAAAGATATGGTTTAGAAAAACATGGATATAAGATGAAGTATTATAGGAATTTAAAGACATACATGCTATTACAAGTGGAAAAGGATGAACCAAATTGTAAGTTATCCAAAATCACTTGTAAGGTGAATAAAACATGATCACTTAATTGGAGAAACCTCTATATATATTCATATAGTAAAGTGTAAAGCTTTATGTTAATAAACCTATAAGTTACGGTAAGGAGTCCACTTGAACTCTAAATTAGAGGGTCTTAGGAATGGCAATGCTAATATGAATTATGTGCTAAAATGTATTTTGGTGGCTAATGAACACTGAGACAAGAAGAGTTAAAAGAGGTAACCTAGTAACTATAAATTAATAAGCTAAATATCGTGATCTATAAGTTGGTTTGCGGTTTGAACCTTGACAAGTAAAGGGTTTTGGCTCAAATATGACATACCAATGATCCTTGGTAACGACATGAAAATATTATGACACGGTCTAGTAACTGTAAGAGGATGGTAGTAAAATCGTATGTCTAAGCTAAGAAATAGGGAATACTATGTAACACTTGATTATAAAGCAATAAAAGTTTGATCATGCTTCAAGTCATACCGGGGATTAATGATTAGCCTTGATATAAGGAAATATACTTACCTAGTTGTCCTATACCCTATAGGGGTAAACACGAGATGAAATAATCTTACATAACTTACTAGGGAATAATATGTTATATGATGAAAGGGTATTAGTAAGATGAATGAAACAAGTATGAACTAGTTAGGAGAGATAACATATCATTCATGATTTAATATACTATAAAAGTAAACTAAAGAGTTAATTAAGAACAAGTATTGACTTTAGGAAGGAAATAATTGTTCATCTTATTATATTAATCCTAAGATGTTCAAATGTTATTCAAGTAATTAAGTATCAATATGAATTTTATGATATTGTATGAAAGTTGCTCAAGGCAAAGAACAACTAGGTATGTCATTGAGACCCATCCATGAGTCTTGTAAGTTTCATTGTGCAGTTGATGAGAACATACTATGATGAGTAGCTGGGTTTAATATGTGAACAAATATGAAAAAATAAAAGAATGAATTGCCATGATTCAAGATACATTTATGTATATGAATATATGTGTGTGGGGACATGCATATGATTTTATGAAGGCTTTAGTAGCAAGATCTGCACTTTCATATTGCTTCATTGAAATCATGCTTAATGCTATTTATGAATAAATGTTAATGAAACTATGAGACTACATGACCTGCACTCATGTGTATTGAAGCCTATAGCTCAATAGTGATGTATGATAAGAATGATATACATTCTCTATGAATTGTGGCTTAAAGCCAAATAATGTATTAAGTATTAAAGAATATGATGAATCAAAGATGTTCTTAAAGGGTTAAGCCTGTGGGTCTTAGTTTAGTGTTGCATTAGATAGGCATGTCTAGAGGGATACAGTCACAGCTGCCATACTCGACCCCGTTTGGGTCTTGTTCCTTAAAGGAACCATTGCTCGATCCCGTTTAGGTTTACCGTTTGTTCCTTGCTGGAACCATTATTTGACCTCGTTTGGGTTTATTATTTTATATCTCCAGATATCCATAGTTTGATACCTTCGGGTATCTATTGCTCCCATTATCCACCTTTTGAACTAGTACTTAGGCAGGCTATTAAATATGATAAAAATGTACACAAGATAAAGTAAAACATGCATTAACTGCCTCACTTATGTAACTTAAGCATGATGAATGGCTTATTATATTACTTATCATGATTTCTTTTGGCTATAAACCATTTCAATGATTAAAGATAAAGAAAAAGTTTGAAATAAAGGAATTCATGTATCGATTGTTTTGCTTATATAATGGGGATATGATGTGTGGCTTATTATATTTCTTTATCATAATTCCTTTTTCTACAAACCATTTCTATGAAAGTAAATTATTGGAATGTATACCCATGAGATTCACTTTGCCATGCTATGATGGAATGCGTACAACGTTATAATAAGAACTAGTTGTGTTATAACATATCCCATTGGGGCTCATATGCTTTGATAATCAAGAAATCTATACATATGACAATTGGACCTTCCCGGGTACTCATGATATGTAATGACATTCTCTATATAATTACATGCAAAACCAATTAGACACTACATATCAATGTTACACATGCTTGTGCATAACAATAATTCAGACATAAGCAAAGGCCAGTGTAGGATATAATGTGATGTTGTGTAACATTTAGTTGCCACGATAAGATAACATTAAGGAGTACATGAATATGAACAGAGGTTATAAACTATAAATGTATTCTATAATTATGATTGCATGCCATATGAGAAGTAAATTATGCTTAATAGTATCTATTATATGTGCTACTATTCGCATGCACTTCTTGCGCTTTGAATAAACACTGAATTGTATAGGATTGAAGTTTACCTCATTAGTAATCAATGTTAGGAGTCAATAATGAAAGGATTATGAAGCAAATGAATGATGCTAGAGTAAAAAAAGAAGTTTACCTCATTATTAAGATGCTAATAGTATAATGAAAGGTCTTAAAGAACTATACGAGTTCATGAATTGATTTAGGTTTGGTAAGAATAATAATGTTAGTTAAGGTTGGACACTCCTCCGAAGTACTATGATAATGATTAATATCGTAAGTTTATATGTTTTCATAATTATGAAAGTTGTGTTGATTTTATGATAATAATTATGAATTATCCATAGAATTTTTGGTTCCCCACTAAGCTTTATAGCTTAGCACGGGTTTATTTATTTGTGTAGATTTCAGGATAAGCTCCAAAGGATCAGACATGATGCAGTTGCCTTAAGGATTTCAGGATACTTGAAGGCCATTTATGTCATGATTATTTATCTATAAGCTTGATTATTTTATTGTGGCTTCTAATCATGGCCTATGTTATTAATTATTATTTTTGCTCGACCTTTTCTAGGTTATGATGACGATGATTATTGATGATTATCTATGGTAAGTGGATTAGGGTGTTACAATTTTAATATCCATTACATACATTAATTTGACTTTAAATAAAAGCCCAAATTAATGCCCATACACTATATAAATATTTTAAGCCCAATGCTTTGTGTGCAATCCTATAGGTCCATTCAATATTGGCAATGAATTAATAAATTAATTCAAAGGATATATATATTCTCTAGCAAGATATTATAGCATTCCAAAATAAATGAAAATGTAAATGACATTTAGTGACCTAATGCAATTTTGCATAGTCCCTTACCCTTAAATATCAGAATTAATATAAGGCATGGAACTAGTCATCCTTATATATACTAATTCCTTTCTTGATATTCCAGTGACACTGAACTCTCAGATAAATAATGATTACTCATTATTTCATCTCGGCATGGCCATACACTTCTTAGTTCACTGATCAAGTAGCCGATGATATTTTCTCTCTTATTGAGAGGGGTAATCCCTTCACTTCTCTCATGCTTTCTAACATGAATTAGTGCATACCCAAGCATACCCATACTTGTCACCCTGTTATGACTACGTTAGGTGTATGTCAAAGTACATAGTAATTCATAAAGAGTTTCATAAAGATTTCAGATCTGAGAACTCCGATGCAAAACTTGCACATGAGAAACACTTATGACTTGTACCATGTAGTGTTCTCATGATTATTTTGAATCCAAATACCATGTTATAGACATTTATCTATGATCTCTAATTGACACTCTTATCCTTATGATCTGTAAGACAGAACTCATCTTATTATAGAGAGCATACTAGTCTTAATTCATTTGTTATTACCAAAATAATGACTGACTAAGGATATTTATAATGAAGTCCCTATTGTTTCAAGGTCTTACAACCATGTGTCTCGCACATGATAACTTAAACCAAAACAACATTCTTGGATAGTTCTATCAATTGATACGCACAGGAATACAATAGATAAAACAAATGCCTCATTTATTAACTTAAGTGTTTTATAACAATGAATTGGGGCTAGGGCTTACACTAACACATACTTGCTTACTTATACTTCTTTATACAATATTTCTTCATTGTGAAAATCTCTAAAGATGCTTAAAGAGGCTTAGGTAGACTTGGTAACAATTTAAAACCTTTAAATATATTATAAGACAAACAAGGAAGGGTCACAGTCATTACCAAATGAGTACTGACCATGACATAGGTACACTTTAGGTTCTAGACTAACGTTACGGTCATTATCAAATTAGTACTAACCATGACATACATTCTGTCTATAGGCATATTTAATAGTTCATCTTATTTGTAATTTTAAACCTTTTAAACATCATTTTTAGATAGAGTGGCATTTAGAAAAACTTATTTCTATATGTTTCTAGTTTTTTGAAAACTAAAAATCATCTTATTATCATCTCTAAATTTCAATATATTTACAAAACACTAAGGATTGTTCTTGATGATAGGTTTACACACAGTTTTGGTTTCAAAGCTAAATTTGACATGTTTAGGGGCAGATTTAAACTTTGTGTTCATCATATATATATATATATATATATATATGGAAGTCTATTTTATCAAAAATTTTATCTCATATAATTTAGACTTCTCTACTAAGATTTATGTGAAAAATATAGCAACCTGCTCACTATAACTCGATAACAACTCACACTAAATTTTAATTTCAAATTAAGGACAATTAGAGGCAAAATCTGTAAGGACCCAATCATGGCCCTAACAGGATTATAGTTAATTAATCAAGATTAAGATTTAATGAGGCAAAACTAGATTATTTTGTATTAATGAAGTTAAGTCATATTAAGTGTATAATGGTAATTAGGCACATATGTATTATACTGTAGCTAAAATAGTAAGCGATGATGCAATTGAATTAAATAAGAGGTTTAGGGTTAAATGTTAAGAAAATGAGCTTTTAGGGGTTAAAATGTACAAGGACATATTAGGAATTTCTCCTTGTGGGATATTTATCCTACTCAAGCATTTGGGAGTGGCTGGATCGGCATTTGGGAGAGTTCTCTCTCTCACTCTATCTCTTTCTCTATTATCACAGTTTGGAGAAGGATGCTAGGGTTTGTGAGTTAACATGAAAGGTAATGTTTTTTCCCTTAAAGATCCCTTCTTTCTCTTTTTGTTATTTATGATTTCTAGTGATGAGAGATTACAAGATGTTTTTGTTGTCACCATGTCTGAGGAATGGAGAAAGATGCAGACAAATAAAGTGAAAAGAGAAGAAGAAATCATGAGTAAAGAAGTTGGATGAAGGAAGACATGTGTGGAATCCCGAACAAAAATGATAAGTTTGTATATATGTATTGAAATCATGCCTAGCAATACCTTTTGCAAATGTTGTATAACATGAGCACTTCCTTTTTGGTTATGAATAATGTTAAATGCACATGTTAGGTAATTAAATTGGTTAATGGTATTAAATTGATGGTTGTACGAATATAACAATGATATCAGTATTCTTGAATAAAAGAATTTTAAGATGCATGAATCTTCTAAGCAATAATAGAGGGTTGAAGATGATCGTTAACTAACAAGTTTCAAGGATAAGATAAATTTATGCAATGCTTTTGGATTCAGCAATGATGGCATCAATGGTTAAGGTTGAAAACTCCCTAGAATGTCCATTATGGCAAGTTAAATAATATAATCTCATATGTTATCTTATGTTATTGTGATAGCTATTTTGGCTTGATGAAGGAAATTGTATGAGCTTGTCCATAGTTTTGTTCCCCACTAAGCTTTTTAACTTAGCATGGGTTCGTTTATCCGTGTAGGTTTTAGGATTAGCTCCAGAAGATAAGACACGATGCAGTTGCCTTGAGGATATCAGGATACTTAAAGGCCATTTATGTTATGTTTATCCTATCTATAAGCTTAATTATCTTATTATGGCATGTTATGATGGCCTGTCTTATTATTATTATTTCTGCATGACCTTTACTAGGTTTATGATGATGATGATTGGTGATGATTGATGATTATCCATGGTTAAAGAATTAGGGTGTTACAGTTAGTGGTATCATAGCCCAGGTCGAGTCTTTTATGGGTAATAAGGAATTAAGGAATTGTTCTTGAAGATTAAGATGATATTTGTCTAGATCATTGTGTTATAACTGTTGGCATACATTCTGATGATTATGATAAGTAATTGATCTATGATTGATATATAATGGGCCATCAGCAAGAATTGGTGGAGATTGTGAGATGATATCTGAGGAATTGTAAATATCTCTCACATCCTGGTTTTGGAAGTACTTAACTGCCTTAATATTTTATGATTGAGGTATAGCATAAGATTGATTATAAGTGCATCTAGATTATTTATTAAGATGTTTGAGGAAAAGTTCTTATGAATAGAAGAGAATTTGATCTTTGGCATAGATGAAGATACAAGATGTTAAGGTTATTATAATACTTAGGATAAGAAATAAAACGAGCATAAGAGTATCTAGAAATCGAAGACGGATACATATGATTGTAGATGATGAGTTTAGTATGCATATAGAGAATGTTTATGATTATAGTTGCTTATAGCTAAGGCACAATTAATAATTTCTAGCAATAAAGAGTAAGATTGTCAGCTTTGAATTTTGAGGACGAAATTTTTTTAAGGGGGAGAGAATTGTAAGGACCCAATCATAGCCCTAACAGGATTATAGTTAACTAATCAGGATTAAGGTTTAATAAGGAAAAACTAGATTATTTTGTATTAATGAAGTTGAGTCATATTAAGGGTATAATGGTAATTAGGCACATATGTATTGGAGTGTAGCTAAAATAGTAAGCAAGGATGCAATTGAATTAAATAAGAAGTTTGTGGTTAAATGTTAAGAAAATGAGTTTTTAGGGGTTAAAATGTATAAGGACATTTTGGGAATTTCTCCTTGTGAGATATTTATCCTACTCAAGCATTTGGGAGTGGTTGGATCGGCATTTAGGAGAGTTCTCTCTCTCTCTCTATGGTCACGGTTTGGAGAAGGATGCTAGGGTTTGTGAGTTAACATGAAAGGTAATGTTTTTTCCCATAAAGATCTCTTCTTTCTCTTCTTGTTATTTATGATTTCTGGTGATGAGAGATTACAAGATGTTGTTGTTGTCACCATGTATGAGGAATGGAGAAAGAAGCCAACAAATCAAGTGAAAAGAGAAGAAGAAATCATGAGTAAAGAAGTTGGATGAAGAAAGACATGTGTGGAATCCCGAACAAAAATGATAATTTTGAATATATGTAATGAAATCATGCCTAGCAATATCTATAGCAAATGTTATATAACTTGAGCACTTTATTTTTGGCTGTGAATAATGTTAAATGTACATGTTAGGTAATTAAATTGGTTAATGGTATTAAGTTGATGGTTGTACGAACATAATGACGATATCAATATTCTTGAATAAAAGAATTATAAGATGCATGAATCTTCTAAGCAATAATAGAGGGTTGAAGATGATCGTTAACTAACAAGTTTCAAGGATAAGATAAATTTATGCAATGCTTTCGGATTCAGTAATGATGGCATCAATGGTTAAGGTTGAAAACTCCCCAGAATGTCCATTATATCAAGTTAAATAATATAATCTCATATGTTATCTTATGTTATTGTGATAGCTATTTTGGCTTAATGAAGGAAATTGTATGAGCTTGTCCATAGTTTTGTTCCCCACTAAGCTTTATAGCTTAACACGGGTTTATTTATCCGTGTAGGTTTCAGGATTAGCTCCAGAATATCAGACATGATGCAGTTACCTTGAGGATATCAGGATACTTGAAGGCCATTTATGTTATGTTTATCTTATCTATAAGCTTAATTATCTTATTATGGCATGTATTGATGGCCTGTCTTATTATTATTATTATTTCTGCATGACCTTTACTAGGTTTAGAATGATGATGATTGGTGATGATTGATGATTATCCATGGTTAAGGAATTAGGGTGTTAAAGTTAGTGGTATCAGAGCCGAGGTTGAGTCTTTTGTGGGCAATAAAGAATTAAGGAATTGTTCTGGAAGATTAAGATGACATTGGACTAGACCATGGTGTTATAACTGTTGGCATACATCTAATGATTATGATAAGTAATTGATCTATGATTGATATATAATGGGCCATCAGCAAGAGTTGGTGGAGATTGTGAGATGATATTTGAGAAATTGTAAATATCTCTCACATCCTGGTTTTGGAAGTACTTAACTGCCTTAATATTTTATGATTGAGGTATAGCATAAGATTGATTATAAGTATGTTTAGATTATTTATTAAGATGTTTGAGGAAAAGTTCTTATGGATAGAAGAGAATTTGATCTTTGGCATAGATGAAGATGCAATATGTTAAGGTTATTATGATACTTAGGATAAGAAATACAACGAGCATGAGAGTATTTGGAAATCGAAGACAGATACATATGATTGTAGATGATGAGTTTAGTATGCATATAGAGAATGTTTATGGTTATAGTTGCTTATAGCTAAAGCACAGTTAAGAATTTCTAGCAATAAAGATTAAGATTGCTAGTTTTGAATCTCGAGGACAAAATTCATTTAAGGGGGAGAGAATTGTAAGGACTCAATCATGGCCCTAACAGAATTATAGCTAATTAATCAGGATTAAGGTTTAATGAGGCAAAACTAGGTTATTTTGTATTAATGAAGTTAAGTCTTATTAAGGGTATAATGGTAATTAGGCACATATATATTGGAGTGTAGCTAAAATAGTAAGCAAGGATGCAATTGAATTAAATAAATAGTTTAGGGTTAAATGTTAGGAAAATGAGTTTTTAGGGGTTAAAATGTAAAAGGACATTTTGGGAATTTCTCCTTGTGAGGTATTTATCCTTCTCAAGCATTTGGGAGTTGCTGGATTGACAATTGGGAGAGTTCTCTCTCTCTCTATTGTCATGATTTGGAGAAGGATGCTAGGATTTGTGAGTTAACATGAAAGGTAATGTTTTTTCCCATAAAGATCTCTTCTTTCTCTTCTTGTTATTTATGATTTTTGGGGATGAGAGATTACAAGATGTTGTTGTTGTCACCATGTACAAGGAATGGAGAAAGAAGCCGACAAATCAAGTGAAAAGAGAAGAGGAAATCAAGAGTAAAGAAGTTGGATGAAGGAAGACATGTGTGGAATCTCGAACAAAAAGGATAAGTTTGAATATATGTAATGAAATCATGCCTAGCAATATCTTTCACAAATGTTATATAACATGAGCACTTTCTTTTTGGCTATGAATAATGTTAAATGCACATGTTAGGTAATTAAATTGGTTAATGGTATTAGGTTGATGGTTGTACGAATATAATGACGATATCAGTATTCTTGAATAAAAGAATTATAAGATGCATGAATCTTCTAAGCAATAATAGAGGATTGAAGATGATCATTAACTAACAAGTTTCAAGGATAAGATAAATTTATGCAATGCTTTCAGATTCAGTAATGATGGCATTAATGGTTAAGGTTGAAAACTTCGTAGAATGTCCATTATAGCAAGTTAAATAATATAATCTCATATGTCATCTTATGTTATTGTGATAGCTATTTTGGCTTGATGAAGGAAATTGTATGAGCTTGTCCATAGTTTTGTTCCCTACTAAGCTTTATAGCTTAGCACGGGTTTGTTTATCCGTGTAGGTTTCAGGATTAGCTCTAGAAGATCAAACATGATACAGTTGCCTTGAGGATATCAGGACACTTGGAGGCCATTTATGTTATATTTATCTTATCTATAAGCTTAATTATCTTATTATGTCATGTATTGATGGCCTGTCTTATTATTATTATTTCTGCATAAACTTTACTAGGTTTAGGATGATGATGATTGGTGATGATTGATGATTATCCATGGTTGAGGAATTAGGGTGTTATAAATCAAACTCTAGTTTCTTCTATAAAATTATGGTTCCATATCTTAAGTTTAATTAATAACTAAAATTACCCAAATTAAAGTTATAAAACTCAAGATATGCATAAAATATAGAAACTAGTTCATAATAAACCAACTAAGATTTCTACTTCTTTAATCTTTAACAAATAAATTCATGTAAGATATAATCCTTTAGATTTCCATCTTAAAACTATATTATCAACTCAAAATACATTCCATTACACATTTTATCCATATTTACATAAATTAAATCCACACAAAAGATTAGTAAAAATCCCTAACCCTTCATGCAACACCAAATCTTCCATCAAGACGTCTTTCTCTTGACTTCTTCTTCTTCCTCTTTCCTTGCAAGGGCATTCCTTAAAGATTCCTCATCACAAACCCTCACATGCAACTTATAATATCTTAAGGGTGTTCTAAATAGTTAAGAGGCCAAATTCTTCACTAGAAAGAAAAAAGAGGTTGATAGCTTTTTAAGAGAGAGAAGAGTGAAGGGTTAATGATTTCTTTGAAATTCTTTCTTACTCTTTTTTTCTTTGCCTAAGCCATCCTGTACACCTCAAAAATTAGACATATATTTATCTCTCCTACATGTAAGGGCTCTAGCGTTTAAATAAAAGGCAAAATATCCTTATGCTCCCTCATTTAATTGCATCTTAGAAATTTGTCCCTATTTGTTTCTTTCTTTCAAATTTAACCCTATACGTACTTTCTTTCCTTTAATTGCACTCTAACTTCCTTTAATTTATTGAATTGACCCACTAGTACATAATTATATCACAATTGCATAAACTACAAATTCTTTTCAATTGTACACTTGTATACCACAATTTTAATTGACTCTCTAACCCTCTACCACATGAGACCACTAACCCACAAGGTCTTAACTTATAATAATTCATCTAATTATGCTTGTTTAGACATTAATAATATGATAATGCCTTTGAATTTTTCTAGGGCCTATTTTTTGTCCTTACAAAACCTGACATACAACTGAAATTCTTGCTTCAAACCCCTTTTCTCTCAACTTCTTCTTACTTTCCCTTACTATCTTATCACTATGGTGACATATTTCTTTAAAATCTCTCTGCATATGCACAATGATGGAATGGAAGAGATGTTCTTTGGAATGATACTGGTTAGATTCACAAGAAAAAAGAGGGATTTGCATATTTTTAATAGAGAGAAGATGCAATTCTTTTAAAAAGAGAGAGGAAAAGAAAATCTATGTTTTTCCCTTGGTGTAGCCAACCAAGACACAGAAAATCCCCCAAAATCTTTATCTTCTCTCTCTTACATGCCAAGCTCTAGAATCTTTAAGTGGGAGGAGAAGTTTCCTTTAGCTCATTCATTTATTTGCATGTTAGAAATCTATCCCTTCTTATTTCTTTCTCTCCTAAAATCATCCCCACATGTTCTTTCTTTCAATCACAATCCACAAGGTTGCTATCATCTTTTAATTACACCTTAATTAACTTTCTTTTTATTGAAATTGGCCTACTAAATCACACCTATATCACAATTGACCAATTAACTATATTTTTGTACCAATTACGCACTTATATGCCACGATGTTAAATGACTCTTTTACCCTCATTCACATAAGACTATTAATCCACTAGGTCTTAACTTATAATACATCATTCAATTACATTTAATTAAACTATTATTACCATGCTAATATCCTTGAATTTTATTAGGGTCTATTATGGGTCTTTACATCTTTCTAAAGTTTTTAATAAGCGTATGGAGCATGGTTTGGTGCCTAATTGGGAGAAATGTCACTTCATATCTCAAGAGAGTATTGCTCCTGGTCATTCTCTCTCAAGTAAAGGGATTGGAGTAGATAGAGCAAAGATTGAGGTGATAGCCAACTTCCCACCTCCAAAGTGTGTAAAAGACATTAAGAGCTTTCTTTGCCATGTGGGATTCTATAAGAAGTTTATCAAGGATTTCTCTACGATAGCTAATCCATTATACAATTTGATTTCCAAAGATACTAAGTTTGTATTTAACGAAGCTTGCCTTGATGCATTTGAGATATTAAAAATATCTGTAGTTTTAGCACCTATTTCGCAACCACCTAATTGGAAAGAACCATTCAAGATTATGTGTGATGAAAGCAACTTTATGGTGTGAGTAGTTTTGGGACAAAAGAAGGTAGGTAAACCTTATATTATTTACTATACACGTAAGTTGTTAGATGAAGTTTAAATCAATTACACCACTATGGAAAAGGAGTTATTAGCTATTGTCTGTGCATTCAATAAATTTAGAGCTTATCTTATGGGGAAAAAAGTTAATGTATATTCGGATCATACTACTCTCAAGTATCTTTTAAGAAAAAAGGATGTAAGGACAAGGTTGTTAAGGTGCATTTTGATGGTTCAAGAGTTCAATTGGGAAATTACAGATAAGAAGGGAAGAGAGAATCTTGTGGTGAATCACTTGTCAAGATTGGATCAAGATGGATTGAAAAATTATGATGATGGTGTACCTATTAATGAGAGTTTTCATGGTGAACATCTCTTAAGTGTGGTGTCTAAAGAGGTCCCTTAGTTTGTAGATATTGCCAACTATTTAGTAAGTGTTATCCTTCCATACGGTTTGGATTATGATCAAAGAAAGAAGTTTTTACATGACTATAAGTTCTACTATTGGGAAGAGCCCTTGCTTTACAAGAGACGTACAGATGGTTTGATTAAAAGGTGTATTCCCTAAGATGAGGTTAAAGATGTTTTAAAGCATTGCAATTTTATAGAGGTTGGCAATCACTTTGGTGTTTCTAGGATAGCTTCTAAGGTACTTCAATCTAGTTTTTGGTGGCCTACCTTATCTATAAATGTTAGAAATTACATGTTTACATGTGATAAACATCAAGAATCGGTAGTATAATAAAGAAGAATAAGATGCCTTTGAAAGGAGTTTTAGAGGTAAAGATCTTTGATGTCTGAGGGATGGATTTCATGCATCCTTTCCATAGTTCTTTGGGACATAAGTATTTGTTTTTCATGGTAGATTATGTCTTTAAATGGATTGAAGTAATGTTAGCTCTCACTAATGATGCCAAGGTTGTTAGGAAGATGCTTAGAAAGGTCATATTTCCTCATTTTTGTACTCCTAGAGCTATTATTAGTGATAGAGGTTCCCATTTTTTCAATAATGTGATTGATACCTTACTGAAGAGGTATAGGGTGACACACAAGGTTGCTACTCCATATCATCCTCAAACTAGTGGACAAGTTGAAGTAATAGAGAGATAAAGTGGATTTTGGAGAAGGCAATTTCTTCATCAAGGAAACATTGGGCATTAAAGCTTGATGATGCCCTATGGGCATATAGGACATCCTTCAAAACTCCATTAGCTCTTACCCCATATCAATTAATCTATGGCAAGTCCTATCACTTGCCCATATATCTTAAACATAAGGCTTATTGAGCAATAAGGGCTTTTAATTTTGATATAAAGCAAGCTGGTAGGAAGAGGTTACTTCAGCTTAATGAGTTAGAGGAGTTGAGGATTAATGCTAATAAGAATGCAAAGTTATACAAGGATCGCATAAAGATGTGGCATAACAAGCATATACTTAAAAAGAAATTTTATGAAGGTGATTTGGTGCTTCTATGTAACTTAAGATTTAGGTTATTTCTTAGGAAGCTCAAGTCTAGATGGTCTAGTCCTTTTAAAGTTGTTAAAGTTTATGCATATGGAGCAATTGATATTGAAAATGATAAGGGAGAAATTTTTAAAGTTAATGGTCATAGCCTCAAGCCATATCTTATTGGTGAGTCCATTGGTGAGGTGAAATTGCTCACTCTCTCTGCACCTAATGAGGTTATTTCTCAACTTACTTAATGCTTTTCATTTTTACACATTTGTTTTGTTAAGTATTTCCTTTTTGCACATCTTTCATTTTAGGAGTCTTTAGCATGCTTTTAGGTTTGTTTACTCTGATTATTATGTTATTATTCATTTTTACTCATTATTACTCATGGCCTAATAATTTTCTTCTAGTTTTTGGTTGTTTTTATTATTAAAATTTTTTGGCAGGCTGTGTCGACTCGTTCCACCTGTACCAACTAGGCATAGAGAGTAAGAGTGCTGACTTTGTTGACCCGTGCCGACTCATCACCAAATGTGCCAAGTCATTTAAAAATAGTTGCATAAAGAGTCATGGATGGACATGTCAATTCATGAAGAGTTGCACCTGTGCTAACTCATCACCAAGCATGTTAACTTGTTATAGTCAATCCATGTGTCGAGTCATTCCACTCGTGCTGACTCATAACAACACCCATATTGCTAGATTTTTCAATATTTTTTCATATCTTAAATCATTTTTTTTTAGTTTTATATTTTTGGTATTCTATTTTTTTCATTTTTTAAGTTGCTTTTTGAAATTCTTTTGAAAAGGTGTGAGAAACCCTAAAAGGTCATGACCTTTCCCATTTCAAGTCATATCCTTTCCTACTTTTTCTCATCCCTATTCCAATTTTCCTTCCTTATAAATATTAGTCTTCATATCAATTTATTTTTTTAGCCTTTTCCCTTTCCAAAAGAGTTATTTCCTATATATATATCCTTTATTTCCTTCTTCTTCTTCTTCTTCTTCTTCTTCTTCTTCTTCTTCACTCTTTCTTATTTTCACTAACTAAATATATGGTTTCATTCTTTTTCTCTCTATAAAACTTTATTAACAAGCTTTTTATTTTTCTTCTTCTTCTCTTTCACATGTTCTCCCCATTAGCAAGTTTTTCTCTTTTTTTCTTTTGATTATTATCTTTATACAAAATCCTAAGTACAAAGGGATCTACTTCATTAAAGCCACAAGAAGAAGCTTCACAAGGAGAGGACTTGACTTTAGTTTAAAAGAGTCTATTTCCAATCTTTACAAATTCAGAGGGTGCAAGGTTTATTTCTCTTAAGCCTAAAGAGATTGTGTCTTTTAAGTATATTTGTAACACCCCGATTCTATAACCAAACATTAACCATATAATAAATATGTACTTAATGGATTAATCTTAAAGTTACTTTTAAAGCAACTAGAATAACCATAACTCTTTACTTTAACTACAAGCTCAAAATAAACTACGACATTAAATGCATTAAATGCTATATCAAAATGAGCTAATAACAACATCTCTTTAAAATAACAACTTCCATTCTATATGAGAACATCTATATTATACAAAACTCTTGGTACAAGTAAGAACTTGTAAATAATAAATCCTTAAAATAAAGACGTTAAAAATAAATTCTTCTATAACTTGTGTTGGCCATCTCACTGCAGATATTAGCCCTGAGAAGAAGTCCTATCTTGATAACCTACATGCATAAAGACAACATGCAAATGACCTCATTCAAAAGTTGTCGAAGCACTCACATGCACTAAAAGCAATAAATCATTAAGCATGCATGTTTACTGTAATAAACAATAGGAGATAAGTTTAGGGCATTTCAGAACATTTAGCAATCACATTTAACTTTATATTCTATCTCTTGTTATTAATTACTTCCTTACTCATCAATTTCATAATTGTCTTACACATATTCATATAGTACTTAAAATCATATCCAACAAGCTAATTTACTTATTTCATATAATTCACTGACTATTGAAGGTGTAAATTACCCAACTTTCACATATGTTTTAATCAAATTATAAGCATAGGAGATTCATATTGATAATTATAATAGTCTAAGTTAATTAACTAGATTCACATGCATATAGACATATTCTTAGATTTAATGTTATTATTATAATCATTATGGCATCCTTTTCATCTCTTAAGTGCAGTTGGAGATCACTATTATATATAGATAAACACTATATCATTTTCAGCCTATATACTAAATCGATCATGTACACTAATTATAAATTCAAAACTCAGTTGTTCTCTCATACAAAGAATCATTCAAGTCTTTTAACAATATTAAGTAAGAATAGATAACCATGGAAAAATACGCATTAATCAAAATGATTATTGAAAGTCATCATCAATATACATATAACTTATAATCCTGAATATAAGATATAATATGATATTATAACAATATTTACAACATGCAATACTAAAATATTGTCTCTGCTCAAGCTATAAGTTTTATTCCAAAGTGTGAGATGTGTATCATTGTCAAACTTTACACTTTGGAATAAAGCTTACAGCTTATAGTTAATAACTATACAATACATTTTTGTGTGCATATAGCTTATAGTCATACCTATGGAAAACATTATATAATATTACAATAATATATACCTGTGATATCAAATATACTAACTACATATAATTATGCAATATCATTCAATCTCATAATTTTCTCATACACAATACATTGAGTCATATAAAGATAATATGTCTTTAAGCCCTTTCATTTTCAATCCATCTCTTAGGTATGGGTTCACATTTTTTATGAAGATTCTGAACTAGATCAAGGCTATCTGGCTTTTGCTTCATCTCCATCACCCTATTTCTCTAACGAGTAAGGTATTTATGGAACGATTCTTCGGGTTTCTAGCGTAATAACTCTATATCTTTGAGAGTGACCTCTATTATGGCGCTATAGTCATATAGCTTCATAAAATTTTCTATTAATAGATCCCAATCTTCCTTGATCCTATGATTAACCTGTGGTACCAATCTATGGTAGGGCCTATCAAACTAAGGTAAAAATGCTCAATCTTCTTCTTTCTAGTCAAAGTGGTTCCTTTCATCACCAGTGTGTAATTTTTCATATATGCTGATGGGTTTGAAGCACCATCAAACTTAGGCAAATTGGGCATCTTGAACCTTTGAGGGAGGAACTCTTCACTATCCAAATCCTCGTCCTCAAGGCTCATTCCCCTTCCAGGTGATAGGAGATGGGCCATTGCTTTAATTTTCTTATCTAGTTCCTTTAATTCTGCATCTTCTACCCTAAGGTTTTCATTCTTCACTACTAGTACTAGCTCATCATCTTCCTTATCTTCTATAAAGTCTTCCTTAAAAGCATGCACTCTGCCCCCTTTTTTCTCTATTAGTAGGACTCGGGGCACTGCAGCGGCTGTCAAGGAAGTGGCCCCAATAGTGTTTGGCTCCAGTTGGTTGGAGACATGAGCTACAGGATAAAATTAAAAAGATAGAGTAAGCAATCCCCCAATCATAGCCAATATTCTTTGTTCAAATTCTTGGAACCTTGTATTCAGCCTCCTATCCAACTCATCAAGTCTTTGTGGTGCATCTGCCATTTTTAACTTCAATAAGCTAATTATCCCTAAACCACCCAGATGAATGGTCTACGATTGCTGAAAATTGAAGGGTTAGAATGATGCATGATATGGTGAGGTGTATGAATTATATACATAATGCATGAGTGTGAATATATTACACATATGATGTTCGATAATGATGCACATGGATGACAAACATATGATGCATGACTTAATGATTATAATGATGTATGATGATGTATAATATACAGGTGATGCATGAGCAAGGAATGCATATGATGCATGGGTACAATGTATAAGTATGATGTGCAAAGGATGTATGATGTATAAGCGAGAGGTATACATATGATGTATGGTATGGGCGTGCATATAGTGTATGAGGTACATATGATACATGACACTTGTTTGGGATCATATGATGTATGAGTCAATCATCGCAATGATTCTTGCATGTTTATGATATACATACGATACATGAAGTGCAAATATGGTAGACGCATGGTGTATGGTGCATGTTAAAAAGGCATATGGCTTGTGGTATGCATATAACATATGATACATGTTAAGGGCATATATGATTCACGAGTCAGTTGTTACAATGATGAATGACTTAATTGCTATAATGATGCATGATGATGCATACAAATGCTATGCATGTGATGTATGACTCATGAGTGTGTTAGGTATAACATGTAATGTATGTCAAACATATGATGGATGATGTATGAGTATACTAGGTATACTTACGATGTATGACAAGGGTGTACTTATGGTGTATGACATATATATGGTGCATAAGAATGGTATGATAATATATGTGACTAATATGATGTGTGATTCAATCAATGCATGGTATACAATATGGCATATAATGCATGTTAAGGATACATATGATGAGTGAGTCAATCTTTATAACGATGCATGATGATGCATGTGTATGATATTTATATGATACATATTGCATGAATGTGTTAGGTTTTAATCACAACCACATACAAGCATTGAAATAGTCTTCCAACCTTGTTGCTCCCACATAGGAGGTCGTGTAGTCTCTTTCTTAGATAAGCTGAGCCCATGGGTCAATCGGGGACACAATAGGTGCATATGATTCACTGTAAAAAGCAGTAGCATAAATTCTCTTAATTGAAAGTGCAAGCATATGGGTTTTGACAGTTATGTATTTTTACTAACTCATACAGATTGGGTTGGGCATGGTAGCCTTTGGCTATTACCCACCTAATTTGTTTGAGTTTTGTTAATACATAGAGGTCTTTATAGTACGTAAAGATTATTATGGCTATACAACCCAAGGGAAGTTCCTATTTTCATTACATAGGCTTGAGTCAAGTGTGATGAAACTTTAGGGCTACCCAAGTATGGTTCCTACCAATAGGTTTAGCTGATCACGAGTGTGGTCACCATTTCATATACCATTTGGCACAAGACTTAGGCTGGTGGGTCTCCTTAAAGCCTACCCATATTAAGTGAACATAACGCATGCTTTAGGATAGCACCAGGGCTAAAGTAGGGATGCCTAACTTAATTCTAAGGCTATAAGATGTATACAAGAAAAGCAATTTCAAAAGAAGATAAGGTTAATAATAAAAACCCAATTATAAAGAACTTAACCAAGATGCTTTTAGGAGCAAGGTCTCTTTAGTCCATAGTGGAGTTGCCACTATGATGCGCACTGGAGCCACACTCATTTTTGTGTTCATTCTTGAAGGCTCACTTTTGAGGTCTGATACCAAAAGAGGCTCACAATAAATTATAAATTTGCTACTTTGCAATAAAAAAGGATCAATCCCAAATTATTATTAGCAGTCAAATTATGAAAACTTCTACTAATGGGCCCAAAAGAGGTAGGTGTCATAGAGTCACCACCCAACAGAATGTTGGGAAATGATTCTTGACCTTTTAATGCCCAAATAGAGATTGGTGTTTAAGACATCACTCTTATTAGGCACTATGGTTATGTGTTATTTTATAAGTGACTTTTAAATATTAATCCACTCTCCTTTCCCACACGATGCAAAGCTGTAGAATTAAATAAACATCCCAAGCACATAATCAAAAGTAATAAATAAATGAATAAAAAAATTCCAACTACTTAAGCCTATTACAGAATTAAATCATCCAAAAGTAAATCAAATGATACACATGCATAAGTCAAGGTATTTGTTTGAGTGGGAACGTTGGTTCGCTTATGCATATTTTTACCAAAAATCTTGTTTGCTCTTTACTTAACTTTGGATGGAAAATTGGACACTAGTCCATGTTTTGAAAGAAAACCCAAGTTTATTAATAAAAATCATTTCAAGTGTCTTTTCCTTTTAGACGTGCATAAAAAGTGTTTTTTACTAGCTATTTCATCCCCAAAATAAAAATACATCCAAAAATACTAAAATAATAAATAATTAAAAAAAGAGTGAAAAAATAAACCAAGTAATAAATAAATGAAAGAAGTAACCGAGTGGCAGGTGGTGGTCATTAACCAACCGGGGCATAAATTGCAATGCAAAATTCCCCACAAAGTCTACCAAAATGAGTAAAGTCACATACTCACACAAAGCACAAAAAGGTAAATAAATTAGCATTATTAGAAAAACACAAATAAATAATAAAATATAAAAAAGAGAATAATTCATTTAACCATATGTAGAAAATTAAAATATGTACATAATCAAAAATAAACATTTTGGGGATTAGAGATGTAATGCAAACAATAATAAAATGCATAAAATTTACGAATGAAGACCAAAAAATAAGCCACGAATGCCCTTGGAAGGGTGATGGACGACCACAGCTGAAAGAGGGGCGATATGAGAAGGAACTCCCATGACATCCCACCTATCACATTAATAAATGGCCATCCATAATGGAACAAAATGCAGAAAAAACACCCAAAAAGTATACAAAATTATGAATAACCCAATATACTCAATTATTAATGCTTAAAGCATGCCAAAATAAGATTACAACCCTAAAACATGTATTAACTATTCTAAAAACTCATTAGAATGTAGAAAAACAAAATAAAAATAAAGATTGAATATATATAACAATGGAGGAAACCCTAACTTGATCACATCATTAGCATGGATGTTGATCCATATTCATACATCATTAGATTTTAAACATGTATATCATCAAAAAATAGCATATAAACATATTTATTTCAGCAATAATTGACATGATCATAGATGATAATGTTTACAGAGAGAAAGTAAAAGAGGAGCCTAGAATATTATCCTTAAGAGATATTTTGACTCTAAATTCCTTAAAGTATAGATCTCCACTCTGATTGTATTCTTTGTGTCTCAGAAAATTGATTGATTTTTATGTGTATATGTGTGTGTTTTGATCAAAAGAGTTGTTAGAGATTTATTTTCTTTGAGAGAGAGAGAGAGATTGAGTGATATTTGATCGGTGTCATTTGTGGACATGCCTAACCTTCCTAATTATAAGGGCCAAGGCCCTTTTATAGGTGTAGTTGCCCCTTGAAAGAATATTCATATGGAAAGATCCTAGAATATATGCATTTATGAGGCATTATTGATAGTGTTTGACGCCTTAAATTTACCTTTTGTACACATTGGTCTATCATGAAGACGATATGGCATAATCATTGGAAGTCAAAACAATTTTCTACATATAGGTTGTTCTTGGAGACACTACAGTATAATTCTTTCCCTTATCATTAGAAGTTAAAACAACCTTCTAGACCATCGGTCTGTCAGTGTGCTTGAGTTAGATATATTCTTTACACTTCCCAATAACTCTGTCACCACTCTACAAATTGGTGCCAACGTAAAGAAAGCCATCATTATCATGGTTGTCGACACATCTAATTTTACTCTGTCTTTCCAAAATTTACAATATTGTCAGCCTTTTGCCTCTTGTCTAGTAGTTCCTTATTATCGACATCAACCTTATAACTTCTAAAGTGTTCAGATTGAAACTTTCCATGCTCTAAAGAGTATGGTTAATTGTCCAAAAGTCCTCCTGATTGTAGTCTAAATGAACATTGACTACTGCATTAGCATTCTGACCATTATGTAGCTTTGGCTTTAGCAATATTTTGTTTTGACCTCATGATAATCTAGGTTTTGCAAGGTTGTTAGTTGCAATGGTTTCAAAAGGTGGCCTTCCTATAACTTTGACATGACAAGAAAGACATGTCTAGTTCATAGTGATTGTACTTTGTATCTTGCCTCCGATCAACTCCAACAAAAAGGCATTTGACACCCCAAGCAATGGTGCAATCCTCTTCCTATTCAATAATTCCATTGTTTAAAAGAGTTTGGAAGGAATGTGACTCACATCTTAAATGACTCCAGTTTGTGTGAATTCTCAATAAGCAAAAGGGAACATGAAATTCTTCCAAAATTTTAAAATATTTGCACTTTTCATTGCTATACATCTCTGTTCAAGTGACTTTCTATAATGAGGATTGGTGCTTTAGCCTATCCTTTGGTTATGGTGGTAGGTATATGCCCCTTGATAAGGGTTTTAGATACTGGAGGTGGTTGTGGTCTCATTGTTGGTTGATTAAAGACGCATACCAGATGTAGTAAATCTCTTGATTTGATATAATTAAAGACACGTACAAGGCAATAGATCTCTTAAAGATGCATATATTTTGGGGCAGTGAATGTATAATTTGATAAAAGATGCATACCATCTAAGGCAACTAATCTTTTATTCATTTAAAGATGCGTACCATCTGAGGCAACGAATCTTAGATTTGATAAAAGACTCATACTATCTGAGGCAACGAATCTCTGGTGGGGTAGGTGTTGTCAGCTTATCGATGTGTTAACCCTTAGTTGGCTAATTAACATCAGCTTGTCGATGTGTTAACCCTATGGTTAGGTAGTTACCATTAGCTTGTCAATGTGTTAACCCTTGATTGATTGTCTGATTAGTGCCAGCTTATTGGCATGTAAAATCAAGACAGGTTATTTTTATCTAATTAGCACCAGTTTGTCAACTTGTAAAATTAGGATGGATTATCCTAATTAATGCCTTCTTGTTAGCATGTTGAACCATCATAGATCGGCTAAGTGTCTCTTAAGAGGACTTTGGTACCCGTGAAAAGGACTTGGTGTCAGTGCACTATTGCAACTCAAAGAAAATACTAACCTTATAGAGATGTAGATTTGTCTTCAAGCAAGATGGCCATCCTCTAGTAATTGCCCCTAACACAATGCCTATAGAAAGGAATTTGTTGCATGTAGAAAGGACTTTGTCACTTGAGAGACTAAAAATGCCTTCACAAAGGACTTAATGCTTTAATGCTCACTAAGAGACAAAGAATGCTTTGAAAAAGAACTTAATGCTTTCTACTTACTAAGAGACTTGAAATGCCTTAAAAAAGACATAATGCTTCATGCTCTCTAAGAGACTCGAAATGCCTTAAAAAGGACTTAAAGACTTAATGCTTGGTAAGAGACTCAAAATGCCTCAAAAAAGGACTTAAAGACTTAATGCTCACTAAGAGACTTTAAATGCCTTAAAAAAGGACTTAAAGACTTAATGCTTCCTAAGAGACTCAAAATGCCTTGAAAAATGACTTAAAGACTTAATGCTCACTAAGAGACTCTAAATGCCTTGACAAAATGATCACTAAGAGACTCAAAATGCCTTGAAAAAAGGACTTAAAGACTTAATGCTTGCTAAGAGACTCAAATGCCTTAAAAAAGGACTTAAAGATTTAATGCTCGCTAAACGACTTGAAAAAGGACTTAATGGTACATGATTGAGACCTACAAGCTTGCACAGAAAGCACTTAGTTAGCTTGCCATTTTATCATTCACAATAAAAAAATATTACCTTGTTGCTTCTAACGTGAGCAAGCAAAATATCATCTCGCACTTTGAGGTGAGTGAAAATTGTCCTAGCTCTTATGAGCATTCTATAAATGGAGGCCTATTGGCTTGTCCCTTATTATGGGGTGATGATTGAGTTGAATGCTTACAGCATTAATTGAAGGAGTTTGGTATATCAATCTTTACTTAAGAAAACTCTTTGTGCTTTTTTTTGTTTTTTGTTTTTAGGGTTTAGGGTTTAGGGATTGCTTAAAGATGCATATGTATATATGAACATACTTAAATGTAGATATAAATACATACATGATAGTTATTATTTAAAATGTTACCCATGAATGTTTAATTGATGTTATGGTATATGAACCAAGAGAATGAAAACATGTCATGTTATATATATATTGATATGTAATGATGATGGTATCTAGTTGTATACATGTCAATGAATCTAAAGCTATTATATTTAGTTGTATAACTTATCCTTAAATGCGATAATATATATATAAATTTCTAAATGACTATATATGATTCTTATTAATTTCTTGAAGTTACTATGATACTTATAGTTTGAAATGTTAACTTTACTTGTATAAAGAAGTAATGTGATTAGTAGAATATATGTGTACATATATATATATATATATATATATATATATATATATATATAGTATGATCTTACATGATTGGGTTTGAATCTTGAAAGATGATTTAGTGTAATGATACAAAGAATATGTTTAAAGTGAAATGTATGAATATATGTTTACTTAAAGATAACATAGATATGTACATGCATATGCACATAATTATGTTTTCTATAAATATATCATATAAGTATGATAGCATGAAGCTTATGCGAATATGAAATCTTAAGCATATTCAAATGCTTTTTTAAGCGTATCACATGCTTGGAAGAAAAATGGAAAAAAATATAGATATGTTGGCATGTATATTGTGAGTAGAGACACTCAATATAATGATGATAGATATTGTTCATATGGAGATACATGCCTTGATCTCATTGCAAATAAAGAGTAGTAATACTTAAAAGTGGAAATGATTGCATGTCAATTTCCTTGCACAATTTCACCCGAGTATACATTTTTTTATAAATGTATATATATAGTTTGATATTTGAATAAAGTTAAGAAAATAAGTGAAGTGAGTTTTGTTAAAAGATTTAACTGCTTGCGTTGAGTATAGGAAGTGCATAGATAGGCATGCCTATAAGGGTACCTTGCAGTTGCGATAGTTTCAACCCCGCTTGAGTTGTAGTCAACCCCGTTTGGGTGACTATATAGACATAGTCCTGTTTGGATCATAACAATCTCATTTGGATTGTAGCCGACCCCGTTTAAGTCCGCTTCAGTGGTGCCTCCAGGTGACCTATTATCTCTTTGGTGCCTTTGGGTGACCTAGCATATGACAAAGTGTGAGGTATATGAAGGTATGACTTAGTTTAAAGAGTGTTATATTATTTAATGAATGAATTGTAGGTCTAAAAGATAAATATGCTTATATGATTAAATGTGTTGTATTTAGAGCACTAATGTCGAATTACTATCATTAAGTCATTCAGTTATGATATGTGGACTCTTGTTGTTAAATTGGTATCATTAAGATAAATATGTGTAACACCCCCTATGCAAATGCCCTATTACACATGTATCATGAATACTATTAATCATGCTTACACTACATGTTCATTTAATCATCATTTAGCCATTAATCATGCCATATGGTTTCATATGCCTATATTCGTGCTACAAGTCTATTCCTGTTTCCCATTTCATACCTATTATCATGCATATTAGACTATATGAATATTACTTTATGTATATCACATGCACACATATTCTGTCTTAGCTTTACTACTAGTGAGTTACAATATTCCACATAGGTTTTATACATAACATAAGATAACTGGCCTTTATACAAAACATATGATAATTGTATTACAAAACATCCTACATCAAGGTTATCAATCGATGGTTGGCCCTTCTTGATGCAGAGAACGTCCCTCAACAAAAGACTTGCTACTTGTACCTACACGGATAAATAACCCGTGCTAAGCTATAAAGCTTAGTGGGGAATATCTACAGATGGATGACCACACACACAGGTCATTAAAACATGCATTTACAATATGCTCATATATTATAAACAACATGTCCAACATAACATGACAACAGTAACATATACTTTAAAGCGTAAAGCATATTCTCATGAACATAAACATCATACCCAGGAGAGTAACACATATTTCATTTTCATAATTCGTATAGATGGCAATTTTCCATGTGAACATATTCAATTGAAACATAACTCTTGTGGTAAACCAACAATATAAGCCACAATATCAAGCTTTAGTCAAATAACTTTAACTATTTAATTTTGATCATTCTATGAATAACGTTTAGCCTGCCTTAGCTTTATCGGTGGATAACGGAAACTATGGATACACATTGGTATCAAAGAAGGATATCCGAAGATATCAAATCTATAGACCCAAACGGGGCCAAACTGTACTGTGGACCGGTCAAGCATACCCAAACGGGGTAGCCTATCAACCCAAACGGGGTTGATCATGATTCAAACGGGATCATATATATTATGGACCCAATCGGGCCAAACTATGGCAGCTGCAATTTCCCTATAGGCGCCTATCTATCCACATCTAAAACTCTATCGCAGGCAGAATTATATTCGTGTTCAATTCACATATTAATACTTTATTCATATATAATATTGTGTACATATACATAGTCTTATAAAACTATGAATTCTCTGGTGCATAATCAGATATATGCACATTTCATATGCCAAGTTATACATCTGGCTCATTCAAATCTGTATAACTATACAATTTGCATCATAGCATATAGGCATGACATATAATCATCATATCATATACTTGATCATGTTCACATTAAGCATCTCACATGTTCATAGTCATGCTAAAACATCTTCTATCTCATAGGGCAATTACATGCTCATATACTTATATACATAATCATAAATGTACATACCTGTGGGTACATTCGCATATAGTTGACTTATTCTTTTGAGCATGTTTACCAACACATATAATATCAACATGTTTCCATATTGGCATATACACATGCCAAGGTCATACCATTATATTCTCTATTTCATATCACAGGTACATGTCCAAATGTGCACTTTCATGTCATAGGATTTACATGTGTATATATATATATATATATATATATATATATATATCAATTTGGCATATGACCATCATGTACAAGACTAATTACATGTATAGGTTAGATATTTCATCATTAGTCTTTATTCATATACACAAATGAATGCATATGTGTGCATATAAATCCTTCATTGATAGTCATATTACATGTCTCATTCAATTAACTTTACTATCACATAAACAACTATATGTCTCAATCAATTTAAAGTCATATTATCAAGTGTAGTAACAATCTACTCATAATTGTAGTTTCTGTTACATTGAACAGTCTAGAAAATAAGTCCGGATTCAACCCTAGATTACATGTACTTAGAGACAGATTTAAGCTTAGGTTTCTTCATATGAAATTTAGGTATGGAAGTCTATTTTTATACGCAAAAAGAATCACTCAATTCCGAGGTCTCTAGCTCAACTTATAAGCAAAATAGTACTAATAGATCATTCAGAAAATCACACACGTGGCCATGTGCAAAGAAGAAGAAAAACTCACGTGGCCACGTGCAATGAATGAAGTTTTATGCCGAAGAAACACACATGGTCACGTGTTTTCACAAGAGGAACCAGACGTGGCCATGCACAAGGGAAAGAAAAGGCTCACGTGGCCACGGGTAAGAAAGAAATATACACATGTGTGGCTACGTGCTTCAAGCAGAGAAACTATCCAAATTTTCACTATCAGACAATGAAAATCAGTTCTCAATTCTTTCTACAAAGTTGTAGATATATTTTTCTAGTTTTCAAAACATCAAAAATCAACTCAATCAGAGCTCTTAATATCAAGATATACCCTAAAAACCGAAGACTGCTCTCAAAAACAAAGGCAGCAAGCAGGACCCGGATTCAAGCCTATTTTCTCTATCATAAAAATTGATTCAGATTTCGTGTTCTTCATATGAAATGAAGATCTGTGAGTCTAGTTTCATATCCAATTGGAATTTCTCAATTTGAGTCATGGAAACTCAAGATATAACAAAAATACTACAGACTGGTCATATGATCCTTAAAACAGATTTCTTACATCTTTCAATCAAACGTGTATTTTTCCTTTCTAAACCACTTCCAAGCTTGAGATTCACATATAAAACATGTACTAGAAGCAGTAAAGACATCTCTCATGCTAACACATCAAGCATACACACACACTTATGCAAGTTCCCATACCTTGGCTGATAAACCCAATGTCTTCAACCTCTATCAATACCCTTTCCTTTGCTCTTCCTTCCTTCCTCTTCTCCTTCATAAATACCATCATCATCATCATATATTTCCAGCATATATACATTTTCTTAGTCAAAATGAAACAAGAAGAAGATGATGATGAAGGGTTCAATTAACATTTTAATTACCTTACGTTTAATACCTTGTACTCTTGATTAATCAACAAACATCATCCTCAAATTGTTTGAGATAAATCAATGGAAATAAGAAGGAAGAAGAAGATGATCTATTTTCTGGTTTTCTCTCTTCAATTGCCAACACCTTCACTCACACAGCCACCTCTACATTCCACTTTCTTCTTTCTATTTATATAAGTGGCAAAATCTCCCTTTTACTCCCTCAAAATCTTGCATGTCACACAAATGCCACAAACCTTTATGCATGTTAGACTTTAACCCCTCCACTAACTCATTTTTCTTAAATCAACCTATCAATTTATTCATTCTTTCAAAATTGGCCACTAAAATGCCAAAAAAATACAAATTAACCCCAAATTAATATCTTTTACTTCAATTACATCCTCAATTACTATTAAACTATATTCTTTTATCTTATTTTCATGCAATTAACATAATAACATGATAATTTAGCCCCTTACTTAATCACAAAAATATGCAAATTAAATTAGGGTCATGTTAGGGGCCTTACAATATGCTTATATGATTAAATGTGTTTTATATAGAGCACCAATGTCGAATTACTATCATTAAGTCATTCAATTATCATATGTGGACTCTTGTTATTAAGTCATTAAATTGGTATCTCGTTCATTTTAGCATAAGGTATACTTGTAGTTCATGGTGCATGCTTGTTGGCGACCATTATGAGTGGTTGTTTGTCATATTTTGTGTTCCCTACTAAGCTTTATAGCTTAGCATGGGTATTTTATCCATATAGGTTACAAGGATAGGACTTTCTCTCAAGACTGATATCTATAGCAAGTTGGCCAACACAAGTCTTAAAATATTGAAAAGTAGAGTCTTCTTTTTTTGTTCTTTTATTTTATGGTTATGGAAATTTTAATTATGTTGGAATTTTTGTATAAGTACAAATGTTTTGTTGGAGAAAACATTGTAATGTATTAAGGACTCTTATAATTAAGGTATTACTCTTAAGTTCACATGATATGGTTTTAATTACTTCTATAAGTTATCTAATAAGAAATGTTTTTAACTTGAGAACGTAGTAAAACATGTATTATGATAAAAGATTTAGTGGTAATAGCTAAGTATAGGATATGGGTGTTACATTTACGTTCCCTTTTGCTTATTAAGAATTCACACAAACTGGAGTCATTTAAGAGGGGAATCACATTCCTTCCAATCTCTTTTGGACAAGGGAATTATTGAATAGGAAGAGGATTGCACCATTGCCTATGGTGTCAAATGCCTTTTTACTGGAGTTGATGGGAGGCAAGATACAAGGTACAATCACTGTGAACTAGACATGTCTTTGCTGTCAGGTCTAAGTTGTGAGAGAGCCACATTTGGAACCTTAACAACTAATAGCCTTGTAAAACTTGGATCGTCACGAGGTCAAAATAGAATACTGCCAAAGCCAAAGCTATATAATGGTCAGAATGTTATTGTAGAAATCAATGTTCATTTGGACTACAATCAGAAGGACTCTTGGACAATAAACCATTCTCTTCAAAGCACGAACATTTCGATCTGAACACATAAGAAGTCATAAGGCTAATGTTGATAACAAGCAATTATTAGACAAAAGGCGAAACCTGATGACAATGTAAATTTTGGAAAGACACAGAGTGAAATCAGATGTGTTGATAACGATAGTTTTCCTTACATTTGTACCAATTTGCAAAATGGTGACATAGTCATTGGGAAGTGTACAGAATCTACCCAACTCAAGCACACTAATTGACCTATGGTCCAAAAGGTTTTTTTTGACTTCCAATGATGGAAAGAATTATGTAGTAGTGTCTCAAAAATAGGCCTATTATTTAAAAGGTTGTTTTGACTTCTAATGACTATACTGTATTATCTTCATGATAGACCTATGCGTATAAAAGGTAAATTTTAGGCTTCAAGCACTATTAATAACTCTTTAAAAATTCATATTTGCCTGAATCTTTCCATAGGAATATTCTTTAAAAGGGTAGTTGCACCCATAAATAGGCCTCAGCCCACGTAATTGGGAAGGTTAGGCATGTCTATAGATGACATCGATCAAATATCACACAATCTCCTTTGATTCTGCATGCCGACAAGCTAGCACTAATCAAAGATAACAAGAAATCTCATTCTGCATATCGACAAATAGGTGTTAATCAAACACACTCAAGCAATCTAATTTTGTATACCGATAAGCTGACACAAATTTGATTCAATCAACTCATCTCAATTTTGCATGCCAACAAGCTAGCGCTAATTAGACAGTCAATCTAGGGTTAACACATCGATAAACTGATGTTAACTACTAGAAATAGAGTCAATTCATCGACAAGTTGATGATAAATACCCAAGCAAGAAACTCAATAGCTCAAATGGTATGTGTTTTAATAAACCAAGAGACTCAATACCTCAGATGGAACATGTTTTAACCAAACAAGAGATTCACTACCTCAGGTACACATTTTTTCCTTTTACTCTAAATTTTGGCTCGCTTTAGCACTAATGCACCAGTTTTCTAACATTGGGGAAGCTGTAGACACCATGACTTAAGGCTACCTATATCATGGTTACTTGATGATAACGAAATAATATATTTCTAACAGTAGGTGCGGATCTCAAAGCTTCGATTGTGAATTTCTCATAATTTTCTCAAAGATTTTATCATTTCTCAAGTATTTTTAAAAGGTTTTAACAACAGAGCATGAAAAACCCTAATTCCAGCCTTCATTGATTACAAATGGTCATCTATCATGTGAGAGACAATTGTCCGTTGCCATCTCTCTCCTATCCAAGTCAAATTAGGGGCAACTTTGTGAATTCTAGGTTTTTTGCCTGAGGGACGATTGCCTATCATAAGGGACAGCCATTCATGGTTAAATACCCAGATTTCCCATGTTTTTGGAAATTCAAAGATAAAAGATAGATATCTATCAGGGGATTTTGATCCGCATTCTAGGGATCAATATCTCAAGATTTGGGAAGATCGAGTTGGAATTAACCTCCAACACTACCCTTGGTATAAAAGGAATATAATTTAGGGTGTGAGGCCCCTATCATGACCCTAGCTAGAAATGCATGCTTTTATAGGATTATATTTGATTAAGATTAAATTAAAAATGTGAATTTCATATAAGGAATAGGGCAAGTGATAAAATTTTTTTATTATATTAATTGCATGAAAGAAATTAAATTATTATTTAGGTTTAATAATAATGGTCAAAGGCATAATTGAAGCATGAAGTGTTAATTTAGGGGTAAATTTGTAAATATGGAATTTTAAGGGTTAATTATGAATAAAAGAATGAATTGAGAGATTTATTTAGGAGAAGCATAAAACTAAGTGTTTAATGTATAACATGCAAAAATATGAAAGGTTTAAGTGCGATATGAAAATGGTGGAAGGATTAAAAAGGGGATTTTCCATTTCACTATATAAACTAAATTACAAGAAATGTGAGAGGAGGAATTTGAGTGCAGAGGGATGGCTTCTCTTAAGTGGAAAATGCAAATTTGGGTTTCTTCTTCATTCACTTTCTTTAACTTCTCAAAACCTCTCTAAGTGTTCTTGAAGAAAATTCTTCCATATTGGTTATTCAAGGACAATTAAGTATATAAAATTAAGGTAATCATCTTAATTTGGTTTTCATCTTCTTCTTCTTAGTTTTTTGAGTGGTTGGTTGAGCAAAATGCTAGAAATTTATGTTAAGAGAATGAATTGTTGTTAAAGGAGAAGATGAAGGTGGAAAGAGCAAAAAAAAAGGAAAGGTGCAAGATTGAAGGCCAAGGGAAATTCGGCCAAGGTATGGGATTAGAAATTCTCATACTTACATGAGGATAAATTTAGTATAAGCATGATTTAAATGTCTTGTGTTATGAACAATTGAAAAGAGAAGTAAATTTTAAGAAGTGTTACTTAAGAAAAAACATGAAGCCTTGTGAACTAATGACTGTATTTTTAGCATAATTTGAGTTAGAAAAATTTAATTGAGACCATTCCAATTTCAAAGGTTACATAAGATATATTCCTATAAAATTGTAGAAGGGACCTAGCAGTAAATCTTTCTTTAAGCCCTCCATATAATTAATTGAATTTTAGATGAGTTGTTAATTTATGTTCTAGAACAGGTTGTAGTAAAAATGATGCGTTTTTGTGTATACTAGTCAGAATGCTAAGAGTTTAATTTCTATGAAAAATTTAAAATCTACAATTCATACGAAGGAAGTTAAGTTGAACTATTTTTTTAAGCTTGTCAAATTTTAACTTGAATTCGGACCTTTTCATTGCACTTTCATTAGGAATAGTATTCAGAAAAATGTGAATATCTTGAGTTATAGAGGTGATATTGAAATGATTATTGATGTTTCGAAAATCGAAAACATAGGGAAACAAGTTTGAAGAAGGAAACTTTTGCTAAAAATGATGTTTTCTAGGTCAAAAATATTATACAAGTTGAATCTAGAATTCTGCCACTAGGCAGAATATAGGTCACGGTTACTAGAATTTAGTTAATGAAAAATGCAACCTATGTCATGGTTACAAGGTATTACCTAATGACCGTGACCCCTTTGGACTTTACCTAAACCTCACTTAAAGGTCCCAAATTGATTGTAATGGGAATCTAAATTATTTAATTATAAATAAAGCAATTTCTAGCATAGAAATACATGTATCAAAGAATATAAAATTGAGTTATGACATATATATCTTATTTACATGTCGTTATGTTAAATGCGTACCAACATAGAAGCACATTGAATTATATTTGGCATGTGATATGATCATTGATAAAGGTATATATATATATATATATATATATATATATATTCATATATATACATAGGTAAAGATTATTGATAGTAATATCAAATATTCATATATGATCAAACTTATATACATACTTATGATATGCTAATATATTTACATGTATGTACTCCTATGATAGAGTAAATGTGTATTTGAACATGCACTTATATTGTGAAATAAGAGATGTTTTAGCATGACTATGATCACATGTGGTGCCTAATGATAACATGCTTAAGTATATGATCATGATGATATATAGATTCAAATACGGGTACTCGTATTGCTATATGAATACTTGTTTATACACTTGAGATTGTGTATTTTTATATGATCACATACATATGCAAATTGTATAATACATGTACAAGCATGATATTTGAAACGAACTTGAAAACTGTATTGCATGCTACTAGAGTTCAACTGTGGATAGATAGGTGCCTATAGGGATATTGCAGCTACCACCATTTACCTATTTAGGTTTAAAGTACAGTTGATCCTATTAGATCATGGACAGCCCCATTTGGGTTGTTAGCTGACCCCATTTGGGTCCATTTGACCAATCCACCGTACAATCGACCCCATTTGGGTCCATAATTTTTATATCCTCAGGTATCCACCATTTTGATACCCTCAGGTATCCACTGTTCATGTTATACACCTTTAGAACTTAAGCAGGCTAAGTTAAAGAATAAATACATCACGAACAATTACGATATAACTAGTGCATGTGATATATGGAAAAACATGTTTAGCTGTGGTTTCTAATGCATATATTATATTTATATATATTTATATGTGCATATCATTTTAAGAAATGTTGAAATTTAAGGATGTTGAATTATATGTAGGGTTACGTTCTTGTTCAAAACATTATATTTTTATCATCATATACCTATTTTTAATATGTTATTTTATTGTTTCCAATTTATGTATGATTAAATGGTTCTGACAATCACTGTGAGTGCTTGTCTTCCTTATTTAGTATCCCTACTAAGCTTTATAGCTTTGCACGGGTTATTTCATCCCTGTAGGTTCTGTAGTCAAAGCGTTTAAACAGGAATGTTATCTACATCAGGACAGGCCAACACCAATTCATAGAAGTCGATGTAGGGATTTTTTATTAACTTTGTATAAATTTCTTTAATATTTTTAATATTTACAAAAAAGGTTATGTAATATATGTATACCCTATGGATAGATGATATTGTAACAAGCTCATCAGAAAAATGTTAGTATGTGCATACATATAGGAGCTAGAATGCTTATATATATATATATATATATAATAAATGAAATGTTGAATGCTATGCATGACAATGAATAGATTAAGGTAGTTGTATCCAGCATGAATATGATGAGTTGGTTGCATGATGAGTGGTTATACATATGTAATTATAGTAATTGAAGTTGGGAGAAACACCTAAGTAATATACAGGTTATCTGATTAAATGGATCATGTGATATGATTAATGTTAATTTATTTGGGTTAATAACCTACTATAATATGATTCAAATGTATGATATAATAAATGATAAAGGCACTAGATTTAGGGTGTTTCATTTTGGTATCAAAGCTTAGGTTTAGCCTTTTCTAGGCAATATAAGAATAGGATTCTATAACATGAGATAGTGTCGTGTTGGCCTAATGCAGAAGTTCCTATTTTCTTCTAGATTATAGATGGAGAATTCCTCTAAGGATGCTATAGAAGAATCGGCTTAAAGCAATTTGCCAGTTAGATCAAATCCTTCCAACCTAATGACTTCATCATCTTTTCAAAATGAAATTCTTGCGGCTGTTCTTGGAGAATCTTTGTTAAAAATTTCTCAAGATATGGCTCAAATTCTGCAAAAAATGACAATGCCCAAAGCTCAAATATCTGAAATTAGAAAGCATGGGGTACAAGAATTTCTTGGCACTAACTTAGAACAATCTGAAGAAGCTGAGTTCTGGTTGGAAAAGCTAGAGAGGATATTTGATGAAATTAATTGTCCTGTTGATCATAAAGTATCTTGTGTTGTGTCTTTACTTCAAGGCATTGCATATGATTGGTGGAAGCTGGTTTTAAGATAGTCTCAACTACTTGACCCACTTACCTGTGAATTTTTTAAGGCGGAGTTCAAAAAGAAATATGTTACTGAGGCATACAAGAAGAGAAATTGAAGCAGTTTTTGAATTTGAGACAAAGAACTTTATTTGTGGCTGAGTATAAAAAAGAATTTAGTTGTTTTGTGCAAGTATGTTCCTAATGAGATGTTAACATGAGTTTTAAATGCAAACACTTTGAAGATGGGCTAAGTGATTGAATTAAAGAAAAATTGTTCGGATTTACATCACATAATATGGTGGATTTTAATCAACTAGTTATAACCACCATGAAAGTTGAGAAGTACGAGATAGCTAAAAGAGAAAGGGAGCAAAAAAGAAGTGGTTCTAGAGGAGGGTCTTCCACTAGGAAGAGATTTAGAGGAGCTCAAGAAGGTTAGCTTGCATAGTATATTTTTAGTTCTACTAGCAAAGGAAAGAAACAAGAATCCACTACTAAGTTCAAGTCTGAGAAGGAAGCTTTAGGAAGACAGAGTGGGGGTCAAGCACTAGAATGTCCACATTGTTCTAGGCATCACTGGAGTAACTATAGGAAATTGGTTGGAGAATTCTTTAGATGTGACGGTATTCACCATTTTATGGCTAATTGTCTTTCGAAATTGAATCATAGTTTTAAGCAATAGGGTAGCAGGGGAGCTTCTAATGCACCCTCATCTGGTAGAGGTAGAGTTAGAGGAAGGGGTGGATCGAATCATCATGGATCCCAGTCTCAGAATGTGTCAGAATCAGTTGATAGACCCTCGGCTCAAATGGTTTCTAGTCGGGCTTATGTAATGAAAGCTCGTGAGGAACAAAATGCTCTAGAAGTTATAGCTGGTACTTTTTTCTCTCTATAATTGTGACATACATGAACTTATTAATCCTAGCTCTACTCATTCTTATATTTGTATTGGGAATTTGGGTAGAGATATGTCTAAAATACAATAGTTAGATTTTGATGTGTGTGTGACTAGTCCATTGGGACATAGTGTAATTGTCAATAAAGTATGTAAAGACTGTTCTATAGTAGTTCAGGGGAAATAGTTTTCGGCAGACTTGATTGTGTTGCCTTTTCATGAATTTGATGTAATTCTGGGAATGGATTAGTTATCCAAACATCATACAGTGGTGAATTGCGAAATGAAAACAGTAACTCTCAGGGATAATGAAGGAAAAGAAATAGTAGTTGAAGGTAGTTGTTCTAAGCTAATGACTAATGTTATATCGGCAATGCAAGCTAGATGTTGTTTTCTTAGAAAAGGATGTGAAGCATTTTGAGCTTTATTCCTTAACTCAAGAAGAGATACAGTGAAGCTTTAGAATATACCTATTGTAAATGAATTTCAAAATGTATTTCCTAAGGAATTGCCTAGTCTTCCTCCAGAAAGAGATGTTGAGTTGTCTATTGATCTTTTACCTAGTATAGCCCCTATCTCCAGGACACCATATAGAATGGCTCCATATAAATTAAAAGGGATAAAGGTTCAATTACAAGAATTGTTAGACAAAGGCTTCATCAGACCTAATTTGTCACCTTGGGGTGCCCCAGTTTTATTTGTTATGAAGAAAGAAGGATCGATGAGGATGTGTATCGATTATAAACAATTGAACAAAGTGACAGTGAAGAACAAATATCTTTTACCTTGAATTAAAGATTTGTTTGACAAGTTGAGATTGTGCTGGTGTGTTTTCAAAAATAGACTTACGATCAGGTTATTATCAACTCAGAGTTAGAGATGGGGATGTTCCCAAAACTACATTTAGAACCCGTTATGAGCATTATGAATTCTTAGTTATGCCATTTGGGTTGAAAAATACACCTACTGCATTCATGGATCTTATGAATAGGGTATTCATACCCTATTTAGATCGATTTGTTGTAGTGTTTATCGATAACATATTGGTTTACTCCAGAAATGAAGCTGAGCATGCTGAACATCTAAGGATTGTGTTGTAAACCTTGAAAGAAAATCAGTTATTTGCCAAGTTGAGCAAATGTGACTTTTGGCTTAAGGAAGTTTGTTTCCTAGTTCAAGTTATACGTGTTAGTGTAAGCCTTAGCCCCAATGCATTGTTATAAAACAATTAAAAGTAATAAATGAGGCATTTGTTTTATCTATTGTATTCCTGTGCATATCAATTAATAGAACTATCTAATAATGTTGTTTCAGTTTAAGTTATCATGTGTGAGGCACATGGTTTTAAGATCTTGAAAAAGTAAAGACTTCATTCTAAATATCCCTAGTCAGTCATTGTTATGGGAATAACAAATGAACTAAGACTAGTATGCTCTCTCTGAAAAGATGAGTTCTATCTTACGGAACATAAGGACAAGAGTGTCAATCAGAGATCATAGATACATGTTTAGAACATTGTATCTGGATTCAATCCGTTCATGAGAACACTGCACGGTACTAGTCATAAGTGTTTCTCATATGTAAGTTTTGCATCGGAGTTCTTTGACCTAAAATCTCTATAAAACTCTTTATTAATTACTGTGTACTTTGGCATACACCTAACATACTCGTAACAGGATGACAAGTATGGGTATGCTTGGATATGCACTAATTCAAGTTAGAGAGCATGAGAGAAGTAAAGGGATTACCCCTCTCAATAAGAGAGAAAATATCATCAATCACTTGATCAGTGAACTGAGAAGTGTATGGCCATACCGAGATGAAATAACGAGTAATCATTATTTATCTGAGAGTTCAGTGTCACTGGAATATGAAGAAAGGAATTAGTATATATAAGGATGACTAGTTCCAAGCCTTATATCAATTCTGATATTTAAGGGTAAGGGACTATGCAAAATTGCATTAGGTTACTAAATGCCATTTGCATTTTCATTTAATTTGGAATGCTATAATATCTTGCTAGAGAATATATATATAGCCATTGAATTAATTCATTGCCAATATTAAATGGACATATAGGATCGCACACAAAGCATTGGGCTTAAAATACTTAAATAGAATATTGGGCATTAATTTGGGCTTTTATTTAAAGTCAAATTAATGGGTATTAAAATTGCTAAATGGACCTTAGTCCATGAGAGAGGGAATTTCGGCCCACGTAGATTTAATTTCAATTAATTATCTTGGATTAATTAATGTAATTGAGTATTAAATCCTAAATTTTATTTGAATCAAAATAAATTAATTAAATGGGAGATAATGTGACCAAAAATTCAAGGTAGAATCCTAACGAATTTTGGCAACAATAAATCCCTAATAAAGTGATTTGTTTTGATTAAATATCTTATGTTCATTTTAAATTAATTTAAATTTAAAAAAATTAAAGGCATTTGAATTAAGATATATCACTTAATTAGGAAGTGATGGAGGCTGAAATTACTACCTAAAGATAGTAAATTTTGACATTCACACTTGACCTAAACAAGTGATATATATTTATGAATTAAAAGGAAGAAAAACCCTAGCTGTTTTTTACTCTCTCTCTTTCTCTCTCTCTTGGCCGAAATACACAAGGGGAAAGAATTCTTTCTTATTCTCTTGTGTTCTTGGGCAGCAATAGAAACGTAAAAGAAGAACAAGATCAGATCTTGTGCCTTTAATCCATTCCCATTGCCAAATATTCAAACATAGAGCTAGCACTCTCGATTTTAAGCCATCTTTGAAAGTGTGTGTGTGAGAATAGAGAGGAGTGGCGTAAAGCCAACTCCTTGGCATTGGTGTACCAGATCTGAAGTATATAAGTTCACCTTATATATTTGCTATTGCAAAATTCAAGTTTTGAAGAGCATCCAAACTTGTAAGTTTCAAAAAACACTAAAATTGCATGTTTCGATTTTATGTTGCATATTGCGTGGCACAAATGATGTATATTTTTTACTTTTTTTCTGCATGGTCTTCGTATATTTTCCATGTGATATCCAATAAGTGGTATCAGAGCCTAAACATGCTTATTTTAGTGCTTTGGATGCATGATATCTTGATTAAAAATTGTTCGTTTAAAAACATGCAATGCTGAAATTTTCTGTTTCGAGTTTTTTGCATTTTTTTAGTGTAAAAATGATTTTAAATGTTTTATTAGGTATTATAATTATTATGACATGTTTATATACTGTCCTAAGATGTTCTTAGATCTGTTCATGGTTGGATTTAGTTATAGATACCTGATGGTACATGTTAATCTTGAAACTAGGTGCTTGTTTGCATAATATGTGTTTGTTTAACAACTAGTTTTCAAAATTAAATGTATAAACGTGTTTGGCATGTTTATAAGTTATTTTTAAAGATCAATAACAGGTCTGGACATATTTTAAATTTCGTTTTAATTCTGGTCCATGACAATTTAATTGATTAATTTTAAAATCACTCAAAACTATGACTAGTTTGTGTTTGTTGCATGTTTAATCAACATTGTTTGTTTTATTTTGATTAAAATGGCAGAAACACATTTATATCAGATCTGAATATAACCTTAACTCAATGTTTATGACCTTATTTAAATTATTAAATGGCTCATAAAATCGTTTTAAGTGTTTGTGCATTTTTGTGGCATTATATGAGCATTAAACAACTAATTTCATTGTTGTTTGCTTGTTTTTGTATGAATGCCGTGTATGATATATGTTCTTCATGATTTTATGTTTTAATTTATGTTGGAACATGTTATATGTATTTGTAAGGCCCCTAACATGACCCTAATTGAAATTTCATGTTTTTAGTAGGATTTTTATTTGATTAAGATTAAAATTAAATTAGAATTTCGTATAAGTATGGGACAAGGAATAAATTATGTTTTTATTATTTTAATTACATGAAAATAAAATTTAATAGTGTGGTTTAATATTAATTGAGGGTATAATCGAAGTAAAAAGTATTAATTTGGGGTCAATTTATAATTTCGGCATCTTTTGGGGCAAATGTGAATAAAAGAATAATGGAGAGGCCAATTTAAGGAAAGGGTTAAATGGTAGGGTTGATTTATGAAATAGACTATTTGGTGGGGACAATTTATAGCATGCAAAGAAGTGAGTGCCTATGGTGTGACATGCAAAACCTTGAAGGACCAAGAGGAATAATTACCATAGCACTATATATATGTTATTTGTAGTGGAAAGAAAGAGAAAGGTGAGAGTGGGACGGCACCAAAGGAAAGAATTCATTTTCATCTCTTACAATTTTAAGCTCATCTTTCAATTTACCTATCAATTCATTAAGACAATTGCATGCATGTGGGTTGTTCAAGAAAATATTGATGTAGATTAATGAGGTATGGTTTAATTTTTGTTATCTTCATCATCATCTTCTCTTCTTCTTCTTCATTCTCTATCTGGATTTCGGTTGGGAATAGCTGCTGGAAATGATGGATTAGAGAATGATTGATATTGTAGATAAAGAAGGAGAAGGTAGAGGAGATAAAGGAAAAGGTCTTGCTAAAGATTAATTGGCTAAAGGGAATTTAGGCCAAGGTATGGGATTAGGGCTACCTTAATGCATGTGAATATGGTTGTTGGAACTTGTTGTGATTAAAATAAATTTATAGTAATTAAAAGAGAGTATAATGTAAGAAATGTGCATGAAGGGATGAGATGAATATTCTGACCTAGTGACTGAAAATTTAGTATAAGTTGTAATAGAGACCTCTAATTGTAACAAATCAAATTTATGTAGTTATATAATACATTTTACTACAAAATTTATGAAGGAACCTACCTTCAATTCTGCCTCTAGATATTTTGTATGATTTATTGAATTTAGTAGAACTTCTAATTTCGGATTCTGGACCAGGTTGGGGAAAAATTGAGATATCTGTATGTACAATGATCATAATGACATGAAATTAATTCCTATGAAACTTAGAATCATAAATACACATTTTATATGAAGAAAGTAATGCCTAATTTTATTTCTAAGTACGTCAAATAATTAGCATGAAATTCGTTGAATCTGTTTGGACTGTTAAGGTACAGATGTTGGTATTTTTGGCATAAGTATTAGTAGAGAAGTCAAAATCTTATTCTGTAAAATTCTGGGTAAACTAGATACCTATGAGTACGTTTTGGATGAAGAAAGTTTGGTCTAAATCCCTCTTAATTTTATGCTATGAATTTTATAAGTGACAGTAAACACTGTTTCGATTTTATGAACAGTCTATAGTATTTCTCAAATATCTTGAGTTATAGGTAAGATATTAAGGTGAAATTTGATGCTATAGAAACTAGACAAATAGGGGAATAATATTGTAGAATATCATTTAGCCTAAAAATGACATTTTCAAATTCATTTGTTGCTCACAAGTTGAGTCCAGAATGCTGCCCTATGCAGATTTTTAGTGTACTTTATCTTATGGTTTTCAATTAATTGAACTAAATATGTGTTTATGTGGTTACAAAATGAATTGGATAGAGCAGGTAATATGACTATAAGATTGTATGTATACATATACATTCACACGTGTACATGGGTAAGGACTTGTGATGAAAATATCTCACATATATTTGTGATGAAATTTGTATACATGATTGTTTTATGCAATTAATCTTACATATTCATACTCTAATGATAGAGTGCATTATATTTGAACGTGCACTTATACAGTGAAACAAGATATATGATATATGACTATGTTCATGTGTGATGCCTGAATGATAACATAATGAAGTATATTATTATGATGTTATATATTCCTATTCACTAGGGATTATGTATTTGTATACACTATAGCATATATATACGATATGCTATATTATAAAGTATTAATGATGAGCACTTGAATAGGTATGATGCATTACTTGATTAACATATCATGATTATGCTAATATGAGATATCTAATGATGGTAGGTAAAAAGTAATTGTATCATTAAATGAACTTACATATGCAGTTATGTCATCGTAACAATATAGCTATCATATGATTATACATGTGCAAAATGAACACCATAAGTGTAAGCATGATATATGAAAAGAAAGATTAAATAGAGTTTGTCTGTAGTTATAGTTCAATTATGGATAGATAGGCGCCTATAGGGATATTGCAGCTGCCACAGTCTACCTTTCTAGGTCCACAATATAGTTGATCCTACTGGATCTTGCACAGCCCATTTGGGTTGTTTCTTGACCCCGTTTGGGTCCTTGACTGGTCCACCGTACAGTTGGCCTTGATTGGGTCTATAATTTTGATATCTTCGGATATCCACTATTTTGATACCTTCAAGTATCCACCGATCCCGTTATCCACCTTTAGAACTTAAGCAGGCTAAACATTTGTGTTATTGCGTTACAGTTAATTTCCCATTGCATATGTGATAGTTTGATACTTTTGATACTGATCCTCCTACGTTATGCTTTAATTTCAAGCATTTAATATAAATATAAGATTTGATTGTTAATGATGATATTCTATTCTGTCATTTATTTATTTTAAATATGTTATTCTTGTTATTATCAACTCTTGTATGTTATATTTTTTCGACAATTGCTATGAGTGGTTGTCTTTCAAAATTAGCATCCCCACTAAGCTTTATAGCTTAGCACAGGTTATTTAATCCATGTAGGTACTGCTGTAAAAGCTTTTGCTCATGAATGATCTCTGCATCAGGACAAGCCAACACCTAAGTCGTAGAAGTTGATGTAGGATTCTTTTTGGTTATATTTTGGTGCAAGTTCTTTTGCACGTTTAATATGTATAAAAAGGGCTATAATATATATATATATATATATGTAATATTAATTAAGTGATGTAATAAGTTTAGTAAAAGAATGCTAAAGCATGCATGCATATAGTAGCTAAAATGCTTAGTCATGAATATGCTAGATCAATTGATAAATGTTATGCAAGATAAGATATGAAGTTAAGAAAATTATAACTAACATGAAAATGATGAGTATGTTATAGAATAAGCCATTATGCATACATAATTAAGAGACTGAAGTTATGGGAAATATGTAATTGATGCATAAGGTAACTCATATAAATAGACTATTGATGTGATAAATGTTTATAGCTTTGGTTAATAATCTACCATTATGTGATTGAAAGATATAACATGATACATGATAAAGGCATTAGATTCAGTATTTTTAATATTTTTGGGCTATATGACATAAAATTAAAAATGGCAAAATTGGAAATTATACTAGAGTTGATTTATGCCACAAAAATCTAACTAGTTTGTGTTTTGGGCTTTTAAGAGAACTTATTCAATAAGAAGATTTAGTCCATTGGGCTTCAGCCTAGGCCCATCATGGGGTCTTCTCTTAAAAGTTCAAGCACACAATTTCCATTCATGGACTTGGTTAAATTAATTAAAATTGGACTTTTTTTTATCCATGAATGTTATGTATATTTATTTGCTTGTTTTGTGTGATGAATGGATATGCATGGTGCATTCATAGTCCCTGGATTTTTGTAATTAAATATGGCATGCATACCATTATGTATTATTGTAAAATTTTCATTTATTTCTTGGTATAGAATTTATTTGAAGACTTTGTAAATCAAGATGAAGCCTGCCGGAGTGGAGAAGCCCAACTCGAAGATTCTTATGTAATAGTATAGAATCTTAGTTGTAGGTTTTTGGGCCCATGTTTGTCATGCTTTACTTTATGCAATTATATATATATGCATGCTATGAATGGATGACAAAGCGTATGCCATGTAAGCCATAATAAAATGAATCCCTAAAATAGTAAGTCACAAAGTGGCCTTCCTAATTCGAAACATGTCAAGGCATCGATCATCGGTCACGTAGACTAGGAGTCCTAGATACGCTCGATTATCTTTGTGAGGCATGGGTTGTGAATGTAGGTTGGACTTAACATGGAAAGGGATGCCCAGACCTTGGCAACTAATAAATCAGTTTGTGCTATAACATCTTAAGATGTTAGCCCATTTGATCCAAGAGTCATATACGAGACATGATTGGAGTTTTCCTACCTAAGTAACTTAACTTGTTAGGTATAAAAGCTCAGCTTGACTAATAAGTTTTTGTGCAAAGTGGATCTTGGCCCATATTAAATCACTAACGTGAATTATTTAAAGGGATATTAATTCGGTTTATGGTATTATAAATAAGACCTCATTTAATCTTGCTAAGTTTTTATTGTAGATTGAAAATGGCTTCTTCAAACAACAACTTTTCATTGCGATCGGTCCTGGAAAAGGACAAAGTAAATGGCACAAATTTCATAGATTGGTCTCGAAACTTGAGAATTGTTCTTAAGTAAAAGAATAAGTTGTATGCTTTGGATGCACCCTTGCCCGAAGAACCTACTAGGAATGCCTCTGTGGTTCAAAAAGAAACTTTTGAGACCAAGAAGAGCGACTCCAATTATGTGACCTATCTAATGCTGGCCACTATGGTGTCTGACTTACAAAAGTAATTCATGGATCAAGAGGCTTATGCGATCATGGTGCACTTCAAGGAGATGTTCCAATAGCAAGCTTGTCACGAGAGATTCGTGACAACAAAGGCCTTAATTTCTTGTAAGATGATTGTGGATACTCCTGTTAGTACCCATGTACTCAAGATGAAAAGTTATCTTGATATTCTTGAGAAGCTTAAGGTACAAGTCCCAAAGGAATTGCCACTGACTTGATCTTAGGTTCATTAACTGATGATTATGATCTATTTGTTATGAATTATAACATGCATGCAATGAACAAAACAGTCGCCGAGCTTCATGGGATGGTTAAGAATGCTGAAGAGAACATTCAATAGACCAATCCCGTACTTATGGTTCAATGGGGCATTAAGAAGGGACCTGCTAAGGGAAAGGGAAAGTGAAAGGCAAAATCCAAGTATGACCTGGCTCGGGTCAAGTCAAATAGGAGTGCACCTCAGGCCCAACCCAAGCCCAAGGCATAAAAGCTTAAGGAGAGCGAGAGCACATGCTTCCATTGCAACAAGTTAATGCATTGGAGGAAGAATTACGCTCTCTTCAAGGAAGAACAAAAAAATGGAGCTAAGGCATCCAGTTCTTGTATTTTTTTTGTTGAAATTAACCTTTCTATTTCTACCACTTGGGTATTGGATACCGGTTGTGGTTCTTACATTTGTTCAAATGTACAGGGGTTAAGAAATAGGCGGTTGCTTGGGAAGAATGAAGTGGACCTCCATGTGGGGAATGGAGCACGAGTTGCTGCCATGGAGATAGGCCACTATCACCTCACTTTACCTTCCAGACTTTGTTTAGAATTGAAAATTTGTTATTATGTGCCTGCTATGAGCAGAAACATTATTTCAGTTTCTTGTTTGGATATGGATGGATTTGATTATGTTATTAATAATGGAAATATTCATATTCATTGCCAAGGCATTTCATATAGCAATGCCATGTTACAAAATGGCCTTTATATCCTTGATTTACAAAACAAAGAGTCCATATACAACATTAATACAAAGAGGGTTAAATCAAACAAATTGAACCCTACTTACTTCTCGCATTATCGTTTAGGACATGCAAATAAAAAATGCATTTCAAGACTCCACAAATCTGGAGTGCTTGGGTCATTCAACTTAGAATCTTATGACACATGAGAACCATGTTTGCATGGAAAGATGACAAAGAGTCCTTTTAGCAAGAAAGGTGAGAGGACTAGTGACTTATTGGAACTAATACATACCTATGTATATGGACCATTAAGTAAACAAGCTAGAGGTGGTTTTAGCTACTTCATGACATTCACATATGACTTCAGTAGATATGGCTACATCTATCTAATAAAGCACAAATCTGAAACTTTTGAGAAATTCAAAGAGTTTAGGAATGAAGTAGAAAACCAACTTGGCAAAAGTATAAAAGCCATTCGATTAGATCGAGGTGGCAAATACTTAAGCTAAGAGTTTGATAGTCATCTGAAGTAGTGTGGAATTATTTCACAACTCACTCCTCCTGGAACACCACAGTGGAATGGTGTGTCTAAAAGGAGAAATCAAACTCTGTTGGATATGGTTCGATCGACGATGAGCCAAGTTGATCTTCCTATCTCCTTTTGGGGTTATGCATTAGAAACTGATGCGTTTCTAATGAACCATACTCCAACTAAAGCAGTTGAGAAGACACCATACGAGGTATGGACTGGGAAAGAACCTAATATGTCATTTCTCAGGATTAGGGGCTGTGAAGCACATGTTAAGAAATTAACATTTGACAAACTAGAGTTTAAATCCACTGTCTGCTTATTTGTGGGTTATCCCAAAGAAACAAAGGGATACTACTTTTACTCATAAGCCGAGAACAAAGTATTTATTGCTCCAAGGCTATTTTCTCGGAAAAGGAATTCCTTCTCAAGAAAGATAGTGGGAGTAAAGTAAAACTTGGAGAAATTCAAGTGCCACAAACTTCTATAGAGGATAAGTTGGAAATGGGATCAAGTTCACAACAATTTGTGGAACAAGAACCCGTTACAAACGAACCTAGAAGGTTTGATAGGGTACGTCAGGAGATTGAGAGATACAGATTTCTAACCATTGACAGTGACACTATTGAGTTAATGGATCGTGAGGATCTAACTACCTACCGAGAAGATATTGAGAGCCCTAACTCAAAAAATTGGCTTGAAGCAATGAAATTTGAGATGCCATCAATGTATGATATCTAGGTTTGGACCTTGGTTGATCCACCGAAAGGTGCTAAGGTAATTGAATGCAAGTGGCTATTTAAACTCAAAGCTGACAAGACCTATAAAGGTAGACTAGTAGCAAAAAGTTTTCGACAAACTCATGGTGTAGACTATGATAAGACCTTTTTTACTGTAGTCATGCTCAAGTCCATTAGGATCTTGCTTGCCATAGCTACATATCATGATTATGAGATATGGCAAATGGATGTCAAAACCGCTTTCCTCAATGAAAATTTACTTGAGGATGTGTATATGACACGGCCTGAGGGTTTTGTCAATCCCAAGCATCCTAGAAGGTTTGCAAGCTTCAAAATTCCATTTATGGATTTAAGCAAGCATCCTTAAGTTGGAATCTTTGTTTTGATGAAGCGGTCAAGAATTTTGACTTTGTAAATAACGAAGATGAGCCTTGTGTGTACAAGAAGATTAGTGGGAGCATAATAGTATTTCTGGTCCTATATATGGACGACATCCTTCTCATTGGGAATGACATTCCAACATTGCAAATGGTTAAACAATGGTTGGGGAAGTTTTTCTCAATGAAAGAGTTAGGTGAAGCCGAGATAATACTTGGTATTCGAATCTATAGAGATAGATCGAATCGGCTTTTGGGACTAATTCAAGATAAGTACATTCACAAAGTACTAAAGCAATTTAGTATAGGAGAATTGAAGAAAGGGTACATACCTTTGTCTTTGGGAGTTCCTTTGACTAAAGAACAATATCCTAAAACTAAAGAGGAAAGGGACAACATGAGTAGAATCCCATATGTATCTGCTATTAGATCTATCATGTACGTTATGTTATGTACTAGGTTGGATGTTGCTCATGTACTGAGTATAACCAGTAGGTTTCAGCAAGACCCTGGTGAAAAGCACTGGTCTGCTGTAAAGGGGATTCTAAAGTACCTACGAAGGACTAAGGATCACTTCTTGGTGTATGGTAGTTAAGAATAGCTCGTCATACAAGTTTATGCCGATGCTACTTTTCAAACCAGTACTTAGGACTCAAGATCGCAATCTAGATTTGTTTTTGTTTTGAATGGTGGTGCTGTCAGCTGGAGAAACTCAAAGCAAGAGACCGTTGCCGACTCAACTACAAAATATGAGTATATTGCAGTAAGTGAGGCTGCAAAAGAGGCTGTTTGGATTAGAAATTTCATTTCTGGATTAGGAGTGGTCCCAAGCATCCTATATCCATTAGAAATTTTCTATGACAATAACGGGGCCATCGCACAAGCAAAGGAGCCTTGGTCACATCAAAAATCCAAACACATACTTAGAAGGTATCACCTGATCAGAGAAATCATTAATCGTGGGGACGTTAAGATTAGCAAGATACCAAGTGAAAATAATGTAGTAGATCCATTGACAAAATAGTTGCGTCCAAATCTGTACAAAGCTCATTTGAGAACGTTCGGTTTGAGGGCTATGCCCAATTAGGACTAGTGCTAGAGGGAGATTGTTAGTGTAAGCCCTAGCCCCAATGCATTATTATAAAACACTTAAAAGTAATAAATGAGGCATTTGTTTTATCTATTGTATTCATGTGCATATCAATTGATAGAACTATCCAAGAATGTTGTTTCAGTTTAAGTTATCATGTGTGAGGCACATGGTTGTAAGACCTTGAAACAATAGAGACTTCATTCTAAATATTTGTAGCACCCTTATCCTATAATCTGTACATATCACTTTATCCAACAAATTACACATGAGTTACTGTGTAACATAAACATATAATCAAACTTAATATATAAGAGTGCTACACTTTTAAAAGAAACTATTCAATGAACGATAAAGTCTCTTTTACACATTACAATAACTATTTAACACATTTTTTTATACATACAATATCTCTAATACCACAAAATCTTTACTATATACAAAGAGCCCAAAATACAAGTCTATAATTGTCTCTCTCGTTGACTTGAGTTGGCCATCCAGCTGCAGATATCACCCCAACAACCTACACGGATGAAACACCCGTGATAAGCTACAAAGCTTAGTGGGGAACTAAAAATATGACAAACGACCACTCACAGTGATCGTCAACAAGCACACACCATGTCTCAAATACAACAATGATTTATCTCAATGAATAAAATTTAACATTCATATCAATGTATGAAATTCATAAAAATTCAATGGTAACATTTACATTTATGCTGCATTTACCATGTGTAATAATGTAAGCCTCAATGTCCTATGACTTTAAATTCAACTAATAATCATGTGAACAGCCTTTGAATTAATACTAAACCATACTAGCATAATTATCCATTATCTTTTTATCTATACTCGTATGTCTCTGATATAAACCCATTTGAATTAAAATGGCAAAACAACACTTCCAAATGCCATGAGATCTTTATAATATTATAAGGTTACTTTATATAGCATAAGTTACAAAAACAAGCCTATCAATTAAACATAACAATTATACAACATTGCCAGATTATTCTTATATACCCAGGTTATAGGTCTTAGTTATGCATACATCACACCGTAAATAACAAACACAATTTCATTAAATGTGTACATATAAACAATGTGAACATATAAATATATTCATAAGAAAACTATTTCAAAAACACTGGTTGTTACTGACTAACTCTTATAATCTTTAATATGAAATATGCTTATGCAATTATAAAATTGTTGCATCCATTAAATATTATAATACTCTTTAACCTAATAAAAACTCCTTCATATATCATGAATTGACATACATCTAGAAAAATACTTATGATCACAAAAGACCCACATATGTATACTATCAATTTATCCAAGGTAACTTTGGTGTACAGCCTGCACTATTCTAAAGAGGTGGATAACGGGTTATACGGTGGTACCTGAAGGTACTAGGTCACCCGAAGGCACCAATGAAATAATAGGTCACCCGAAGGCACCAAAGAGATACCCGGAGGTATTAATCGATGATCCCTTGTAGGGATAAAACTGTATGATAAATCGATGGACCCAAATGGGGTCAAACAAATAACATGGACCCAAACGGGGTCAATCAAATAACATGAACCCAAATAGGGTCAATCAAATAACATGGACCCAAATAGGGTCAATCAAATAACATGGACCAGTCAAGCGGACCCAAACGGGGTCGGCTAGAACCCATACGAGGGTTGTTTGAACTAACTTTAACTTTTAAACCCAAACAGGGTCACTATACTTTTAAATTCAAGTGGACCTAAACAGGTCAAAATGTTCAGAAGCAGCTGCAAGGTACCCTTATAGGCATGCCTATCTATCCACTTCCTAGACTCAACACAGGCAATAAAATCAATTTACTTTATCTTTCATTTAATCATCCATATTCTTATATGCACATGAATACTCTTGTGTAACTGTAATCAATATATTCATATACACAATCATGTGTAACTTTCTGTAAATCTGTGAGCGTATTCGTTGTTGGGTTTTACCATTTAATACTTGTAATCTTATTCAATCATGTAACTTTTCTACATGTCAAGACTATACTTATATAATGCCATTATATGGTTTAATAAGATTTCTATAATTAAGTCTATAACACTGTAGATTTGTATTTTAACATGCCATTATGTGATAACACGTATGCTTAATCATGTCATTTCAATTAAGCAAAGACATTGTTATACATTTCACTTTTAAAAATATTACTTGAATCATTACTCTAAAATAGTTTTCAAGCTTCGAACCCAACCATATAAGATCATACATATGCATAAATGTTTATATGCACACATATATTCTACTAATCATATTACTTCTTTTCTTTACAGGTAGAGTTAATATTTCAAACCATAAGTATCATACGAGCAGTCATAGGTAGCATTTTTAATATTGACTATCTTGTATGTATTCATACCCACATTTGATCTCTATTGCAGGCACACTATGTTCATGTTTATTTCATACTTCAAAGCTGTACTTATAGTATACCATTTGGACATGCATATAATCTCATCTATTAAGTGACATTCAATCATTTTCTATCTCATAGGGCAATTACATGCTCATGCACTCATAAGTATAATCATAGATTGTACATACCTGTAGTACATTCGCATCTAGTAAGCTTGTTCTTGTAAGCATGATTATCAATATGTATACCTCAATCACTCATCAATCATATGCTATACATATATCAATATGTTACCATATGTCACACACATTTAACTTTCATCATGAACTTATACTTGAACATATGATCTTTAAACAACACATCATGTCACAATCATATTATCATACACATATATGATTAACAATAATTTCACAATTATTCATGGTACTATAACTTAACTATTAATGCACAATTTTCATGATGCATAGGTATACATTCATAGAAAATTTTCAATGTAAATGATACAAATCATGCAAATCCATATATATATCCTTTGATACCAATCTATATACACATGAGTTTAGAGCTCTCGTATACTTGCATTCAAGGCCTATTTTGTTCAGTTATATGTGTATCACATGGGGGTAGCCAAATATACTGATAAAGGGGAAAAAAAGCATAGTTATGGGCCAAAATCATGATGTCGCGCTCGCGGCAAGTGTCACGCTCGCGACAGTATGCTTGGCCATACGAATTTTCCACCTTGTTCCCAAAATCCTGCAACTGCTTAATAATTTTATTTTGTACATCGTTTTTGACAGACTAAACGGTCTTTTTAGAAAAAGTTGTCTTCTACAAAGTTGTAGATATATATTTCTAGTTTCTATAACATCAAAAATATTTTCAAAATCATTTCTATAACTCGAGATATGTTGAAATTACTAAGGCCTGTTCATCATAGTAGGCAACACAGAATTTCCGACTTTCAAGTGAAAATTAGGCAATCTTGTAAGCATTATTTGACTTTGTTTTCTTCATATAAATTGTAGGCTTTGAAGTCTATTTTAATTAGGAATTGACCTCATGTCATTCTGATCATTTTACATTCAATTATGAAGATTTTACCCTAAGCTGTTCAAAATCGGAATCAAAGATGTATCTAATATTCAATCATTGTAGGGATAATTTAGAGGCCAAATTATTGCTATTTTTCAACTACACTTTTATACCTATATCTCATGTGGAACTATCAAAATTAATATATCTTTAAACTAAGTTCCCTAACTCATTTTTTTATAGCTAAATTACAGTCAATAGTTTCAACAAAACTTCATGTAACACCTATTGTAACAAATTCTAAATTCATATCTCATCCCAATTATTCCATCTATCACACATATGCACCTTGTTGATACAATCATCATTCACATTCATGCAAGGTGAGTACCATCCCATACCTTGGCCTAACTTCACTTTACCCAATCAATATTCAGCAAGTCCTTTCCCTTTATCCTTTTTATCTTCTCCTTCTTAAACGATAACATAAATCATCTCTAATCCATCATTTCCAGCAACCAAACCCATCCGAAATTCACATAAGGAAATGAAGAAGAAGAATAAGATAAAGATAACCAAAATTAAACCATACCTTTTTAATCTATAACAATATCCTCTTGAACAACTATCATGCATGAGATTTTCTCTAAGATTTCTTAGAGATAATGGTTAATTAAGTTTTAGGAATAAGAAACTCTCCCTCTTCATCAAACTCAGCCGACCAACACTCACCACCATCTTCATTTTCTCTTTCCATCCATTACATTTCAACCTATATAATAATAAGGCAAATTACCTAAATGATCCTTTCATTTTATTGCATGATGCCAAGATTTCCCACTAAATCTTGCATGTCACAAATCATTCCCACGAACTAGTCTATTCATAATTCAACCCCACTAATTAACCTCTTTCATACATTAGCCTCTCCACTATTTTTAAATTCTCAATTGACCCCATAAAATGTCATAATTACAAATTTATCCCAAATTAATACTTTTTACTTCAATTACACCCTTGAATATTATTAAACCAACAATAATAATTTAATTAAGACCTTATAAAATTCATACCATATAATTTACACATTTATCACATAATTATTGATAACTTAATAATATTTTGCCCAAATCAATATCTTAACTCTTAATAATTCATCCAATAATACTCAATTAGACTTTAATAATATGTAATTGCCCTTGAATTCTACTAGGGCCTATTTTGGTTCCTTACAATATCCCTAGTTAGTCATTGTTATAGGAATAACAAACAAATTAAGACTAGTATGCTTTCTCTAAAAAGATGAGTTCTGTCTTACAGATCATAAGGACAAGAGTGTCAATCAGAGATCATAGATACATGTTTAGAACATGGTATCTGGATTTGATTTGTTTATGAGAACACTGCATGGTACTAGTCATAAGTGTTTCTCATATGCAAGTTTTGCATCGGAGTTCTTAGACCTAAAATCTCTATGAAACTCTTTATTAATTACTATGTACTTTGACATACACGTAACGTACTCGTAACAGGGTGACAAGTATGGGTATGCTTGGGTATGCACTAATTCATGTTAGAAATCATACGAGAAGTAAAGGGATTACCCTTCTCAATAAGAGAGAAAATATCATCGGCCACTTGATTAGTGAACTGAGAAGTGTATTCCATACCGAGATTAAATAATGAGTAATCATTATTTATCTGAGAGTTCAGTGTCACTGGAATATCAAGAAAGGAATTAGTATATATTGTTGTAATATTATGGTTACATGCATCACATACATGAGCGGAATTTTAAATTTTTTTAACCATAAGATCTGATCTTGCCATGAATACACAATATAACTATATGAGAATAAGAAAAATCACCTTTGATTTTTGTTGAACAGTTGATTTTACTTCGCACCGGGTTGTCGCAAACCACAGTGTCCAAAATCGAACACCTCCAATGAGTAATCCACACTAGAGAGGGGTAAATTGAACCAACAACTTGGTGTTCAACTAGGGCTAGCCGAAATTCCCAAGAGCTAGCTTGGGAAGTGGCGCAAAAGGGAGAGAGGATTAAGAGAAAAAGACTTTCCTTTTGTTTTAATCACTTAACCCTAATTCTCATTAGTTGGCCTTTTATAGTTAGGTTAAAATTCCAACTCCTTAATGAGATTGGGCTCTTTAAAATTGCTGGAGAATTATTAATTGGGCTTCTGGAATTAATTATAATCATTTGGGCTTAATTAAATCCAAATTAAATCTTTTCATAAAAGACCATGCACAAAATCCACAAACTAGGCCCTTTGTGCATCTAATTGGATTTAAATACCCAAATGGATTCCAAATCCAACCAAATTAAATATGTGAGTTCCATAACACTTATGTAACATATATAAATTAATTTGGTCCAAGAAAAAGCCCTCTAAGCCCTTCTGTATGAAGTTGGCGTGTAGCCCTCTTCTGGAGGGCTTCCTCCAACTTCTTCATTCCTTTGGCCCTCTATAATTTCTCCAATGGTCCTATTAATTATTATATCAGTCCTATAACACTTATAGTAGTCTTATAACACTTATAAGACAATAATAATTAATCATGAAATACATTATTTCATTTAGGTCCAATTTACAGAACATTTCTCAAAAGTTCCGCGGACAATTTTATTTGATCATAATTAATTAAACTCTTTAATTAATTATTATCATATTCTCCTCTCTACCTTTATAATAATATCAAATATTATTATCCTTGTCATTTTACCATTTTACCCTTTTTCTCTATATGTGTGTGACCTATTGGGTTCCTGTCCATGTTGGCAGTATAATATGTAATCGTGAGTTCTATTCAAAACTCACATGATTTAAACTCCTTTAAATCATTTTATCAATCTCTATTGATATTTTGATACATCATTATACAAGTCATGATTGGCCTCTAGCTAGGCATCATGACTACCCAAATGTCAGGAAAGTCATGTGGTTTGACTGTACCCTTCCATAGAAACAGTTACCGTGCAATTACTCCTTTCACCACTCTTATCTCAATTAGATTATGAGTATGGATTTCTGTCAACTCATATAAATCTAATTATGTATGTTCTATTAATTTAACCATTGTTCCTAAATGCCCTTCATGGATCTCCATCCATCTCGGCATATTACTCTGGCCAGAGATTCTCTGAACAAGGCAATTATAGAATCATGTGAGACAACTTCCCTTGTTAAATCTGGGATGGTGAATCCTTTGTCAATCACTCAACTATCTTCAAGTAGGTCATGATATACCCAATCTCCTAACTATGTTCACTCCCAGTTGGAAGTAATCAGTTATGGAGTCAAAATATACCACTTGCTACTTAAGATAACTTTGGTGATCTCAAGTCTAAGGATACTTGCACAACCGCTATGAAGAGATTCCTCACTGACATAGATTTAATATCCATATGAGGATTCTCTTTGCAGGTCTCCAATGAACTTGTTCCTCTAACAAGCATCCACATGTTAGCTTTGATTATCATCCATAATCACAACTATGAGAACCATTGCTTGAACCATTCAAGAAGCATAACATGTGCTAGTCTGTCCGAATTAACAATGTCCTATCTTGTTAATTCTATGACTAGGGATATTTAGATATTAACACATTTGCATGCGATAGACATCTCACATCATGAACACCTTCATGATTGCCTTTGCACTGTGTTTATAATATCTAGGACTTCATTTATTAATTTAAGATTTACAAACTCATGTATTCAAACACAGCATTAATAAATGAATGATGCCTTTTATTAAGAATATAAATTTCATACATATGAAAAACATCCCTATTACATGGGCTCTAGGGCATACTCTCTAACAATCTCCCACTTGCACTAGAGCCAATCACTCATATGTCTCAGACCTATGCTATTTATATGGTGATCATGCTTTATCTGGGAAAGTGCTTTAGTGAGGGGATCCGCCACATTGTCATCTGTGGGAACCCTTTCTATTTTCACATCATTTCTAGCTACTATTTCCCTTATGAGATGGTAGCGTCTGAGCACATGTTTGGATCGCTGATGAGACCGTGGTTCCTTTGCTTGCGCAATGGCTCCATTGTTGTCACAATATAAATGAATTGGATCAACAATGCTAGGCACCACTCCTAGTTTAATTATGAATTTTTTTTGATCCAGACTGCTTCTTTGGCTGCTTCTGAAGCAGCAATGTACTCAGATTCTGTCGTGGAATCAGCAGTTGTTTCTTGTTTGGAACTTTTCCAACTAACTGCTCCTCCTCCCATTATGAACACATAACCAGATTGTGATTTACAATCATCTTTGTCAGATTGGAAGCTGGCATCCGTATACCCATTTACTTCCAAACTGCCCTCTCCAAATACCAAGAACATATCCTTAGTCCTTCTCAAGTACTTAAGGATATTCTTGACAGCTGCCCAGTGTTCCTCTCCAAAATTGGATTGGAATCTGCTTGTGACACTCAAAGCAAATGCTACATCTGGACGTGTACACAACATAGCATACATGATAGAACCAATTGCAGATGCATATGGTATTCTATTCATGCTCTCTCTATCCTCCAGTGTCTGTGGACACATAGACTTAGAAAGGTGTTTCCCATGCACCATGGGTATAAACCCTTTCTTAGAGAGATCCATATTGAACCTCTTCAATACTTTATCTATATATGTACTTTGAGAAAGACCTAGCAACCTATTGGATCTATCTCTATAGATCCTTATTCCCAGAATATAGGATGCTTCTCCAAGGTCTTTCATGGAGAATTGCTTGGATAACCATATTTTAACAGATTGGAGAAGAGAAACGTCATTTCCCATGATCAATATGTCATCTACATATAGAACTAGGAAGACAATTGCACTCCCACTGACCCTTTTATACACACAAGGTTCATCTTCATTCTGTGAGAAACCAAACTCTTTGATTGTCTCATTGAATCGTATGTTCCAACTCCTAGAGGCTTGCTTCAATCCATAAATGGATCTTTGAAGCTTGCATACCTTTTCGCCATTTCCTGATGTGAATCCTTCTGGTTGTGTCATATACACATCCTCGGTAAGATTTCCATTAAGGAAAGCTGTCTTCACATCCATCTGCCAAATCTCATAATCATAATGAGCTGCAATGGCTAAAAGTATTCTTATAGACTTAAGCATCGCTACAGGAGAAAAAGTTTCGTCATAGTCAATACCTTCTTTTTGACGATAACCTTTTGCTACTAAGCGAGCTTTATAGGTAACTATATTACCTTCCATGTCAGTCTTCTTTTTGAAGACCCATTTGCACCCTATGGGTTTTATCCCTTCAGGTGGTTGAGTTAAAGTCCATACTTTATTCTCATACATGGAGTCCATTTCGGACTGCATAGCCTTAAGCCATAAATCACGTTCTGAACTGTTCAAAACTTCTTGATAGCTTGTAGGCTCATTGTCCTCTACTACAGTTATGCCTCTATCCGAATCAATGTGAAATCCATATCTCACAGGGATAGAACGCATCCTAGTAGACCTTCTAGGATTCTGTGTATAATCAGGTTCAACTGTAATCTCATCATTATGAAATTCAGTTTCGGGTTCAATCGGTTGATCTACTTCTATTTGTGGGTCCTGAACTTCACCAAGTTCAATTTTACTCCCACTGTCTTCTCGTAGGAGAAACTCTTTTTCCAAGAAGACAGCATGCCTTGAAACAAACACTTTTTGTTCTAAGGGATTATAGAAATAATATCCAAACGTTTCTTTTGGATATCCCACAAATAAACATTTGTCAGACTTAACATCCAGTTTGTCTGACATTGTCCTCTTCACATAAGCAGGACAACCCCATACTTTCATATGAGAAAGCGTGGGTTTCTTGTTATTCCACATCTCATATGGAGTAACATCAACCGATTTACTAGGAACTCTATTTAACACATAAACAGCAGTTTCTAGTGCATATCCCCAAAAAGACTTAGGCAAGTCCGCTCGGCTCATCATTGATCGAACCATATCTAATAGTGTTCGATTCCTCCTTTCGGATACACCATTGTATTGTGGTGTATATGGAGGAGTCCATTGAGATAAAATCCCATTATCTCTAAGATAATCCTGAAACTCTTGACTTAAGTATTCTCCACCTCGATCTGATCTAAGTGTTTTAATACTTTTGCCAAGTTGTTTCTCTACTTCATTTCTGAATTCTTTGAACTTTTCAAATGCTTCAGACTTATATTTCATTAGATAGATGTATCCAAACCTGGAATAATCATCTATGAAAGTAATGAAGTAGGAGTAACCTCCTCTAGCATGTGTAGTCATTGGACCACATACATCCGAATGTATTAAGTCCAAAACCATTTTAGCTCGTTCTCCTTTACCAATAAAGGGAGCTTTTGTCATTTTTCCCAATAAACAAGATTCGCATGTATCAAATGATTCATAATCAAATGATCCCAAATCACCTGACTTGTGTAATTTGGTCATGCATTTTTCATTTATGTGGCCTAAACGACAATGCCATAAGTATGAGGTATTTAGATTATCATGTTTCATTCTCTTGGTATCCACATTATGTACTTCTTTAATTAAATCAAGAACAAATATACCATTCTCAATGATAGCTTTTGCATAAAATATATTGTTCTTAAAAATGTAACAACATTTGTCCTTTAAAGAAATATCATAATCGTTCATTAAATAACTGAAAGAAATAATACTCTTGGACAAAGCTGGAACATAATAACAATTATTTAATTCCAGTACTAATCCACTCGGAAGAGGCAAATGATAAGTCCCCACAACAGTTGTAGAGATGTTTTGTCCAGTAGCTGACTGCAAACAAATCTCTGCCTTTCCAACTCTTCTAAAGCTTCTAAGCCCCTGTAGATCATTACATAAATGAGATCCACATCCGGTATCTAATACCCAAGATTGTTTTGAAGCAATAGAATAAGTATTAATTTCAATCATATGAATACCTGAAGTAGATGCAACAGCTTGCTTCTTCTCCTTAAGAGAATCTAGATAGGCCTTGCAGTTACGCTTCCAATGACCATCTTTTCCACAATGGAAGCAAGTTCCTTTGGGATTCTCTTTCTTGGCAACCTTCTTCTTGGAGATCCCACCATTCTTTGGCTGCACCTTGGTTATCATCTTCTTCTTCTGCTTCTTGCCTTTAGCAGAAGTGACAACCATGACACTTTTTGGATCTTTCTTAAATGATCCATCAGCTGTCTTGAGCATGTTGATTAACTCAGGAATGGATACTTGGATCTTGTTCATGTTGAAGTTAAGCACAAAAGGTGCATAACTTGGAGCCAACGAGTACAAGATTAAATCTATGTATAGATCATTATCCATAACATAGCCAAGTCTACTCAAATGCTCAATATACCCATACATCTTCAATGCATGAGCAGCAGCTGAAGTGCCTTCCACCATTTTGCAACTAAATAGAGCTCGAGCAATCTCATATTGCTCAGTTCTAGCCTGAGAAGAATAAAGCTCCTCTAGATGCAAAACAATGGTTCTAGCATCCATCATTTCATGTTGCTTCTGAAGCTCCGAGGACATAGCACCCAGCATCAAACATGCTGCTGCTTCACTATCCTCCATGTATTTTCGATAAATGCCTTTGATCTCATCAATGGCATCATCTGATGGAAGTGGTGGTGGATCTTTATCCAAGACATAATGGATCTTTTCAGCCCTGAGAACAATTCTCACTTGCCTGATCCAGTCAGAATAGTTGTTGCCAACCAGCTTGTTATCCAAGATTGATCGTATATTAATGTTTGATGTGCTCATGATGATGACCTAGATGTGAAAATGAAAAGATATGAGAGTATGTTCATATATATGTATGCATTAATAAGGTCTTTAATTAATACATTTACTCCCACTATTTTATTGCGAATTAATAGCCCTCACTATTTAATCCGAGAAAACCCGATGGTTTTCTTAGTGGGCCAATATCCAATCCTTGATATGTAATTTGACCTTGACTGTGGTCAACAAGCCAAATTCCATACCCTTGAAAGGTAGGTATCTTTATACCAATTGTGTCTCTACACAACTATTGGATCATTAGGTTATCAACTCTTGATGCATGCATATCATATATGCATTCCCTAATCTTGCCTCTAGAACCATTAGCCTTGACTGTGGTCAACAAACTAATGGGCTAGCTAAGATGACCCATTTAATTCGATTTGAACATATTCGATATAATGTGAGCTTGACTGTGGTCAACAACCCACACTATAAAGAACTCTGGTTCTCCTCAAATTAATGGAAGGCTTATAAACCTTAGTATTTGTTTGAGGGTTTTAGTTAATTAAGTCTCATCATACATGGTTGGCATACATTGGTATGCATCCTATATCTATCACATAAATATAAGCATACAAATATGGTATAGTTATGGACTTCACTACATTGATTTCCCCGAGCCAAGAGGGAAATCAAAAGGTCACACCTAGGTAGTATGCATGATTCAAACAAGAAAATAATTACATTATCTTCAAGCTTGTTGGATCTCCATCCGGCCCATCTTGCTCCTTGATATTGGTCTCCATCTCTATTTCTAATTCTAATCTAAGTAATCTAATTACATATTACAATTTGAAATGAAATACAAACCAAAAACAAGTGGCCGGGACATGAAAGTCCTCATTGGGCCAAAACATGCATTATGCTCAATCACATTGGGCTTTGTCCATAACTAACCATCATGCCAATCATTCACCCTTATATGCCTTTCTAATGCATAAAGAAATGGATTACTAACTTTGTTTCAACCTTTGAAACTATATTTTGAGTTATTTTAATGATGTGATCAAATTAGGAAACTTTTTCCATTTTGGAAACTTTCATTTTAGGAAACCCTTTTGCATGAATGTGTTCTTGCCTTAATAATCAATCAAATTGATTATTAATTAATTATAAATTAATTATTTAATTAATTAATCATATTAAATAATTAAAAGAATCAATTTTGGGCTTAAAATAAGTGTAGGCCGAAACCCACAGAAGAAAAACCCTAAGTGTGTTCACACACAAACTAGTTTTGTGTCATTTGGACCATTTGGGCCTTTTGGAATGAGCCAAGCCCACTCCAGCCCTTAAAACCCATTAATAAACTTAATTAATGTTTATAATAGTTAATTTAAATCAGCTCCTTGGGCCTACCAAGTCATTTACTAATTTAAACCAAGTCCGTAAACATAATTAAGCCCATTAAGTGGTTTTAATGAATTAAAATTAATCAAATTAATTTAAGGCCCATTTTAATTAATCCAATTAATTAAAAACACTTTAATATATCATATATATCATATTTAGAAGATCAAAAGTCGTTCTAACCAAGAACACATCAAGAACACCAATTTATCGAACTTTTCGACAAAACTAGTTTTCATGCAAAACTTGTTCGATTTTAATTCCGTTCGATCCTACGGCTTAATATCACATATTAAACACATAAAATATCATTTAAATGATTTTTAAATGGATCCATAAGAAATTAAATTAGAACAGCCCCTACATTACCTAGGGTTTCACGCCAAACCCTAATGGGTTTCACGCAAAACCCTAGTCACTTTTCTTCAAAAGTTCCGTTTTTGTTTCCGTCAAATTTATTTGATCACACATACAACCAGAAATCAATATTTCTCATTCATGAACAATCAAATCTAATATTTTAAAGTTCATGAAATAAATAACTCAAAACAAAACAAAACTTATTCCACAGAAAATATAGAATTGTGTATCCATGGCAAAACCTGGCTCTGATACCATGTTGTAATATTATGGTTACATGCATCACATACATGAGCGGAATTTTAAATTTTTTTAACCATAAGATCTGATCTTGCCATGAATACACAATATAACTATATGAGAATAAGAAAAATCACCTTTGATTTTTGTTGAACAGTTGATTTTACTTCGCACCGGGTTGTCGCAAACCACAGTGTCCAAAATCGAACACCTCCAATGAGTAATCCACACTAGAGAGGGGTAAATTGAACCAACAACTTGGTGTTCAACTAGGGCTGGCCGAAATTCCCAAGAGCTAGCTTGGGAAGTGGCGCAAAAGGGAGAGAGGATTAAGAGAAAAAGACTTTCCTTTTGTTTTAATCACTTAATCCTAATTCTCATTAGTTGGCCTTTTATAGTTAGGTTAAAATTCCAACTCCTTAATGAGATTGGGCTCTTTAAAATTGCTGGAGAATTATTAATTGGGCTTCTGGAATTAATTATAATCATTTGGGCTTAATTAAATCCAAATTAAATCTTTTCATAAAAGACCATGCACAAAATCCACAAACTAGGCCCTTTGTGCATCTAATTGGATTTAAATACCCAAATGGATTCCAAATCCAACCAAATTAAATATGTGAGTTCCATAACACTTATGTAACATATATAAATTAATTTGGTCCAAGAAAAAGCCCTCTAAGCCCTTCTGTATGAAGTTGGCGTGTAGCCCTCTTCTGGAGGGCTTCCTCCAACTTCTTCATTCCTTTGGCCCTCTATAATTTCTCCAATGGTCCTATTAATTATTATATCAGTCCTATAACACTTATAGTAGTCTTATAACACTTATAAGACAATAATAATTAATCATGAAATACATTATTTCATTTAGGTCCAATTTACAGAACATTTCTCAAAAGTTCCGCGGACAATTTTATTTGATCATAATTAATTAAACTCTTTAATTAATTATTATCATATTCTCCTCTCTACCTTTATAATAATATCAAATATTATTATCCTTGTCATTTTACCATTTTACCCTTTTTCTCTATATGTGTGTGACCTATTGGGTTCCTGTCCATGTTGGCAGTATAATATGTAATCGTGAGTTCTATTCAAAACTCACATGATTTAAACTCCTTTAAATCATTTTATCAATCTCTATTGATATTTTGATACATCATTATACAAGTCATGATTGGCCTCTAGCTAGGCATCATGACTACCCAAATGTCAGGAAAGTCATGTGGTTTGACTGTACCCTTCCATAGAAACAGTTACCGTGCAATTACTCCTTTCACCACTCTTATCTCAATTAGATTATGAGTATGGATTTCTGTCAACTCATATAAATCTAATTATGTATGTTCTATTAATTTAACCATTGTTCCTAAATGCCCTTCATGGATCTCCATCCATCTCGGCATATTACTCTGGCCAGAGATTCTCTGAACAAGGCAATTATAGAATCATGTGAGACAACTTCCCTTGTTAAATCTGGGATGGTGAATCCTTTGTCAATCACTCAACTATCTTCAAGTAGGTCATGATATACCCAATCTCCTAACTATGTTCACTCCCAGTTGGAAGTAATCAGTTATGGAGTCAAAATATACCACTTGCTACTTAAGATAACTTTGGTGATCTCAAGTCTAAGGATACTTGCACAACCGCTATGAAGAGATTCCTCACTGACATAGATTTAATATCCATATGAGGATTCTCTTTGCAGGTCTCCAATGAACTTGTTCCTCTAACAAGCATCCACATGTTAGCTTTGATTATCATCCATAATCACAACTATGAGAACCATTGCTTGAACCATTCAAGAAGCATAACATGTGCTAGTCTGTCCGAATTAACAATGTCCTATCTTGTTAATTCTATGACTAGGGATATTTAGATATTAACACATTTGCATGCGATAGACATCTCACATCATGAACACCTTCATGATTGCCTTTGCACTGTGTTTATAATATCTAGGACTTCATTTATTAATTTAAGATTTACAAACTCATGTATTCAAACACAGCATTAATAAATGAATGATGCCTTTTATTAAGAATATAAATTTCATACATATGAAAAACATCCCTATTACATGGGCTCTAGGGCATACTCTCTAACATATATAAGGATGACTAGTTCCATGCCTTATATTAATTCTGATATTTAAGGGTAAGGGACTATGCAAAATTGTATTAGGTCATTATATGCCATTTGCATTTTCATTTTATTTGAAATGCTATAATATTTTGCTAGAGAATATATATAGCCTTTGAATTAATTCATTAATTCGTTGCTAATATTAAATAGACCTATAGGATTGCACACAAAGCATTGGGCTTAAAATACTTAAATAGAATATTGGGCATTAATTTGGGCTTTTATTTAAAGTCAAATTAATGGGTATTAAAATTGCTAAATGGAACTTGTTCCATGAGAGAGGGAATTTCGATCCATGTAGATTTTATTTCAATTAATTAATTATCTTGGATTAATTAATGTAATTGAGTATTAAATCCTAAATTTTATTTGAATCAAAATAAATTAATTAAATGGGAGATAATGTGACCAAAAATTCAAGGTTGAATCCTAAGCAATTTCGGCAACAATAAATCCCTAATAAAGTGATTTGTTTTGATTAAATGTCTTATATTTATTTTAAATTAATTTGAATTTAAAAAAAATTAAAGGCATTTGAATTAAGATATATCACTTAATTAGGAAGTGATGGAGGCTGAAATTACTACCTAAAGATAGTAAATTTCGGCATTCACACTTGACCTAAACAAGTGATATATATTTATGAATTAAAAGGAAGAAAAACCATAGTTGTTTTTTGCTCTCTCTCTCTCTTGGCCGAAATACACAAGGGAAAAGAATTCTTTCTTGTTCTCTTATGTTCTTGGGTAGCAATAGCAACTTAAAAGAAGAACAAGATTAGATCTTGTGGCTTCAATCCATTCCCATTGCCAAATATTCAAACAAAGAGCTAGAACTATCGATTTTAAGCCATCTTTGCAAGTGTGTGTGAGAATAGAGAGGAGTGGCATAAAGGCAACTCCTTGGCATTGGTGTTCCAAATTTTAAGTATATAAGTTCATCGTATATATTTACTATTGCAAAATTCAAGTTTTGAAGACCATCCAAACTTATAAGTTTTAAAAAACCCTAAAATTGCATGTTTCAATTCTATGTTACATATTGTGTGGCACGAATGATCTATATTTTTTATTTTTCCACTACATGGTCTTCATGTATTTTCCATGTGATATCCCATCAATATCTGCTGAAGGCATTAGGGTTGATCCAAATAAAATTGAAGCTATTGTTAATTGGAAACCACCAAAGAATGTATATGAAGTTAGAAGTTTTCTCGAGTTGGCAGGTTACTATTGTCATTTTGTGAAAGGTTTTTCCATCATTGCTTCACCACTCACTAAACTATTAAGGAAGAATATTAAGTTTGAGTGATCTAATCGTTGTCAAGCAAGCTTTGATCAGTTAAAGAAAATGTTGACTGAAGCTCCAGTGTTAACTCAACCAGAGTCAAGGAATGAATATGCAATGTACAATGATGCCTCTAAAGTTGGTTTGGAATGTGTATTAATGCAAGATAGTAAAGTAGTAGCTTATGCATCTAGACAGTTGAAACTTCATGAGCCGAACTACCCGACTCATGATATAGAATTGGTAGTTGTGGTTTTTACTTTGAAGATTTGGCGACATTATTTGTATGGGGGAAATGCAGAATTTATACTGATCATAAAAGCCTCAGATACTTGCCTACTCAAAAAGAGATTAATTTGAGGCAGCGAAGATGATTGGAGTTATTTAAAGATTATAATTGCATAGTTAATTACCATCAGGGAAAAGCGAATGCGGTTGTTAATGCTTTGAGTTATAAGACAATGGCAGCATTAATGTTAAAGCAGTGTAGATGGAATTTTGTATCGGATGGTGTATTATTAGTATAACTTAAAGCTAGGCCCAACGTTAGGTAAATAGTGTTAGATGCTTAGAAAGATGATGAAAAGTTGCAATATATTGTGAAAGTAGTATATGAAGGGGTTCAAATAGATTTCACAATGAAGGAAGATGGAGGTGTATACTACCATAACAAATTGTGTGTTTCTAATGACAAATAAGTGAAAAGAATATGATTACATGAAACGCATAATATTGTATTCAGTATGCATCCAGGCGGGAACAAGACGTATAAAGGGTTAAAATAGTTTTACTGATGGCCTAGCATGGAGAAGGATATTATTGAATATGTCTCTAAATGCTTAACATGTTAGCAAGTGAAGACGAAACATCAATTTCCTTCTGATCATTTAAACCCCATTCGTGTTCCATAGTGGAAGTGGGAAGACATTAATATGGATTTTGTGACTGGTTTGCCTCTTACTCAAATAAAATATGATATTATTTGGGTAATAGTGGATAAGTTAACAAAAGTATATCACTTTATACCAATTCAAACAGATTACTCTATGGATAAACTTGCAGAATTGTATGTTAATAAGATTGTATGGTTGCATGGTATATTAGTATCAATAATTTCTAATCAATACCCCAGGTTTTCATCAAGATTTTGGCAGAGTTTACAACAAGCTTTGGGAACACAGCTCAAGTATAGTATAGCTTTTCATCCTCGAACGGATGGATAATTTAAAAGGGTTATTCAAGTTCTAGAATATATGATGAGGGGATGTGCTTTGGATTTTTCAAGAAATTGGGACAAATATATGGCTTTAATGGAATTTGCCTACAATAATAGTTATCAAAAGAGTATTCAAATGGCACCATATGAAGATTTGTATGGCAAAAAGTGTAGAACCCCAATTTGTTGGATTGAGTTGACTGAATATAGAATGATCGATCCTGACCTTATTAAAGATATAGAGAAAAAAGTTCAAATTATCAAATAGAGGCTGAAAAAAGCTAGTGATAGACAAAAATCCTATACTAACTTGAAAAGAAAGGATATCGAGTATCAAGTGGGTGATAAGGTATTTCTAAAGGTATCTCTATGGAGAAAGGTGCTTAGATTTGGGAAAAAAGGAAAACTGAGTCCGAGATTCATTGGTCCATATGAAATTCTTCAAAGAGTCGGACCAGTGGCTTATAGATTGGCTCTTCCTATGGAATTAGCATATTTGGTTTTCTTCTTCATTCACTTTCTTTAACTTCTTAAAACCTCTCTAAGTGTTCTTGAATAAAATTCTTGCATGTTGATTATTCAAGGACAATTAAGTGTATAACATTAAAGTAATCATCTTAATTTGGTTTTCATCTTCTTCTTATTTTGTTGAGTGGTTGGTTGAGCAAAATGCTGGAAATTTATGTTAAGAAAATGAATTGTTGTTAAAGGAAAAAAAGAAGGTGGAAAGAGCAAAGGAAAAGGAAAGGTGAAAGATTAAAGGCTAAGGGAAATTTGGCCAAGGTATGGGATTAAGAATTCTCATACTTACATGTGGATAAAATAGTAGAAACATGATTTAAATGTCTTGTGTTATGAACAATTGAAAAGAGAAGTAAATTTTAAGAAGTGTTACTTAAGAGAAAACATGAAGCCTTATGACCTAATGACTGTATTTTTAGCATAATTTGAGTTAGAAAAATTTATTTGAGACCATTCCAATTTCTTAGGTTACATAAGATATATTCCTACAAAATTATAGAAGGGACCTAGCACTAAATCTGTCTTTAAGTCACCATATAATTAATTGAATTTTAGATGAGCTGTTAATTTTTGTTCTAAAATAGGTTGTAGTAAAAATTATGTATTTTTGTGTATACTGGTCAGAATTCTAAGAGATTAATTTATATTAAAAATAAACTTCAAAATCTACAATTCATATGAAGGAAGTTAAGCTTAATTCTATTTTTAAGCTTGTCAAATTTTAGCTTGAATTCGGACCTATTTACTGCACTGTCATTAGGAATGGTATTCAGAAAAATGTTAATATCTTGAGTTATAGAGATGATATTGAAATTATTTTTGATGGTCCAAAAACTAGAAACATAGGGGAACAAGTTTTAGAGCAATTTTTTCGCTAAAACTGGTTTTTTCTAGGTAAAAAATTTTATATAAGTGTAATCTAGAATTATGCCTCTAGGCTAAATATAGGTCATGGTTACTAGATTTTAGTTAATGTCCATGAGGTAGTCTAGTTTTTAGTCCAGAATTGAAATGCAACCTATGTCATGGTTACCAATTATTACATAATGACCGTGACCCTTTTGGACTTCACCTAAACCTCACTTAAAGGTCCTAAATTGATTGTAATGGGTATCTAAATTATTTTCATTATAAATAAATCAATTTCTAGCATAGAAATACATGTATCAAAGAATATAAAATTGAGTTATGACATATATATCTTATTTACATGTCGTTATGTTAAATGTGTGCTAATATCGAAGCATATTGAATTATATATGGCATGTGATATGATCATTGATAAATAAATAAATATATATATATATGTACATAGGTAAAGATTATTGATAATAATATCAAATATTCATATATGATCAAACTTATGTACATACTTATTATATGCTAATATACTTACATGTATGTACTCCTATGATAGAGTAAATGTGTATTTGAACATGCACTTATATTATGAAATAAGAGATGTTTTAGCATGACTATGATCACATGTGGTGCCTAATGATTACATGTTTAAGTATATGATCATGATGATATATAGATTCAAATATCGGTACTCGTATTGCTATATGAATACTTGTTTATACACTTGAGATTGTGTATTTTTATATGATCACATACATATGCAAATTGTATAATACAAGTACAAGCATGATATTTGAAATGAATATGAAAATTGTATTGCCTGCTACTAGAGTTCAACTGTGGATAAATAGGCACCTATAGGGATATTGCAGCTGCCACCATTAACCTGTTTAGGTCTAAAGTATAGTTTATCCTATTGGATCATGAACAGTCCTGTTTTGGTTGTTAGCTAACCCCGTTTGGGTCCATTTGATCAGTCCACTGTACAGTCGATCCCGTTTGGTTCCATAATTTTGATATCCTTGGATATCCACCATTTTTATACCCTCGGGTATCCACCGTTCCCGTTATCCACCTTTAGAACTTAAGAAGGCTAGGTTAAAGTATAAATACATCATAGACAATTACAGTATAACTAGTGCATATGATATATGGAATAACATGTTTAACTATGATTTCTAATGCATTTATTTTATATATATATATATATATATATATATATATATATATATATATGTGTGTGTGTGTGTGTGTGTGTGTGCGTGTGTGTGTGTGTGTGTGTGTGTGTGTGTGTGTGTGTCTGTGTGTGTGTGTATGTGTGCGTGCGGGTCTTTTTAAGAAATGTTGAAATTTAAGGATGCTGAATTATATGTAGGGTTATGTTGTTGTTCAAAACATTATATTTTTATCATCATATACCTATTTTTAATATGTTATTTTATTGTTTCCAATTTATGCATGATTAAATGATTCTAACAATCACTATGAGTGGTTGTCTTCCATATTTAGTATCCCCACTAAGCTTTATAGCTTAGCATGGGTTATTTTATCTGTATAGGTTTTGTAGTCAAAGCTATTACACAGGAACGTTCTCGGCATTAGGACAGGCCAACACCAGTTCATAAAAATCGATGTTGGGATTTTTTATTAACTTTGTATAAATTTCTTTATGTGTTAATATTTATAAAAAAAGGTTAGATAATATATGTATACCCTATGCATAGATGATATTGTAACAAGCTTATCAGAAAAATGTTGGTATGTGCATGCATATTAGAGCTAGAATGTTTATATATATATATATATATGTATATTTGATGAAATGCCGAATGCTATGCATGACAATGAATAAATTAAGGTAGTTGTATCCAGCATGAATATGATGAGTGGGTTGCATGATGAGTGATTATGCATATGTAATTAAAGTAATTGAAGTTATGAGAAACACCTAATTAATATACAGGTTGTCTGATTAAATAGATCATGTGATATGATTAATGTTGATTTAATTGGGTTAATAACCTACTATAATATGACTGAAATGTATGATATAATATATGATAAGGGCACTAGATTTAGTGTGTTTCATAGGGTTTCCAAAGGGAGATCATTCTTGATACTGAGATAATTCTTGAAGGAGAAGAAAACTAATTTCTCTCTCTTTCTAAGAAGAGAATTCTCTGACAACTCTTTTGATCAAAACACACACACGTACGTATAAAAATCATTCAATTTTTTGAGAGACAAAGAACACAATCAGAGTGGAGATCTAGATTTTAAGAAATTTAAAGTTAGAATATAGAAATTCAGAGTTAGAATATCTCCTGAGGGTAATATTCTAAGCTCTTCTTTTACTTTCTCTCTCTAATCATTATCATGCATGATCATGTCAATTATTGTTGAAATAAATGTGTTTATGCATTGCATTTTGATGATATACATGTTTAAAATATGATGATGTACGGATCTGGATCAGTGTGTATGCAAATGATGTGATCAAGTTAGTGTTTCCTCCATTGTTATATATGTTTAAGCTTTATTTTTATTCTATTATTATGGATTTTAATGAGTTTTTAGAATAGTTAATGCATATTTTTAGGGTTATAATCTTATTTTGGCATGTTTTATGCTTTAATAATCGAGCATTTTGGGTTATTCACAATTTTGTATAATTTTTGGGTGTTTTTTCTGCATTCTATTCCATTTTGCGAGTGACAAATAAGAAAAAGCTCCCATGGATGGTCATCTATCAATGCGATAGGTCGGACATTATGAGAGTTCCTTATCATTCTGTCACTCTTTCAGTTGTGGCCATTTGTCACCCTTTCAAAGGTATCCGTGGCTAGCTTTTGGTTCTTTATTTTGGTATTTTATTATTGTTTGCATTACTTCTCTAATCCCTAAAATGTTTATTTTTGATTTTATACATATTTTGATTATGTACATATAGTTTAATGAATAATTATCTTTTCTATATTTTATTATTTATTTGCATTTTTATAATAATGCTAATTTATTTACCTTTTGTGGTTTGTGTGAGTATGTGACTTTACTCATTTTGGGAGACTTCGTGGGGCATTTTGCATTGTGAGTTGTGCCCTAGTTGGCTGATGACCACCACCTGCTATTCGATCACTTCTTTTGTTTATTTCATTTATTAATTAGTTAGTTTATGATTATTTTTTTCTTTTTTTTTTATTATTTATTATTTTGGTATTTTGAGATGTATTTTATTTCGAGGATGTAATAGCTAGTAAAAAGGGGCTTTTTGTGCACGTCTAAATGGAAAAGACACTTGAAATGATTGCTATTAATGAACTTGGGTTTTCTTTCAAAACTTGGACCAATGTCCAATTTTTCATCCAAAGCCAAGTAAAGAACCAACAAGATTTTTTGTAAAAATATACACGAAGGAACCAATGTTCCCACTCAAACGAATACCATTTATGTATGTGTATCATTTTATTTACTTTTGGACGATTTGTTACCTTAATAAGCTTAAGTAGTTGGAATTTATTTATTCATTTATTTATTGCTTTTGATTATGTGCTAGGGATGTTTATTTAATTCTACAGCTTTTCATCGTGTGAGAGAGAATAGTGGATTAATATTTAAAACTCAATTATAAAATAACACATAACCAAGGTACCTAATAAGATTGATTTCCTGAATAATTCATAACATATATATTTTAATCATACTTTTCCACATGTATGATGTTAGATTGATTTCAGGTTTAGACAAGGATCATCATTTAGGAGCTACTCGAATAAACTCAGGTCCTATTAATTACAAATTGTTAACACTTCAAGGGAGATATCATTCAGATGCAATATAGAATAATTCAATTAAAGTTTAATTAATATTATATATTAGCAACTTAGTGTTTTTTAGTAAAATATGGATACATTAACTATATGATTTGATTTATTTTATTTATATAAAAGGTTGATAGATAATTGTTAAGGACAAGAAGGAGTACCATGGATGAGCACTATACAAATATTGATCTAAGAATTTTACCATATATAAGGGAAGTTGGTTTGTTAGGAATTGCCAAAATTGGTGTGATTCAATTAGATTGGAATTTAATCACGTCACTTGTTGAGAGGTGGAGACTAGAAACGCACACATTTCTTTTAACATGTGGTGAAGCAATAATTACACTTCAAGATATTGGCATTTTAACAGGTTTACCCATTGATAGAGAACCCTTTATGGGAAGAACAAACATGGATTAGATGACAATTTTTCATAAGCTACTAGGAGCAGTTCCTCCTGTGAATGATTTGTATGAAGGTAAAGTGAAATTAACATGGTTGGATGCAACATTTAGTGAACTACCTAATTATACAACACATGAAGTGCTATGCCAGCATGTTCATGCATGGACACTAAGATGCTTTGGTGGATTGTTATTTTAATTACAAATTTCACATTTGGTCTACTTGATGTTTCTACATTTCTTAGAGGATTTGGAATACATTGGCAAATGTAGTTGGGGATCAGCTTATCTCGCTTGGCTATACAGGGCCACTTGCCCTAATGCTAAAGGAGTTACTGGTTATCTACAACTCCTATAAATGTGGGCGTGGGAATAGTTTCCTCAGTTTAGGATAGAACATGCACAGCCATATATGCTTAACTGAACCATGCCTTACAAAGTCAGGTATGAGTAGCATGTTCATTATCTATAACATTTTTTTAATCTAAATTTAATTGAAGATAATTCATCTGCTTATTTAAATATGCTTTTTTCAGATGTGATGAACTAGTCGATATGCGTAACAATCATAAAATGGATATACATGTATATTGAGAATTATTAGACACGTAGTCCACAGAACAGGTGTGTAGTATAATATTATCTATTTATTCCTGAACATGATATGTTAATTAAAAAATATTCATACAATATCCATAATTTTGTTATTATTAAAAGAAGTTTGAGTGGGAGCCTTACATCAACGTAATAAACTTACTCCCAGATTTCTGTAGAAATGGACAGACTATCTGGATGTGCATTGTTCCACTTATATGCTTCCACATCATTGAATGGCACCACCCAAATAGATTAATGCGACAATTTGGCTTTGATCAACCAATTCGTAATCCACCCCTTATACAAGATAATTTATATGCAATAGACTTGCGGAGTCAAAACTATCTAGATTGGATGGTTGAATTTTCAGTGTTTATAAATGAGTGGAATAACCATCACAATCGAGTTATTGATGGAAAAAATCCCAAATAGCTTTTGAATAATCCATCTGAATACATACAATGGTATATTCAACACATTAGAAGTGGATAAGTCCATATAGAGCATCCGATGCAGCAACTGCAAGTAATTAATTCAAATTATTTTATTTCATATGTACGCCTAGTATCAATATTATGAGCAATTGATATAATTTCTTTTTTATTTTTTTGCAGACTGATGGGGTTGAAATATTAGTGTATGAACAAGGTAACAAAAGGATATTGGAAAGCATCCTTGGCGTAGTTGGTCATGAAGATCGATTAATCACTAACTACCCAAGACAGTAGGGTCCTGACCCTATCAGTATACCTCCTATAAAAATTAGTTTGTAGACTTTGGGACTCAGTGCAATCGGACTGCAATGATTGAGAGGCATGCAAATATTCCTTAGAGATATTATTGTTAGTGTAAGCCCTAGCCCCAATGCATTGTTATAAAACACTTAAGTTAATAGATGAGGTATTTGCTTTATCTATTGTATTCCTGTGCATATCAATTGATAGAACTATCCAAGAATGTTGTTTCGGTTTAAGTTATCATGTGTGAGGCACATGGTTGTAAGACCTTGAAACAAATGAGACTTCATTCTAAATATCCCTAGTCAGTCATTTTTATGGGAATAACAAATGAATTAAGACTAGTATGCTCTCTCTGATAAGTTGAGTTCTGTCTTACGGATCATAAGGACTAGAGTGTCAATCAAAGATCATAGATACATGTTTAGAACATGGTATCTGAATTCGATCCATTCATGAGAACACTATATGGTACAAGTCATAAGTGTTTCTCATGTGCAAGTTTTGCATCGGAGTTCTTAGACCTAAAATCTATATGAAACTCTTTATGAATTACTGTGTAGTTTGACATACACCTAACTTGCTCGTAACAGGCTGACAAGTATGGGTATGCTTGGGTATGTACTGATCCATGTTAGAGAGCATGAGAGAAGTGAAGGGATTACCCCTCTCGATAAGAGAGAAAATATCATCGGCCACTTGATTAGAAAACTGAGAAGTGTATGGCCATACTGAGATGAAATAATGAGTAATCATTATTTATCTAAGAATTCAGTGTCACTGGAATATCAAGAAAGGAATTAGTATATATAAGGATAACTGGTTCCATGCCTTATATTAATTATGATATTTAAGGGTAAAGGACTATCCAAAATTGCATTAGGTCACTAAATGCCATTTGCATTTTCATTTAATTTGGAATTCTATAATATCTTGTTAGAGAATATATATAGCCTTTGAATTAATTTATTAATTCATTGCCAATATTAAATAAACTTATAGGATCGCACACATAGCATTGGGCTTAAAATATTTAAATAGTGTATTAAGAATTAATTTGGGCTTTTATTTAAATTCAAATTAATGTATGCAATGGGTAAATAGATTTTTGCCTTAAACAGCTTGTTGTTTTAGGCAAATCAGTAAAACAGTTTTTTTTGCCTAAAACAGCAAATCTGTCAAGCTGTTATTTTGCCTAAAACAGCTTGCTATTTTAGGCAAATCTATTTAGCTATGATTTTGACTCAAATAGCTAGTTGTTTAAGGAAAATCTGCAAACAAGGTTTTTGCCATAAATAGCTTGCTGTTTTAGGCAAATATGTTAACAGTTGTTACACGAGAGAAATTTATTGGCATGTGCTAGTTTTAATTTCAATTAATTAATTATTTATGTATAATTAAGTTAATTGAGTATTAAATCCTAAATTGTATTTAATCAAAAAATAATACTTGAGAGGGAATTAATGTGGCCAAAATTCAAGCTAGAAATACTAGTTGAATTTGGCAACCAATTAATTCCAAAATAAGCTTGTTTTGATTAAATTTCTAATGCCATTTAAATTTGAAATCTAATAGAGTTTGAATTAATTTAAATCACTTAATTAGGAAGTGATGTAGGCTGAATATATTCCTAATTCGAAGGGATTTTGGCATTATCTAGCTTTCCTATATTAATGATATAAATTGATTAATTCTATTTTTGACCTAGGTGACAATTTTTCTCTCTTGGCCGAATTACTCAAGGGGAAAGAACTCTTTCTTGTTCTCTTGTGTTCTTGGAAAGATATAACAACCTAAAGGAAGAACAAGATCAGATCTTGTGGCTTCAAACTATTCCCATTGCCGAATACACAATCATAGAGCTAGCACTCTTGATTTTAAGCTATCTTTGCAATAGTGTGTGTGAGCATAGAGTGGTGTGGCGTAAAGGCTGATCCTTTGGCATTGGTGATCAAGATATAAGGCATATAAGTCCATCTTATTTGCTGGTAATCATCAAAATCAAGATTTGAGGTGCATCTAAGATTGTAAGTTTTAAAATCCTAAAATTGCATGTTTTTTATTCTTGTTATGGATTGTATGATATGTATGATCAATATTTTTTTATTTTTCCATTGCATGATCATCATGTATATGCCATTTCATATTCCATCAGTGGTATCAGAGCCTAAACATGCTTATTTTAGTGCTTTAGATGCGTGAAATAATTATTCAAAAATCATTCGTTTAAAAACATACAATGCTGAAATTTTCTATTTTGAGTTTTTTACATTGTTTTGGTATAAAATTGATTTTAAATGATTAGATAGGTATTATAATTATTATGAAATGTTAATATACTATTCTGAGATGTTCTTAGAGCTTTTCATGGTTGGATTTAATTATAAATACCTGATGGTACATGTTAATCTTGAAACTAGGTGCTAGTTGGCATGATAAGTGTTTGTTAAACAACTAGTTTTCAAAATTAAATGTAAAAACGATTTTGGCATGTTTGTAAGTGATTTTTAAAGATTAATATCAGGTCTATACATATGTTAAAATTGGTTTTAATTCTGGTCCATGACAATATAATTGATTAATTTTAAAATCACTTAAAACTATGACTAGTTTGTGTTTGTTGCATGTTTAATTGACATTGTTTGTTTTGTTTTGATTAAAATGGCAAAAAAAACATTTAGATCAGATCAGTACAGAACATTAACTCAATATTTATGACCTTATTTAAATTATTAAATGACTCATAAAATTGTTTTAAGTGTTTGTGCATTTTCTTGGCATTATATAAGCATTAACAACTAGTTTCATTGTTGTTTGTTTGTTTTAGTATGAATGCCATGTATGATATATGTTCTTCATGATTTTATGTTTTAATTCATGTTGGTACATATTATATGTATTTTTAATGTTTATGGGCTGTATGACATAAAATTAAAAATGGCAAAAATTGGAAATTATACTAGAGTTGATTTATGGCACAAATCTAACTAGTTTATGTTTTGGGCTTTTAAGAGAACTTATTCAATAAGAGGATTTAGTCCATTGGGCTTACACCCATGCCCATCATGGGGTCTCCTCTTAAAAGTTCAAGTACACAATTTCCATTAATGGGCTTGGCTAAATTAATTAAAATTTAACTTTGTTTGATCCATGAATGTTATGTATATTTATTTGCTTGTTTGGTGTAATGAATGGATATGCATGGTGCATTAATGGGCCCTGGGTTTTTGTAATTAAATATGGCCTACGAGCCATTATGTATTATTGTTAAAGTTTCATTTATTTCTTAGAATAGAATTTATTTGAAGACTTTGTAAATCAAGACGAAGCCCACTGGAGTGGAGAAGCCCAACTCGAAGATTCTTATGTAATAGTATAGAATCTTAGTTGTAGGTTTTTGCGCCCATGTTTGTCACGCTTTACTTTATGCAATTATTTATATATGCATGCTATGAATGGATGACAAAGCGTATGCCATGTAAGCCGTTATAAAATGAATCCCTAAAATAGTAAGTCACAAAGTTGCCTTCCTAATTCAAAACATGTCAAGGCATTGATCATCGGTCACGTAGACTAGGAGTGTTAGGTGCGCCCGATTATCTTTGTGAGGCATGGGTTATGAATGTAGGTTGGACTTAACATAAAAAGGGATGCCCAGACCTAGGCAACTAATAACTGGGTTTGTGCTATAACATCTTAAGATGTTAGCCCATTTGATCCAAGAGTCATGTACGAGACATGATTGGAGTTTTTCTACCTAAGTAACTTAACTTTTTAGGTGTACAAGCTCAACTTGACTAATAAGTTATTGTGAAAAGTGGATCTTGGACCACATTATATCACTAACACGAATTATTTAAAGGGATATTAATTTGATTTGTGGGATTATAAAACGACCTCATTTAATCTTGCTAAGTTAATTATTGTAGATTGAAAAATGGCATCTTCAAACAACAACTTTTCATTTTGATCAGTCCTAGAAAAGGATAAATTGAATGGCACCAATTTCATAGACTGGTCTCGAAACTTAAGAATAGTTCTTAAGCAAGAGAAAAAGTCATATGTTTTGGATGCACCCTTACCTGAAGAACCTGGTAGGAACGCCTCTGCGGTTCAAAAGGAAACTTTTAGGACCAAGAAGAGCAACTCCAATGATGTGACCTGTATGATGCTAGCCACTATGGTGCCTGACTTGCAAAAGTAATTCATGGATCAAGAGTCTTATGCGATCATGGTGTACCTCAAGGAGATGTTCCAAGAGCAAGCTCGTCACGAGAGGTTCGTGACAACAAAGGCCTTGATTTCTTGTAAGATGGCTGCGGTTACTCCCATTAGTACCCATGTACTCAAGATGAAAGGATATCTTGATACTCTTGAGAAGCTTGAGGTATAAATCCCAAAATAATTGGCCACTGACTTGATCTTAGGTTAATTGATTGATGATTATGATCCATTTGTTATGAATTATAACATGCATGCAATGAACAAGACAGTCACCGAGCTTCATGGGATGCTTAAGAATGCTGAAGAGAACATTCGAAAGACCAATCCCATACTTATGGTTCAAGGGGGCATTAAGAAGGGACCCACTTAGGGAAAGGGGAAGGGAAAGGCAAAACCCAGGTCAAGTGGGAGTGCACCTCAGGCCCAACCCAAGCCCAAAGTGCAAAAGCTCAAGGAGAGCGAGAGCACATGCTTCCATTGCAACAAGTTAGGGCATTAAAGGAAGAATTGTGCTCTCTTCAAGGAAGAACAAAACAATAATGGAGCCAAGGCATCTAGTTCTGGTATTTTTGTTGTTGAAATTAACCTTTATATTTCTACCACTTGCCTATGGGATACCGGTTGTGGAACAAAACCCATTGCACAAGAACGAAGATGAGCCTTATGTGTACAAGAAGGTTAGTGGGAGCATAATAGTATTTTTGGTCCTATATGTGGATGACATCCTTCTCATTGGGAATGACATTCCAACATTGCAAAAGGTTAAGCAATGGTTGGGAAAGTGTTTCTCAATGAAAGACTTAGGTGAAGCCGAGACAATACTTGGTATCCTGATCTATAAAGATAGATCAAATCGACTTTTGGGACTAAGTCAAGAAAAGTACATAGACAAAGTACTAAAGTGTTTTAGTATGGGAGACTTAAAGAAAGGGTGCATACCTTTGGTTTTGGGAGTTCCTTTGGCTAAAGAATAGTGTCCTAAAACCAAAGAGGAAAGGGACAACATGAGTAAAATCCCATATGCGTCTACTATTGGATCTATCATGTACGTTATGTTATGTACTAGGTTGGATGTTGCTCATGCACTGAGTATAACCAGTAGGTCTCAGCAAGACCCTGGTGAGAAGCACTAGTCTGCTATAAAGGGGATTCTTAAGTACCTACGAAGGACTAAGGATCACTTATTGGTGTATAGTGGTCAAAAAGAGCTTGTCATACAAGGTTATGCCAATGCTGCTTTTCAGACCAGCACTCAGGATTTAAGATCGCAATTTGGTTTTGTTTTTGTTTTGAACTGTGGTTCTGTCAGCTGGAGAAGCTCGTAGCAAGAGACCGTTGCCGACTCAACTACAGAATCTGAGTATATTGTAGTGAGTGAGGCTGCAAAGAAGGCTGTTTGGAATAGAAATTTTGTTTCTGGATTAGGAGTGGTCCCAAGCATCCTAGATCCATTAGAAATTTTTTGTGACAATAATGGGGCCATCGCACAGGCTAAGGAGCCCCTATCACACCAGAAATCCAAACACATACTCAGGAGGTACCACCTAATCAGAGAGATCATTGAACATAGGGACGTCAAGATTAGCAAGATAGCAAGTGAAAACAATGTAGCAGATCCTTTGACAAAACAGATGTATCCAAATCTGCATGAAGATTATTTGAGAACGTTCGGTATTAGGGCTATGCTTAATTGGGAATAGTGCTAGTGGGAGATTGTTAGTGTATGCCCTAGCCCCAATTCATTGTTATAAAACACTTAAGTTAATAGATGAGGCATTTATTTTATCTATTGTATTCCTGTGTATATCAATTGATAGAACTATCCAAGAATGTTGTTTCAGTTTAAGTTATCATTTGTGAGGCACATTGTTGTAATACCTTGAAACAAATGATACTTCATTCTAAATATCCCTAGTCAGTCATTGTTATGGGAATAACAAATGAATTAAGACTAGTATGCTCTCTATGATAAGTTGAGTTCTGTCTTACGAATCATAAGTACTAGAGTGTCAATCAGAGATTATAGATACATGTTTAGAACATGGTATCTAGATTCGATTCGTTCATGAGAACACTACATGGTACAAGTCATAAGTGTTTCTCATATGCAAGTTTTGCATCGGAGTTCTTCGACCTAAAATCTCTATGAAACTCTTTATGAATTACTGTGTACTTTGACATACACCTAACGTGCTTGTAACAGGGTGACAAGTATGGGTATATTTGGGTATGCACTGATCCATGTTAGAGAGCACGAGAGAAGTGAAGGGATTACCCCTCTCGATAAGAGAGAAAATATCATCGGCCACTTGATCAGCGAACTGAGAAGTGTATGGCCATACCGAGATGAAATAATGAGTAATTATTATTTATTTGAGAGTTCAGTGTCACTGAAATATCAAGAAAGGAATTAGTATAGATAAGGATGATTGGTTCCATGCCTTATATTAATTCTGATATTTAAGGGTAAGGAACTATGAAGATTGCATTAGGTCACTAAATGCCATTTGTATTTTCATTTAATTTGAAATGCTATAATATCTTGCTAGAGAATATATATAGCCTTTGAATTAATTTATTAATTAATTGCCAATATTAAATGGACCTATAGGATCGTACATAAAGCATTAGGCTTAAAATATTTAAATAGTATATTGGGAATTAATTTGGGCTTTTATTTAAAGTCAAATTAATGTATGCAATGGGTAAACGGATTTTTGCCTTAAATAGCTTACTGTTTTAGGGAAATCTGTAAAACAGTTTTTTTTTGCCTAAAACAGCTTGCTTTTTTAGGCAAATCTGTCAAGCTGTTATTTTGCCTAAGACAGCTAGTTATTTTAGGCAAATCTGTTCAACTACGATTTTGCCTTAAACAGCTTGCTATTTTAGGCAAATCTGTTAACAGTTGTTACACGAGAGAAATTTATTGGCATGTGCTAGTTTTAATTTCAATTAATTAATTATCTATGTATAATTAAGTTAATTGAGTATTAAATCCAAAATTGCATTTAATCAAAATATAATACTTGAGAGGGAATTAATGTGGCCAAAATTCAAGCTAGAAATACTAGTTGAATTCGGTAAAAAATTAATTCCAAAATAAGTTTGTTTTGATTAAATTACTAATGCCATTTAAATTTAAAATCTAATAGAGTTTGAATTAATTTAAATCACTTAATTAGGAAGTTACGTAGGCTGAATATATTCCTAATTCTAAGGGATTTTTGCATTACCTATCTTTCCTAAATTAATGATATAAATTGATTAATTCTATTTTTGACCTAGGTGACAATTTTTCTCTCTTGGCCGAATTACTCAAGGGGAAAGAACTCTTTCTTGTTCTCTTGTATTCTTGGGAAGATGACCGGTGACTAGCAAGTGTACTAGATCGGCTAGTAATATAGGGAAATAAGGTTATGACCCAAAATATCGAACCCAAGGGAAACTTGTGCTTGTATGTGCTATTTCAATTTCAAAACCAATTTTGTGTGTAAAGAGAGAAGTGAAATCCCAAAGTTGTGATAATTTGAAAACAATAATTTAAAACTAAATTAAAACAATTGAAAGAGCTAAAGTAAAGAAGAAATCTATTGAAAACAAGTAAATTGAATGAGTTAAAAATCAATGTTAAAGACAACTTTCACTAAAGGACCATCCACCTTAACAAATATTGCTATGACTTAATTAAAAGAAAACATACAAGTGATTATGGAAAATTCAGTTTAATAAATCCAAATAACTTTATTCAAGATTATCATTCCAAGCATTAAAACTCTCTTATTCAGAACAATTCAACACTTAGCATAAAGAACTGAATTAAGTCTCCTAGATGTCTATTAAAACCTTTCTCAAGAGTTTTAACTTTCACCAATTCTTGGTTACCCTTTTCTTAATCTTAACTTACTCAAATTAACACACAATTATAGCTTATTCAGATTATAACCATGCATTAATTCAACTAAATTAACCTAAGAGCATGCAACTCATTAATCAACTTAAACTAATTAATTAACCAATTCTTAATCAAGTTAATAATCAACTTAAAATTGAGAAAAGACAAGACTATGTTTAAGAACCAAGAAATAATCAACTTGTATTAAAATTTATGAACAAACTCAAGTCATAACAATATAAGTCAAGGATTCAAGTATCCTTTAGCAAAAGTTAAAGAAAACTACTCACAAACCATTCTTAAAATTAAAAACAACGTTTTGAAAAAAAACTGTAAAAACAAAGAACGTAAAAAAACTAAGAAAGCAAAGCTTAATTCTAAGGCTTGATTCTAGGGATTGATGATTATTCTTCTGTGTTTTGGACAACTATTTATAGGCAAGAATTTTAGTAGACTCCTTGTTAAACTTCGGTCATAAAATAGGAATCAAATTCTGCTAAACAGGAAGCTCGTAAATCCTTCGCGATATGGGAGTCTTCATCACGTGGCCACGCCCTTTAGTGTGTATTTCTACACGTGACCACGGCTCATTTAGTTCTTCTTCCACATGTGGCCACGTGTGGTCCCTCACTGGGAATCCACGTGGTCACGTGGTCTTCAAAAATTCCTTCAATTTGTTTCATATGGCCACGGTTCCTTCTTGCTTATTTCTTCTTTTCTCTTCACATGGCCACGGATTCTCCTATTTTCTTCTTCATGTGGCTACGTTTGGATTTCTTCAATACTTTCATGTGGTCACGTGTCAAGGCTCTGGACTGCATGCTCATTTTCTTGCCTAAATTTCTCATATTTGCGCTTCTAGCCCTAAACTTTGTCCTTTTTGCACTTTAAGCCCTTTTATATCAATTTAAACCTGAAAATCAAACAAAATACATAATTAACCTAAAAAACATAAATATTACTAAATTAACTCTAATTTAACCTAAATAAAACCAAAACAACTAAATAACACAACTAAAAACATATCAAAAACTATATATATTTCACACTTATCAAATACACCACACTTAAACCTTGCTTGCCCTCAAGCAAATAAGAACAATCCCTCCTTCAAAACCATCAAACTTGAACAAAGATATGCAATTTTAAAACCAAACTTAGCATTTTAACAAGAGCGCTTAACATAAACTCTAAATAGATTAACTTCAATAAGAGAATATAAACTAGTTTCCTTAAGTGTGTGCAAGACCAAATCATTTTAATCAATTTTGAAAATCAAAATATCAACACAACTAAGTAATGAAGTATAGAATATATGAATGCATAAGCATACAATCGGTTTCGTGCTTGAAACTCTAGAAACACAATAGGCCTCTCCTTTAGCACCAGAACCCGTAGGTCATCTCCGCTAAACAACTCAAAACAAACTTAAAATCACATAGGTCTATCAAAGGTTGTAATGGGGCTAAAGGAATGGTTACCAAAGAATGGATAAAAGATAATCAAAATGAAATAGCCACTCTAAGACAAAATAGATCACTAATTCCCATAACTTAATCAATGTACTTTTTCGCTCATCCTTGCCTTGATTACTTCCTTTCAAAAGATAATATGCCCTTTTTATCAAGAAGTCATTTATTGTTTCCATTTTTTTCTTGTACTACCCCACACTTATATTTTTACATATTTGCTAGTTCACTTTTTCTTTCTTTTTCCTTTTCTCATGCTTCAAACGTTCTTTTCTCTTTTTTTTATTCTTTTTTTTATTGAACTAGCCTTTACAAGCTAATCTCAAGGTAATACAAGGTATATTTTCAATTGACTTCATCAATAACTTTGTTAAAAATTTCTTACTACACCCAATAAAACTTTACTCTTTTCACTCATTTTTTTTAATCCTAAAGTGGCAAATTTCATAGGGTGAGATAAAAGTTTTTTAGGTTATATGGTTAAAATATTAGGTGTAACAAGAAAATATTAATGATACGCATTAAGCATACCCTTAAGCTCAAAATGGTTAATCAAAGGATAATTTCATCAAGGTAGGACACAAATCTTTAAGAGAGTTTATCAAGAAAATTATTGCCTAGATCATTTTCTAAGTTGTTTGAGTTGTTCATATGCTTTGAAGGGTGATGAGGAATGTTCTAGTGCTCTAAATTTTCTTACTTCACTACTTTATTACATTGATTTTTTTCTAAGTTAAAAACTGGTCTAAATGCTTTTTTTTTGGAAACTAACAAATATTTATCAAGTTGAAGATTAACCCATCCAAAGGCATATTAAATAACATAAATGTTCTCTTGCTAAGCAAAGGTACAAAATATGCATATTCCATATCCAAGTTCAAAGTGTTCAAGTTTTGAAGTCAACTAGGGCAAACTAAGTTTTCATGTAAATTAAATGTAAAGGTGAACTACATAAGTCTTTAATACATTTTACAAACTAAAACTAAACATAAACATAATAAAAGAAAACAAAACACAAAACACAAAAATAACAAAGTTTGATTCATGAAAAAGAAAAGAAAGTAGAAAACAAACTCCCTGAAAGGAGGCTACCCCCTCCTCAAAAGTTTGCTATCCACAGCAAATGATGATCTATTCCGGTGGAGGTGGTGGTGAGGCATGGGCACGAAAGAGAGCAAAATGAAGATGAAGAAGAAGCTAAGAAATCATGAAGTGTTTATAAAAAGAGATGAGGAGGGTGTGGCCACGTGAGGTTCAATGGAGAACTACACGTGGTCACGTGTGAAGAAGCAAAATGGGACAGAGGACTTAGGCATGGCCACGTGAGGTTCAAGTGAAGATGAATGCGTGGTCACGTGTAGCTAAAATAGAGGATGCAATATTGGAACCCGTGGCCACATGATGTTTCTCTGAGGAAATACACGTGGTCACGTGTAGCAAATGAAGTTCTATACCTTAACAACCCATGGCCACGTGATGGCAAAGGGAAAGCCACATGTGGTCACGTGTACATACATTCTCCTACTTCAATTTCTTTGTTTTTGAAACACATACACCCAAACTTCTTCTTCCCGTTTTAAGCTTTGAAAACACAAAATTTTCCATTCAAAATATGTCCTCTTTAAAAAAACTTACTTCTTTTCATAAATCAACCACACAAACATAAAAAAATGCAAAAACACAAAGACTAAACTAAAACTTAACTGTAGAAAGAAAAGAGAGAAAGAATAGAAGTTCTGAGTTTTTAAAGTCTCCAGCTAGACTTTTCAAACCAGTTTTTAAGTATCTTGAAGAACTATGGTTGCTTCAACAACCTCTTGCTGTCTAATTTGGTTTGGTTTAAGCCGTTTTGATTTCAGCTTCCGTTTGGTCTTTTCTTTGTAAAATATTGCATTGTCATATAACCATTGTTGAATTTTATCAAGTTCATTGAACTTTTGTTGAGGTTGTACTACCGACTTAAAATTATCCTCCATGGGTATACGAGAATAGCTGGGGCTAACCCCTTTCAAATCGGATATTGCCCAATCAGCTTTTCCTTTATGCTTCTTGAAGATTTCAGTGAGCTTTTCTTCGTCCAACCCTGTCAATAAAGATGAAATAATTACTCGCTTAGCATTATCATTTAAAGATACATATTTCAAATATAATTTAAGTTCAGAATCTCCCTTAGGAGGGGACGGTTCATCCTCCGTTTCATCAAGTTCACTGTGCTCTTTGTCCATATCTTGTATCAACTTAATCTCCCTTGCTTCCAACTCTTCCATTTCTTTGGGATGCATTAAATAACTTTGAAGCTCATCATTGAGAATGATTTCCTATTGTTTTGCATTAACACATTCTTGAATTTTATCGACAAAACAAATGGATTCTTCAAAATCATACGAGGGGTATTTTAAAATTTTATTGACATTAAAACTCATTTTCTCCTCGTTAAATCTTAAAGTAACCGTTTGTCCATGAACATCAATTAAGGCTCTTGCTGTATTCAAGAATGGCCTCCCCATAATTAACGGTACCTTTCTATCTTCGTCCATGTCCATCACCACAAAATCAACCGAAAATATGAAATTTCCTACTTTTATCAATATGTCCTCAATTATTCCTTTTGGCCTCTTTACCGATCTATCCGACAATTGAAGCATCATTTGGGTTTCCTTTAAATCACCTAGATTCAATTTCCTGCAAATTGAATAAGGCATCAAATTAATACTAGCACCCAAATCACATAAAGCATTTCCAACAAAATTTCCACCTAGTTCACAAGGAAATGTAAAACTACCTGGATCTTCTAATTTTTCAGGAATTTTATTGGTTAAAATGGCACTACAATTACCGGATAATTGAACCGTTCTTATGCCTTCTAGCTTTTTCTTATTAGTGCACAATTCCTTCATAAATTTAGCATATTTAGGCATGTGTAATAAAGCTTCAGCAAATGGTAAGTTTATATGTAGCTTTTTAAACATGTCCAAAAATCTACTCAATTGTTCATTTTGTTTCTCTTTTCTAGCTAGAACTGGAAATGGTTATTGAGACTCATCAAGAACAGTGGAAACAAGTTTGTCCTTACCTTTACCCTTCTCAACTGTTGGAGATACTTTTTCAGTATTTTCAGAATTAGAAACACTTACCTCCATTATCGGTTCCACCTTTTTAGAAGAATTCTTACCAAGTTCAGTCTTCTCTAACTCTTTCCCACTCCTTAAAGTGATTGCTTTGGCTTCTTCCTTTGGGTTTCGGTCTACATTAGATGGAAATGTCCCTTGAACACGGTTTGATAAAGAACTAGCAAGTTGCCCCATTTGGTTTTCTAGGTTCCTAATGGATGCCTCTTGGTTTCTCATCCAAATATCTTGTGATTTCCACCTAGCATCTTAACTAGCTAAAATTGAGTTTTGGGAAGCCATGAATTTGCAATCATTTCTTCAATATTAGATTTCTTTTCTTGAGGAGGGGGAGGTTGAGGTTTTTGAAAATCGGGTGGTTGGTGGTATGTTTGTGATGGATAATGATTTGGGTAATGATGTGGAGCTTGGTTTTGGTATGGAAGTTGATTGTTGGAAGTTTGATTGTGGTTGAATTGGGGTCTAGGATTGGGGTTAGAAGAAGAACCTTGATTACTTTCCCTCCATGAAAAATTTGGATGGCTTCTCCATCCCGCATTGTAAGTGTTGCTATATGGGTTCAAGACATTGACTTCTTCTACCATACTTTCAGCATTCTTCATTCCCATAGATCCTGGATTTCCTGGATAAGAATCAACTTCATTAGATAGCATAGAGACATTTTTAGCTTTAAGCTCATTTATTTATTTTGAATATCTCTTTTCCATTAATTCTAATTGAGCTTTCAACATAGCTACTTCATCAATATTATGAACTCCCTGTTTCTTTTGAGTTGCTCTAGAGCTTGCCCATTGAGCATCATTAGTGGCCATCTCATCAAGGAGTAAAAATGCATCTTCGGGAATTTAATTCATGAAACTTCCATTTGAAGCTGCATCTAACAAAGATCTTGTTGATGGATGAGCACCTGCATAGAAAATATGCATTAATTGAAAAATGGGAACTTCATGATGAGGACAACTTTTTAATAGTCTCCTAAATCTTTCCCAAGCTTCATGGAATGGCTCCTCATAAAATTGCTGCAAGTCACTAATTTGTTTCCTAATGAGGGCAGTCTTGGTGGGTGGGAAGAATTTGCACAGAAATTTCTCTTGCATTTGTTGCCAAGAATGGATGGATTGATTTGGTAGCATTTGTAGCCAATCCCTAGCTTTTACTATTAGGGTGAATGGAAAGAGTTTCAACCTAATTGCATCAGTCGATACATTAAGAATTTGCACAGTGTCACTCACTTCTAAGAACATATCCAAATGTTGTGCAGGATCCTCTATATCCGAACCTGAAAATTGGTTTCTTTGTACCATAGTGATGGTAGCGGGTTTAATTTCAAAGAGTTGGTGGTGAGGAATCCTAATAGTCCTATGTTCTTCATTCCACCTAGGGATAGCATAATCCTTTATGGTTCTAGGTCTATACCCATTCCCAGGAGCTTGGTGGGGTATGTGTTGCTCTTCGATCCTAGGGTGTGGATCATTCATAGTTTGTTCAATTTCTGGGTCATTCATATTGCCTCTTCTATTCCTATGAAATGTCTTCTCAATTTTAGGGTCTAATGGTAGGATGGGGTTATCTCTCACCATAAACCACTAGTCTCCCAAAGAGAAAATAAGAAAATAGATGAAGAAGAGAAGAAAAAGACACAAAAATAACTTTAAAATCAAAATAAACAAACGAACACCAATGTATCCCCGGCAACGGCGCCAAAAACTTGACCGGTGTCTAGCAAGTGTACTAGATCAGCTAGTAATATAGGGAAATAAGGTTATGACCCAAAATATCGAACCCAAGGGAAACTTGTGCTTGTATGTGCTATTTCAATTTCAAAACCAATTTTGTGTGTAAAGAGAGAAGTGAAATCCCAAAGTTGTGATAATTTGAAAACAATAATTTAAAACTAAATTAAAACAATTGAAAGAGCTAAAGTAAAGAAGAAATCTATTGAAAACAAGTAAATTGAATGAGTTAAAAATCAATGTTAAAGACAACTTTCACTAAAGGACCATCCACCTTAACAAATATTGCTATGACTTAATTAAAAGAAAACATACAAGTGATTATGGAAAATTCAGTTTAATAAATCCAAATAACTTTATTCAAGATTATCATTCCAAGCATTAAAACTCTCTTATTCAGAACAATTCAACACTTAGCATAAAGAACTGAATTAAGTCTCCTAGATGTCTATTAAAACCTTTCTCAAGAGTTTTAACTTTCACCAATTCTTGGTTACCCTTTTCTTAATCTTAACTTACTCAAATTAACACACAATTATAGCTTATTCAGATTATAACCATGCATTAATTCAACTAAATTAACCTAAGAGCATGCAACTCATTAATCAACTTAAACTAATTAATTAACCAATTCTTAATCAAGTTAATAATCAACTTAAAATTGAGAAAAGACAAGACTATGTTTAAGAACCAAGAAATAATCAACTTGTATTAAAATTTATGAACAAACTCAAGTCATAACAATATAAGTCAAGGATTCAAGTATCCTTTAGCAAAAGTTAAAGAAAACTACTCACAAACCATTCTTAAAATTAAAAACAACGTTTTGAAAAAAAACTGTAAAAATAAAGAACGTAAAAAAACTAAGAAAGCAAAGCTTAATTCTAAGGCTTGATTCTAGGGATTGATGATTATTCTTCTGTGTTTTGGACTACTATTTATAGGCAAGAATTGTAGTAGACTCCTTGTTAAACTTTGATCATAAAATAGGAATCAAATTCTGCTAAACAGGAAGCTCGTAAATCCTTCGCGATATGGGAGTCTTCATCACGTGGCCACACCCTTTAGTGTGTATTTCTACACGTGACCACGGCTCATTTAGTTCTTCTTCCACACGTGGCCACGTGTGGTCCCTCACTGGGAATCCACGTGGTCTTCAAAAATTCCTTCAATTGCTTTCACATGGCCACGGTTCCTTCTTGCTTATTTCTTCTCTTTTCTTCACATGACCACGGATTCTCCTGTTTTCTTCTTTACGTGGCCACATTTGGATTTCTTCAATACTTTCACGTGGTCACGTATCAAGGCTCTGGACTGTACGCTCGTTTTCTTTCCTAAATTTCTCATATTTGCGCTTCTAGCCCTAAACTTTGTCGTTTTTGCACTTTAAGCCCTTTTATATCAATTTAAACCTGAAAATCAAACAAAACACAGAATTAACCTAAAAAACATAAATATTACTAAATTAACTCTAATTTAACCTAAATAAAAGCAAAACAACTAAATAACACAACTAAAAATATATCAAAAACTATATATATTTCACACTTATCAGAAGATATAGCAACCTAAAGGAAGAACAAGATCAAATCTTATGGCATCAAACAATTTCCATTGCCGAATACACAATTATAGAGTTTGATTTTAAGCTATCTTTGCAAGTGTGTGTGTGAGCATAGATTGGTGTGGCGTAAAGGCTGCTCTTTTGGCATTGGTGATCAAGATCTAAGGCATATAAGTCCATCTTATTTGCTGGTCATTATCAAAATTAAGATTTGAGGTGCATCTAAGATTGTAAGTTTTAAAACCCTAAAATTGGATGTTTTCGATTCTTGTTATGGATTGCATGGTATGTATGATAAATATTTTTTTTATTTTCCGTTGCGTGATCATCATGTATATGCCATTTCATATTCCATCAATTATGATCCAAATATCTCACAGTCCAACACCCATGTCTTGGCCTTTTGATGACATACAAGGTAATTAAGAACCATTCACGATGGAGATTAATGTCCAAAATTTTCCTTCTTATGAGTTTGGGTTGACGAGTTATAATCAGCCAAATTTAGGGGGTCCAAGCAAAATTAGTCCATCGATACCAATGTCTTATGATTTATAAGAGACGACTGGTGCATACATAGTTCCTACTTTCAATATCAAGTTTGCTTCATCTATTGATACATCTCAACATGATATATTCCATAGAATATTTGGTAAACATCATGAATCACCTCCTCAAGGTAACATGGGATAGTCACCTTTTTTTTGTTTTTTACAATGACATAATTAGCGGTGATGCACGGTCGAGCCAAACGGGCTCAAGTGACATCGAAGCAATGAATGACCTTGATGTTGGTGGTGAAGGCATAAGCAAACCAGAAGTTAATGAGCGACAATGAAGGTATCTAGACAGACAAAAAAGGCCACCAAGATGTGGCACGAGATCACATTTGTTCCATTAGGTTATATAATGTTGCTTGTATATATTACAATGCATTTAAATATTTGTAATACCATTAATATATATTATTTAATATTACTTTTAATTACCAAATAACTTACTGTAATGTAGTAGTTGGGCTATTTTTTTGTTGTAAATATTTAAATATTATAATTATATTCTTTAACACTTAAATAATTAAACCATATAAAATTTAACCAACATATACATACAAATATAAACAATATGATTAAGGCCAAAAAATCCAAAATTCATGTATATATTGATGTATACTTTCATGGACCAGCCAAGTTTGGATATGTCTTCCTGTTATGATCCTTATTTCTATAAAGCGCACATTGGTTAGGCCTGCTAAGGTCTCTGCTATCCATTTTATTACAATATCTAGAGGTTCAAGGCCTAACTTTTTTCCTTATAAGTTTTGGGTTTGGAACTAAATTTGGCCCTACATATGTCTCCAATAATCATGATGTCCAATTGGTTGGAAAAAGGAATTATAACAACTCAAAGCCTTAGAGAGCTTATGGTACTTGTTGATATATCTCCACATGTTAACACGTACATGCATATAGGCTGCTATAGAGTGCGAACAAGGCATTATATCCCTTTGAAACTTTCCACATTCACATGTACGACAATCCAAATTAACACAATACGTGTGATTTTCTTTTTTTCTTGCTTTTTTGATTTTTCATCCTAACAATGAACAATCCTGTACGTCAATCAAAACTTTCAACCTTATGGCCACTAGCATTTTTAGCATGCCTAGCCATATCATCCATACATTTTTTAGTATATGTATTACCTGCAATTATTTGATATTGATGCATGCACCTTTTACTGTAAAAAAAATTAACCAACCGTCTAAATACGTGCTCAACAACACTACAAATAGGCATCATTGTCACACCGTTTAATGCACTATTAACACTCCCCGTAATGTTGGTTGTAGCATTACCATATCTATAGCCATTATCATAAGACAATGCCCACTTATCTGGAGAGTTCTGTATTGCCCAATTGTATGAGTCAACATCAAGTTCCTTAATCTCTTCCATTCATTTTGTAAACCTATAGGGTTGGAAGTTGTTTCCTATCCAAAAAAAAAAACTTTTAACTTTCAACATATAAGATAAAATATAATACATGCATTAGTAAATAATTATATGTGACATACCAGCCTTATATAACATGTCCTTTATTTTGGGACTTCTATGAGAGTATTGTAATTGCTAACAAAGTGGCATAAATAGTAACGATGAAAAGCTAATGGCTTCTTCCAACTACTACTATTATCACAAAATAATACCTATATACCGGTCAAAAATAATAGTTATACCAACTTGTTTAGTGACATACTTCCTAATACAAGTCATAAACCAACCCTAGCTAGATTTATTTTCCCCTTCAACAACTGCAAATGCAACTAGGTACAAGTAATTATTTCCATCAATTGCATTTGCTATCGAAAGAGTTTGATGGAACTTACCTGTCAAAAATGTGCCATCAATTAGCAACATGAGTTTGCAATGTTCTAATCCATCAATACATGGCTTAAATGCCTAGAAAAGTCTATTGAATTGCTTACAATTTAATTGTATATTGTTGTTAATAATAAATTTATAGCAAAATTCGGGATTGTATGTCTCCATAACCTTAAGATAACCAAGCAGCTTGCCATATGAAGCCTCATAGTTGCCAAATATCTCCTCCACCTCATTGGTCTTCGTATGCCAAGCCTCACTATAGGAAATATTGTAGTTGAAATGACTCCTCATGTCAGCCATTATAACACTAACTTTGAGATTAAGAGCTGCACTAGCCATCTCCAAGATGCAATCAAAAAATAATTTACGTATCTAGTTGCCTATGCTATTGAGATACCAATGGCACAGTAAAGCTGTGCAAATCCTTGTATACATTGATAACCCAGTGAAAAGGTGTCCTTTTTTTCATTACTCTAAATCTCTATGGATAGCTCATATCTTCAGCGCACGAGCAACAAACCACCCAAAATGAAGGCTTAGATTCAACAACTTTATACGATACATTATTTTGAATAGAAAATTCTTCACATAAGCCTTAACTTCATCCTTTGATGTGAATGTCAAGCCTTCGCATAACTCTGAAACACCATCCCATCTTAACATTGGCAAATCGCTAGACATGTTAATTTGAGATTCTACAAAATTAACATATGTGTGGTACACTGATGGAAAAGTAAAACTGTGAAATATTATATTGTTCACCTACATCAACTCTAACATCATTCATGTTCAAACTTTGAAGGCCTTATGTTACATGGATTGAACTACTTGGAACAAAGTTATCATCCCTACCAATAGTGGTTTCCTCGTAGCATCATTCAAGTATATATCTTCATCATCCTCATCTGGATCAAAATTTAAAAAAATATACCCATTATTTGTAACATTTTTATCGTCACATGTAACATCGCTACATTCAAAGCTGAAATATGATGCAAAATTCAACTGTGTTTGCCCTGTAAACTCTTTGATTGGACTTGCTTCTATAGTTTCTAAATTGTCAACCCCTTGATACTGTGGTTGACCCTTAAACTGTGCACCAAAATTATACTGACTTTCTTTAGCTAAATACAAGTCATCACCAACAATATTTCTATCATCGGCCAAACATATGGCATCTCTATCTACATTGGTAGTCATCTGGTTAACATTATTCACCATATCTTGTTCGTCCCCAATAATAATTTTTTTTTTTAATTTTAATAATTATTTTCGTAATAGTATATTTAGGAATTCATATAAAATTTTCATAAATCTGATCAATGTCATCGTCATCAATTAAGTCCATAGGCGCCTATGATATTGACCCTTGGTTAATATATTTATCACTTTACTAACCCCCATGTCTTGAGCTAAATATAATTTAATTAATATCTTGTGAACAAGTTTTGGAAATATCGGTTTACTGCTAAAATTCAATCTCCTTGATATTACTAAGAGACTTGAAGTATCATAATGGTAACCAATTATGTCCCATATAGATTGTCCTCTAGTATGAATTATAAATATTGATAGAATCAACATTCTCTAATTCCTACATTATATGGACATATTTAAAAATTAATTTATCAATTTACTATTTTCGTCACAAATAAATTATATTTAAATTTTTAACTACATTCATAAATTTTTTCCATTTTATGCATCTAATTTTTTAAATATTTATTCATCTCCACAAATATTGACGATTATATTTTAACATAAAAAACCATAAAATAACATGAACGAATCAATGATCTTAATTTCAATTAAACCTCTTTCTAAAAATAAATAAAATGAACTAACAACAACTTACCTTTAAAAATATTGATAAAAATATATTACATTCTTTATATCACCTACAAAATTAACAGTGAAAAAAATTATTAATAAACTTAATCAATAATTAAAATATAATTAACAAAAATTACCTTCTTTATAATTTCAATAAAATCTTCTATAACAACTTTAATAAAATAACTATTAGTGTAATGGATATTTGTATCAATAATTACAAAATAGGAATAAAGAAGGAAAATAGCTTGAGAGAAGAGAAGACAACAATAAAATGAGAGAGGTGAATGAAGGAAGCAAAATGAATTATTTAAGGAAAGAGAAGGCAACATTTCACATTTGTCTTTCATGGTTAAAAAAAAATGTTTGTAAATCCTGTGTTTCTGCTACACGGGATTTACTGTGCTCTACAGCACACAGTAACTCCATATACCTGCAAGCAGAGTTTTTAAAAAAATGTATAGAAAATGGCAACTATAACTGCCATTTTTTAGCATGTGGGGCCCACCTTAATTATTTAGATTTGCCACTTTCTCCGAATTGAAATGGTGCCGTTTATTCTTATAGAAAACTATAGTGAAAAACGACAACATTGCATGACGTTTTTTATGTAATTTTTCTCAATTCTTCCGTGGGTCCCATTGGTAAGAAAAAAGCACCCATAGGTGCCCTTTTTTAACCCCCTAAATTTTTAAATAATTTTACTATTAGCCACTTTTCTAAATATTTTTAAATTTAACACCAAAAAAAATCCCTTAAATCATACCATCCTATTGAAAACCATAATCCAAACTAGATTTTGGTAACTACTTCCATGCACACCATTTTGTCATTTAAACTAATTTTTAGCAATCAATGAGACCTTTTTTTTTTTTTAATTAATCTTCCGCATCTTGTTTGTAGCATTCTAATTTATTGGCTGTCCCTCGGTGGAAGACATACTTACTGTATGTTTAAGCAATGGATAAAAATCAAAATCAGCTTTGGCTAACGAACTTCCATGCATATGATTTTTTTTTTTTAAATAGTATTGTTAGTTTATCTGACAATTAAGAAGTGAAAAGCATCATAGATAGAGAAGGATCACAAACTTTTTCGGTGTATGTACATAGTAAAAGCAGCCCAGATCATGAAACACTAAATCTACTAAATCAAGGAACGTGAAATAATGTTATCATGGATCGCATCCATCTCCTTCAAAAGTCTCCCCGGTAAAGAGCATCTCCTTCAAAAGTCTCTCTTGGCGAAGAGCATCAATTTAGGGCGACGGGTCTCTCTAATATTGACACGAGACAACTTTTTTTTTTAAATACATTATATGCAGATTTTTAATAACTTGTGGACCATCATAAAATACTCAAAAGAGAAACAACTATTGAATTTTGAAATAGTCTCCAATGATGTGACATATATGCGATAGACATGAACTCATATCAGATACTTGGTGAATCTCTCTTATTGCGAATGGTCTAATAATTCATGGCACCTACTCACTTGGCAAATGCATTAATAGGCTGTTTTGCCGGCCAATGTGCACAGAAAAAGAAAACCAACTAGCGGCTATATAAAAAGAGTAAACTGCCAAAGACAAACTGACTTGCCACTCCGAAAAATCCAGCAGTAAAAAGTTTCCTTTACAACGTATATCAAATCGGCATTCACTATGACCTGTCCAAAAGTATATCAGAACCATAGTTGCATGTTTTTAGGTACCATCATGAATAACAGAATTCTCATAGTTTTAACTGAGTATATTACCTGGACTAAAAATTTGTTGAACTACACATGATCAAATAACACAAGGACTACAACTGTATTAAATTCTTGAAGCCATAGGTACCGAGAAGAAACCAACCAACAAGAAAGAACGTGAAGAAGGCCCAAAACATTAGAAAGGTAAGGCCACCCATAATCAGTCCAACACCACACACCAAGATAAATGGCAAGTAAGATCGCACCATGGATCCTACACTGACCCATTGACCCTTAAGGAACATCACAGCAGCAAGGTTCACCACATTCCAACCACCAGAATGATAACCCAACCTATTTAGGTTGTTTGCAACAAAGGAGTGGCAGTTGCAAGTGAAAAGACTGTATGAATGATGTTGAAACTCCTGTGTGCTCTTCTGTAATGGACCATCCCATGTCAATGCATCTCTTCCGTTTATACCCACATCGCACTGATTCTCACCATTGAATGAATATTGTTGGAAGGGTATGGAACAGTCCTGGCCACCATTTGAATCAGTGTTAAAAAATAAAAGACTGATTTTTTTTTTTGGGAAAAAAAGAAAAGAAAAAGGCATCTACTAATTACATTTTCCACAACATAAGCTGCAAGGTTGTATTTAAACAATGCTAAACTCTCCACATCAATTCACAAAAGGTAGTCTGTGTCAAATTACTGATAAAGCAAAGTCGATGTTGAGAACTCCAAGTGTCTGTGTGAAAATGATTGCCAACTAACGGCAAAAGTGGATGCCAGCAGGATTCCCAAATGAAGCCGGCAGCAAGCTTGGACCCTGGTTCAGACTTCAGATATAAAATAGAAATAATACCTTTTCTTTATTTATCTGAATGTAGCGAGCCACGGCGCCAAATGCAAAATTGTCAACTGACACAAAATTAGGCGCTGCAAAGTCGAGGATTATTCCATCCTCTCTGCATATGCCAATATGGCCAATGAAAGGAATCAGCCATGATATGACAGGAAGGGGTGTCCAGACGATACAACAAGGGAACCTAGCTCTTTTTGGGTCAATCAATAGAGGGAAATTTTCTTCAAATATCATCTGGCACTCAGGGTCCACCATTTCTCCCATCATCAATGTTGTGCACCTCTATATATTCATAACAAATTAGAAAAGTACTTTATGATGTATAAATTTGGAGAATAACATGTGAAAACTAGTTTTGCCGAACTAAAACATTGCATTCTGCCTTCTACAATGCATATAGTCTAGTAGAAATTCAATGATCCATGTTAATGCTAACAATTCCATGTATGCAAAGCGTTGCAAACATTCACACATCCACATACGTAAATGCAGTAAAAAAAAAAGTAAAGCTAGAAAATGCACAAAATAAATCTGTAAGTACAGTATATTCATGTACCAATATAAGTTTGTTAGCGAAAGAAGATCTTGCATTAAACATTTAATATATGATCCTACATCACCTGGCAAGCTATTTATTCTAATATAGAAAAACTTAATAACTTACATTAGCTTAACTTGCGGTTTGCATTTCTCAATCTTGACAAAAATATATTTGATTGGATTTCATCTCCTAAAGCAAGAGCAAAAACCATTTCAAAACGGAATAACAATCCAATTTGGTCCTTCCATTCAGTCCATTGTATAGGAAAATTGTCCTAGTAAATTCATTAAACATTACACGGCCATAAATAACCTAAAGCGAGATTAAACATTAACTTTCACCACTCTTAAAACCCCGCTAGGCATTCATCAACTGCATCATTTAATTCCTCTGTTAGCTAACCAGAAAATCTTAATCAGTTCAAATCACACATCACCAGAAGAACCAGGAAAACTCTATCATTACAGAATCTAAAATCAATACAACTCATGAGTCATAAGCCATATTCTCAATCAACTTAAGCAAACGGCTACTGCAAGAGATATAAGGGTCGGACAGATTAATCTTCAGATAGATCAGATGGGTACCGAGTCACTTCCCTCAGAATCTCGAAGCTAATTTCTTAATAACACTAATAATATGATATGTAATTAAGAGAATAAGAATTTACGACGAATCCTCGACCAAATAGATTCACGAAACTGAACACACACAAACTGAAATTTTGAAAAAGAAAAACAGAAACGGTAAAAAATTAACAAGAAAGCAACAAAACATACCTTGAAATTAGAGGGGGGGGGGGGGGGGGGGGGGGGGGGGGAGGTGGGGGAAAGGAAGACAGCGGGGAGTCCGGTCAACCCTTCGGATGTTTGGGTGTGCTATCAAATATGAAGTAAAATGATCAAGCAGAAGGCACCCTTTGAGAGTTTGTGGGTCGGGTCATAACGAAAAGGCAAAATTTTACGGGTCGATGAATTGTCTCGAGGCGAATTGAGTTGGGAGCTAAATGCATGATTGCTTACCATGTAATAAATAAATGCTTACTAGATACACAAGCAACTAAATTTAATTTGAATACCTAAATTTTAATATTGACATATTGAGTATTTATATTTCTTAATTTTATAAATAATAAAATTAAATTTACAATAACTTTAAAAAATTAAAAAATATAATATTTAACCGCATTAGCATGACATTTCATAACATTAAAATTAAGAAGAAATTCATTAAAACAAATAAAAATATCAGCTCATTCTTTTTTAATTTCCGTCAGTTTTACTATATATATAGGACATATTTTTATTACAATCGTTCAAATATTACATAGTGCCGTTTAGTATCACGTATTTCAATTTTTCAAAAACAGTATAAATTTATATTTATTATTTATAAAATCAACAAATATACGTGCTCAATACGTCATTATTAAAGTTTAGGTATTTAAATAAATTATAGAATTAAACTCAGGTGTCTGTATATATATTAAGTTTAAATAAATTGAATCTTAAATAGGTTAAGTGATGAATAATTAACACAATTTAAAGGTTAATAATGGATAGAATATCTACGAAAATCGTTATATATGTTTCCAAGCCCATTATTAATTAAGGTACATGACCTCTATTGGTAGCTGTTCAAAATTAATATCGCACAACTCATATCATCTCAAATCCGATTACTAATACTTAATTTGGAATGGCAGCAGGTTGGATTTTTAAGGGTACCCAGCCCGCTCCATCCCTTTTAGGGAGAGTATGAGTATTTGCAAATGGGTTTGAATATTAAAAAAAAATCGGTCGCATGTTTGGATTCGGTGTGGATTTAGTCTCTTGTATACCTACTACCCAAATCCGTTTATATATTTAATCATGATTAATAGTTATTCATGCATACCCCTCACATTTAAATCTATTTATTTGAAAAATAATTTAAAACGGTAGATAAGAGTGAGAATTTAATCTTTTGGAAAAAATTAAAAACTTATACTTGAAATTTATTGAATTTCAACTATGCACTTATTTTTCTTCTGTTTGAAAGTTTACTTCAATTTTATATAACATCTGTGTATAGTTTTTAATTTATAAATTTTTTATCGAGAATTTTTTTTATTTAGATATTGATTTAAAAATATATTAAATTAAGATTTTAAGTTTTCTAGTTGTTTTATAATTTGAAATTTTTATTAAAATTTATATTTTTAATATAAATTCATATATTAATTAAATGGATAATTATATGGGTATGGGCATGTGCAGATATCAATAAATGGGTTTGGGATGGATATGGATAGTAGAGGGATAAATTTAAACATGTTTGAAACGGGTATGGGTACATTAAAATTAAACAGGTTTGGTAATGGGTTGGCCAATTTTTAAAGGTACTCACCCGCTTCAATCCCTACTAATATGCTTGTACTACCTAATACTAATTTTTTTAACGATACCCAATAGTAATTTAAATATTCATTTATCATTATTCTTTAAAAAATAAACCAAAAAATTAAAATAAATACAAACAATGAATTAAAACAAAAAAATCCATTCTTGTATCTATAAACCTTGTGTGTGTGTTTTTTTTTTATTATTGGATCCTTTAACTTTTATTTGATTACATTAAATCTTTAACTTTTTATTTTAATATTCATTGGGTTTAAATAAGATAAAATAAAAATAAGAGTTCAAAGGACTCAATTTATACTAAAATTACATTGTTATTTAATCAAAATTTGGTAATTTCGTGTAATGGCCCAAAATTTTAGTTACATGAATTGTATATTTTGAGTTGTGAGCAGTACATCCCGAGATAAATAGTGCAACCAAGACATAAAATTTACTTTATCGGGCACCGAGTAGTACTATTTATGGAGAATCTAATGATCAAATTTAAGGCTAATTCAAGGTCATGTAGGGGGTCGAAAAGTTGAGAAATACCAAACTCAAAGTTTATGGTGAATAATGACTAGTTTGACTAGTGGTCAAACTTTGACCTGAAACCCCACTAAAAGTCAAACGTGACCCATCCAAAGGATTTTAAAAGAGGAAATTAAATATAATTAAGTGATAAATAATGTATGGAATAATTTTTAAATTTGAAGAAAAACACATGAAAATAAGGGGGAAATATGGAAATAATGTGGATCATTAGATGGAATGGTGCATTAAGTGTTTTTAACAATTGAATAGGTGGAAATGTGTAGAGACTAATCCCCACTGAATAGTGAGCAATGAATCTTGGCTATACAAATTAATAATAAGAGAATAAAAGAAAATGGGAAAAAAGAAGGAACAATTAGATCAAATATTACACTAATGAATCCTAGCCTTTGATTTAAAGTGAAAGAATTAATATTATTTGAAACACTCACGTTTCCCTTTGTTACAATACCTATGGCCGAAAATTAATATTCACCCATTATCTCATTTTTTTTCCTTCAATTTCAACCACCATATCACATATTTAATCCCTCTATTTTCATCTCTAATCACTATAATCTAGATTCAAGACTACATATTGGTGAAACCCCTCAAGAAATTGGAATAAATTTGAAGGACAAGTGAAGAGAAGTGAGTGTTGTTATTCATATGAATAGTATTTCAAAAATTAGGTATTCTATTAATGGGGTTGAATTTTTTAATGCATGAATTAGAGTTAGTTAAGTGCATAAATGCTTTGTAAATGCTTCATTTTGATTTGGTTGAAACTTTTTCATAAAGAAGAAGAACGAAGGAAAAAATGAAAATAAGGAGAAAGATGAGGGCAAGAAAATTGAAGGAAACAGACAAAGTTAAAGAAAATTAAAGAAGCTAGAAGAATTGATTTTTGGCTTTAAAAGGTTAGTGACGTACTGTAATGCCTTTACTAACCAAGGTTAAACTATTCTATACAAGCATATAGTTCAGTTATATCCATCAATTAATTTACATAACTTAAATCATATTGAGCATGTCTAAGTATAACCTGTATAATATAATCATATATCGGTTTAACCATTCATATAATATCATGCACATCATAAGTACATAATTACTTATAATTTGTTTAATTTACTATAATTGTGTCATTAAACCTATAGAATTCTATTTGCCAATCCTTTTACATAACCAGATTCATTACAAAATGCTTTAGGTATACACAAAAGAAGTGCAAGACTCGTACATCTAAATTCTTTATTTCTTATATTGGCTTTTCTACCAGCAAGTCTTATCCCTGGGCACTTCTGTCATGGGTACCTACATGGATAAATACCCATGCTAAGCTATAAAACTTAGTGGAGACCATTAATTTTAAACAACCACTCACAGTGGTTATTCTAAAGCATACAAGGGCATAATAATAAATAATTTAACAATTAATGAAATGATAAACAACAATCAATAAACAATTGATTGATAAAATAATACCTCAATCCTTTCACAATACCCTTTTTAGGGCCCGAGACTGGAGGAGGCTCACTTTTGATCATAAAGTGGCCATTTCATAATAAAAATGATTGAGTCCAAATTATTTCTGATAGTCAACCCATGAAGGCGTCTACTAGTGGGTTTAAAGAGGCAGGTGTCATATAGTAGCCACCCAACAAACGTTGGAAATTGAATGTCGATCTTATTTTGATGCCAAAACAAAGACTGGTGTTTGAGACATTCTTCTTATTAGGCATCTTGGTTAGGCGTTGTTTTATAATTGAGTTTTACAATTGATCCTCTCTTTTCTCTTATACGATGCAAGCAATAGAATTTAAGTAAATATCTCGTTCATGCAAAAAGCAATAAATAAATTCTTAAAATAAAATTCTACTTAAAAATTATTACATAAGCAAAATGTCCACAACATCAAAGTTTAAATACACATACATAAAATTGGGGAGTTAACTTGGATTGGAAACTCTGGTTTCCTCATGCATACTTACAAAAAAGGCTTTTATTATATTATGTGAACTTTGGGTAGAAAATTGGACATTGGTCCATGTTTTATGAAAAAACCCCAATTTATTTGCTAAAAATGCTTTAAATGCCTTTTAGTTTAACGTGCTCGAAAATCCTTTTTTACTAGCTATTACAACACCGAAAATAATATAATAAACAAACCAATAACAAAGAAAATAAATAAATAAATAAATAAGAAACAACATCATAATAAGAAAATAAAAAAATTAAGGTAATGATGTAACCAGGATAGAGATGGTGACCAGTGAAGGAGCACGACTTCCCTTGCAAAAACTATATGTTCTCCACGGCCATAAATATATCAATTACTCGAAAAAATAAAACAAACAAGTTAATTAGCATTGATGATAAAATATTTGCACACTTTATTCACACAAATAGACTGATTGCAGGTACAGTAGTGCATATAGTAATAAAAATACAAAAAAATAGTGCATGAATATTGTATGGAAAGAATAATTAAAATAAATACAAAAAACCCTAAAAATGCATAAAAAAACACCATAAAAACACCACATGGAGGGCCAAAAGAGGCGAGGGATGGCCATCTATAGAGTGAAGTATAGATAGGAGGAAGTAGCTGAGACATCCCATCCCTCAGATGAGGGACGACCATCCTTCAATCCTTCTTCCTATCTGTCACCTCTGAAATAGAACAGAAAATACAGAATCAAGGAAAAAATACAAAAAACCATTCAAATGGTCTTCTAGCCTTAAACATACAATTATTAAGCACTAAATCATACTAGAAGGCATTAAGAACATAAAATATGCATTATACTATATTTAAAATTGCGGAATTACAACATGTATACATGGAAAAGAAGAAAAGCTTTATAACAACAATGGAGGAATCTTTATAGCCTACCACACCTCTAGCATATTACACGAACCAAAAACAAATTCTACTTTGATAAAGCATGCATATTACTTAGATTTAACAATCAAAATGAATCAAATCGGTATTTAACAATCATAAAATCATGTAAATGAATTGTAGAGAGAGAAAATACAGATGGGCCTAGAATATTATCCTCATGAGATATTCTGACTCTATGAATTATGTAGTCCAGATCTTTGCTCCGAATCGTGCTCTTGAGTTCTAAAAAAAGTATGAAATTCAATTTTTGTGTTTGAAGAAAATTACTAGAGTAAAAAATCTCTTAGAGAGAGAAAGAAATTAGTTTTTCTTCCTTCTCTAATGGTTTCTCTCAAAAGAATGATTCCTTCTCCTAAAAAAACCCTAGGCTTTTGTTTTTATACCTAAAGAAAAGTTTTAATCCAATTACAACTCAAAAATCGGCCAAATCTGAAGATAAAATCCCTAAAATCTACGCTGATCTTGGTTAGATAACTTCCCTTTTTTGAAAATCCAGAAAAACATGGAAAAATTTGGGTTTCAACATATAGACGGGCGTCAGTGAATGAGGGATGGTTGTCCCTCATTATTTGACCTTGACTTTCCCAAAAATGCCTCTGATTTACAATATAATGGAGGGAAGGACCCACAAACAGCCACCTATCAGGTGACAAATGGTCATCTGTCACCACTATCAGTCCAGAAAATAGGGTTTCCTATGTATTTGTGAAAATACTCGAAAATATTTGAAAGCATTTAGAAAATATTGAAAATATTTAAGAGAAAATTACAAATCTAGGATCAGCTTCAAGATTCAAACTTGCTGTCAGCAATATACTATTTCCTCTTTATCGGATAACCCTGATCCAGGCTACCTAGGATCATATTGTCTACAGCTGCCCCCAATTTTGGGGAGCTTGTGCACTAGTGCAAAAGTGAGCCAAAATTCATAGTAAAGGAAAAAAGATGTGTACCTGAGGTAGTGAATCTCTTATTTAATTACAGCACATATCTTTTGAGGCAATGAGTCTCTTGATCGGGTAGTTATTATCATTTTGTCAACGTGTTAACCCTAAATTCGGATATGTAGCATCAACTTGTCGATGCATTAATCCTGTATTGATTTTCCAATTAGCACTAAGGCATGCAGAACCGGAACAGATTAATTAACTATGATTAGTACCTGGGGCATATAGAATAAGGTTACTTAAGTGCATCTGATTAGTTCCTGGGCCATGCAGAATCAAGACAGCTTGAGACTAACTCCATTAAAGGCGGTAAGTCTTTACTTATCCAATTAGCACCTGAGGCATGCAAAATTGTGACAAAAACAAAGGTCTTCCCTGATTAGCGCTTGTGGCATGTAGAATTAGGTTGACCTGGTTACATTTGATTAGTACTTAGGGCATGTAGAATAAAATTGCTTAAAATATGTCATAACTAGTGATAGTTTGTCGGTATTCAGAGTTAAGACAATACGTCATACTTGAATATCTAAAGTTGTACTGCTAGTTTTTCTTTTTGAGATATTTGATTGCTTCTTTCTAAAGTAATGTTCCATCAGGGATGTTTCTGGTAGATATATATCTATCTTATGGGAAATCATTTGAAATGTCTAAAGCCATCCTTAACAAATATATTTTTGTGAGGTACTAAAACCTATTATGGCTGTCCCTTGCTTAATAATTCTTTGCTCTCAATATCAGCCTTATGGCCTTTGGCGTGTCCAAATCGAAGGTTCTCTTACTTTTGAGAGATGGTGATAGTTGCTCTGGTTTTCTTATCATTGATGAAGTAAATACATGCCCCCTTTAGTGGGGTTTTGAGTACGTGATAAGAAAGACTTTGAAGGTTAATGTATTGCTTATTGAATTCAACCTCCTCTTCTTTTTTTTTTCATTATCGTTACTACTACTACTACTACTACTACTACTACTACCACCACCACCACCACCACCTTTTTTTTATGATGACATGATTATTTACAAGTTATCATCAATTACATGACATTCAGATTCATTCATCTTTTAAGCAAAGGAAGCAAAAATAATGTAAGACACATAATGACAAAATAATTTATATAGAACTCTATTTTTATAAACATCAAAATTTTGATAAAGTAAAACTCCCTGAATACAATAAAATAATCAGTCACTGTGAAGGCCCTAGCCCTGATGCTCAGTGATACATTAGCCTTGACGGTGGTATGAATGCTGGTGGCGTGAGAGGCCAGGCAAAAGCCATGGTTTGAGGTGCTTGAGGTGGCTGCTCACCTACCTGCTCAAACACAAACCTGAAACCTGGCAGCACTAAAGTCAAAGGTTATAGTATTTATAATATCACATCTGCTAACCTTTTTGATATTTACCCCACCTGAAGGACTGCCCACGAGTGGCTCTCTAAATATCTCATCAAATCCCCTCTTAAGTACCCGATATACCTCCTTAACTGCTCATTGATCTCAGTCGCCGTTTATCTGGCTTTAGGGACCTCTATCTCGATGGGAATGCCCCAATCTCTAAGTTGAGTGAGGGAGTCATCTACTACTAACAAGGACTCAACAAATTTATGCCCTGCAATCTACATGTCTGGCCTAAGGCTCTGTACCTCTGTCTGTAAAGTCTAGATAACTGTTGGTAGTGCCTGTAAAGACTGCACCGCTGCAAGCATAGTCCACTATTTCTCCTCTATCATAGCCAGTCGCCTAGATATGTCATATGAAATAAGAGCTAGAGGTGCCTAGGCTGGAGGTGGTGGAACTTATAGAGGAGGTGCCATCGAAGTAGATGCCCTCAGATGTCCATAAGGCGGAGGGGTGGTAGAAGATTAAACTCTAGGACATCTATATTAGGAAAACCTCACAATTGACGACCTCTAGTGTCTAAGAGAAGACCTGGGGTGAGCTAGTGTCTTGGGGGAGCCACCTAAGATATTGTATAGGTCAATCTGCATATCAAAAGTATAGTCAAAATCTTACTCTGCCCCCTGTGAACCCTTTGCCTCGTGAGGCTCATTTGCTCGGCCATCCTACTGAGGTGGCTGCTCCTGATGCTCTGTTGGTGCCTACTCTACTGCCTGCCTCTGAGCATCCTACCCTACTGCCTGATCTGGCACTATAGGATTAAGACCACACTTCTCTTGGTCTCAAGCACTGTAAGCAACTTATATTAGCCCTCCTTCCCATCTATGGCTCGACCATACTCGTGGTGTGGGTTGCCTACAAATCTATGTACATGCTCTCTTGTATAGGCTATCTAAAATGGTCCTCATCTAACCTAAGTGACATCAACAACCTAGTAATAACTCTACCTACACATATCTGTGTCCCTAGCATAGTGCTTACTCTGGTCAAGGTCTCGAACTCATAAGTGATGTCTATATGATGTCCCACCTATATTCCTTATAGATTGGTAACATCTACTGAGTTGACATTACTCAAACTCCTAATGCATCTAAGGTAGGAGGCAGACAAGACCTTCTGTAAGTATTTATATATATGAAGAGCCACCATCGTGCTCTTTGCCTTATCTGAGTCATATACCACTCCGGGCAATGTTATAGCACTCTATCTATCTCTATACATATGTTTGGGTGGTATGACCATGCTTAGCTCACTAAAAAGCCCCATAGCCTCTACAAACCTACACCTAGTGGTGCTGTATGGTATCCCTAAGGCTCTAAATTAGACTGCACCCTGGTGTTGAACTATTGATATCCCTGATACCATATAGTGGCCAGTACCTTCTTGGTCACATTTGTATAGGTCCTATAAGCTGGTGCGAAGAAGTCAATCCAATTGATGTTGGCTAACAGCCTATCAACCTCTTGTAACAAATCGAAGTCATCCAGGAACTGCCTAGACATGTATCGACTCACTTTATACTGAACCTAACCCAAGGCTTTGCATTTGGTAGCCTACTCAGACATCATATAGGTCGGTACTGGCTGTGAAGGCTGAGAATGTGTTGTCCTATGAGGCATTTTGCAAAATGTTACATGTTAGTGTTTGATTTAAGTCACAAATAAAATAAGGATTTGACTACCTATAACTAATTTACATAAGAAATGTTTAGCATACATGTGATTCTAACAATCATACACGAAAAGCAAGGCAAAAGCACTCATTACATGTTTTACGAAAATTGAATTTCGACAGCATTTTTGCTAGGAATGAGGCTACCCCTTACATAAAAGACATATTTAAACAACACATAGGCTATCACAGCCACTAACAATATATTTCATGCTCTTTGAGAAATTTTGATAAAATTTCGGTAGCATTCCGGCTAGGAATATGACTACCTCTTATTCAAAAAGACACATTTAAAGCAATGAAAACATAACACAAGCCCTTAGGACCGCCAAACAACATAATCATCAATATTTTATGCTTTACGAGAATGATAAAAATGAAAAAAAAATTCGGTAGCATTCTGGTTAGGAATGACACTTCCTTCCTGTACAAATATCACATTTAAAAGCAAACAAAAAGTCACAAACCATTAAGGCCACCAAACAACACAAATTTTTAATATTCATGCTTGGTATAATAGCAAAGACAAAAGAATGCTTCTAAAAATTCAAAAATTATATACTTTATTGCCTAGAGATAACACACTACTATTCTATGTGCTCATACATAAGGCATCTTCACATTACACAATGGCATGAAAAAAAAAGTTTGGTATTTACATTATGCTACATACACTACGAGGCATTATTTATTTTCAAAATTAAAGACTAAATAAAACAATGAAATGCATTAAATATAGTTACAACAGCAAGTGCTCATGCCCATCATGCCTAAAACTAAAGTCTTCTAGCCTAATTTTCATTCTAACTTAAAAGAAAAGGACAAAATACAAAATTATTAAATTACATTTACTTGGAAAGAGTAGACAAAAAAGACAAAAAAAAAAGCATAAAGGCTAACAACCCTAAAGTGCACCTCATTTCCAGGAGTTTGTAGGAACAAATGGATTGAGAATCGAACATTGGACGAAGGAGAAAAGCTTAAAAAACCGTGGAAAGGATTCATTCACCGAAAAAATGGAGTTTGAATAGAAAAATGAAAGAAACAACCATTATATGGCCGAAATTCAGCAAGGGACAGAAAGATCATTCTCGCCTGGTGACAGATGGGGTGTATAAGGTGTCCTGTGCCTCAAGCCAAAAAGACCATTTTGCCTTTCGTTTTTATTTTTCTCTTGTTTTTCACATTTTAACTCTGTTTTCATTGATTTTTTAACCATTTTTCTCAATTTCTCATTCTTTATCCATCTAAAATTAATTTATAATATTATTAACATTCTTTTAATGAGTTTTAATATTATTTTTACAAGATTTATTGATTTTAGTTATATTTTACTACATACAGGTGTCTAAAAGTTCAAAATACCCCTTGAAATTAATTGTCTCTGTGGAATATTGATTTTTATGTTTTAGACATTCTAGATCCTCCAAGCTTTGAATATTATAGTGCTTAGGACTTTTAAATCACTCGTAAAATGCAAACAAAGGCAAATGCTCTAATATGTATGTGCAATGCATAGGACATGTAAAAATATGACTTTTGACCTTTTAGAGGTGAGGGACGGGCAACCTAAGGCTCACTCTAGGGTGAGGGATGGCCATCCCTTATCATTTTCTATAATTAGTGCTTTTTTTCCCTTGGATTTTGTGCCTTTGACTTTTTAACTTCCAAGAAGCTTCCATCAGGTACTTTTCTCTCTCTTCCTTCCTTTTCCTTTCTTGTGTTTTCTTGCCTATCTTTCCTTCCGCTATTTATTTTCATCATCATTCTTGCATCTTAGATTGCTTAAAAAATCACATAATCATGACTACTAGGCTCATGAAATTGCACCGGTTGCTATACAACTCAAAGACCTTGGAGGTTCCCCTTTTAGCCCCTTATTCAAGTTTGAGGTTTCTGAGAAGATTCTCTCTAGAAAAATACCTTTTGTTTACTGCATTTCTATTCTAAGACCCTAGGTTTCATGTATTCCAGTTCACTCACCAAGACTTGTGCCCTTTACCTGAAGAATTTGCTGCCATGGTGGGTGTTAGGTTTGATCTTGATGTCCGACCATACTTGCCCTCTCCCATGGTCATGTATCCCAGAAAGGTGGTCAGTGCCTTGTGTGTCCTTCCCTCTGAGGCTAGAGGTTTAGTGCCTCATGGGGAGACCCTTTCACTATAGTGGCTAATAGATGTGTTGACTGATTTTAAGGATGTCCCTACCTTTCGTTCTAGTGTGGTACTTCTTTGATGCCTTTCTCATTGCCTATTGATGTGTGCTGGCAATCCCATAACTATAGATTATGGGTTGTTTGATGTGGTTTATGGCATACATGTGGGGCACAATCCATTTCTTCTGATCGTGGCAGAGACTATCATAGGCTTGGATGACTTTCATTATAGGTCCTCTACTTTGTGCGGTTCTTCTTCATTTTTGACAGGCAATCCCTTGCTCCTTAAGGTACTTCCTTATTTTTAAAGGTAGCATACCCCTTATGGGGTTTCATGCTAGCTTTTCTTGTTTAAATGCACATCCTTTTAGATTTTCACACATTTCCATGCCTTACTTTTGCCTAAGATGAACCCAACTCACCTTAGCAGCTTTTTTTAGGTATGGCTTCGTGAGAAGTTACAGTTATTGTTTGAGCCTCCTTCTAAAGTTAGAACTATATGGATCTACCCCATGAGGCTCGTCACTACTAGGCATCTTTAGCATGAATTTTAGTCAGTCTAGGACACCGTTGATTGGCTCGGTCATTCCATAGATGCTGATATCAAGTTCAGGTGTCCCTGGTTACCTAGTACCTCTATTGTCATAGATAGAGAATCGAGATGTGTTGCTTTCTATGGACTTTGTCGAGCCACCTTTTATTTTTCTGCCCACTGTGTTCGCTAGTTTAGAGGTAGGCAGGATATTGTTAGGTGACCTTTAGGCTTTTATGGGGGCATCCTTACTACTTACTTCGTGACTGAATATTATCAGAGGATTTAGACTAAGCTTCCAATAAAGACCACTATTTCCTTGTAATTTCACTACCTTTGATTCGTACAAGCGATGGGTCGCTAGTCCAACTATCGACAACATACTTTCTCACTTATGGCATCTGGATGGAGAGAGAGATATAATATTGATAGATTAGATCAGACACTTTCATAGATGAAGTTTTTGCTTTTATTGAGCATATGATATAAAACATTACTTTTAGATACTTAGATGACATTTATGAATACATTTATGACATTTCATTTATGATTTTAGTACACATTATTAGTATTTGACTTTGTCTCAATGACACATATTATTCAATATCGAAATTAAACTTTACAAGCATCATAACTCTTGTCATCAATCAACCCTTTTGGGTTTTCTTAATTGATCATTTTCTCTCAGCTTCTAATTTTTGCCCAAGGTGCCTTTTTTTGGTTTTCACCCCGACGAAGTACCTAATTTTAGCAAGGCCATCATTTTTTCAATTTTCAAATCACAAGCCATTTATTCTCTTTTTTTCTCTTTTAGTATTTACGCATGGAACCTTTTCAATCTGTCGATATTTACAGGTTCTCGAAAGTCATTGCCATCACTGTATGACAAAATAGCAGTGCCTTTGGATAACAGTTTCTTAAGTACAAAAGGTCCTTCCTACATAGGCCTGAATTTATCTCAGATGTTTGGAATCCCTAGCTTCATCTATTTAAACACCAAGTCTCCTTCTTTCAAATGATGTTTCCTTATTTTCTTTCCGAATGAATGGGCAGACCTCTTTTAATAAAATTGATTGTGATAATAAGCCTTCATTCTTTCACCATCAAGCAAATTAGGTTGTGATAGTCTTTGCCTAGCCCATTTTGTTTCTGATATCTCAGCCTCCAGAACTACTCTATTCGATTTTTACCAGTAGTATCGCTTCTATTACATAAATGAGAGAAAATGGAGTCGCTCCTGTTGAAGTTCTAGCTATGGTCTTATAATCCCATAGTGAAAAAGGTAGCTTATTTGCCCAGTCCTTGTAAGTCCACACCATCTTGGCCAAAATTCTCTTTACATTCTTATTGGTTGCTTTACCTGCTTCATTTTCTTGAGGTTTGTAAGGAGAAGACTTGTGATGTTGAACCCCATATCTAATAAGCATTTGTTTGATTTCACCTGAAAATTGCAACCTATTGTATGAGACCATATTATGAGGCAAAACATATCTACATATTAGGTTTTTCTTGATGAACTTAGCCATATCCTGTGCATCTACCTTTTTCAAAAGATTTAGCTTCTACCCATTTAGCGAAATAATCGATGGCTACTATGATGAATCTGTGTCCATTTGAGGCAAATAGATGGATCATTCCCATAATGTCTATTCCAATGCGGTAAATGGTCATGTTGATGTGAGGTTATATAGTTCAGAAATGGGAAAATGTCTTAGGTCCGCATACTATTGGCCTAATTGGCACTCCTTGACATACTTAGAGCAATTAGTGTCCATTATGAGCCAAAAGAAGCCTTGCCTTATAATCTTCTTTGCTAAGGTTGATCCATTCATATGGGCTCCACATACTCCCATATGTACTTCTTCCATTACTTTCTTTACTTCCTTTTTATCCAAGCATCTTAGTTGAATTCCATCAAGCTATATTTTATAAAGCACCCCTCCTATAGTGATGAATTGAGTTGACAACTTGTGAATGATTCTCTGGTCCTTTTTAGTTGCTTCCTTAGGGAACACTGAATTTTGTAGGTTATTCTAAATATCATAATACCAAGGCTTTTCATCATCTACCTCAATATCCATGATTTACTCCTTTGCAAAACACAACCTATCAAAGCTCGAGACTAAGACATGTTTCATAATTGCTCCCTTTGGATTATCCCACATGGACACCAAGGTAGCCAAGGCATCTACCAATTGATTTTCTTCCCTAGGCATATATTCAAAAGTGCAAACCTCGAATTGATTGCTTAAAAACTTTAGGTATTAAAGGTAAGACAGCAAGCGCTCTTCTTTCACTAAACATTCACCCCTTACTTGGTAAAACTACTAGAGATGAATCTCCAAACACTTCTGCAGACTTTTCCCTTACAACTAGTAGAGCTTCTAATATCTCAATTTTTTAGCAAATGGCATATTTTCTCCCTCTGGGGTAACCAAGATAACTCTTGCTTCTGCTCCTTTGTTATTCACAGCTTCGTCAAAATACATTTGCTAGCCCTACACTATTATGGCTGTTATATTCTCATTGAGGAATTCATAAGTCATCTCTTCACCTTCTAAAGGCTGATTAGCTAGGAACTTTGCCACTGCTCTCCCCTTAATAGTTTTCCTAGTGATGTATTATATGTCGAATTCTTGCAAGAGGATCAATCATCTTCCCATCTTTCCTAATTTATTGTAGGAATCTAAAAGGATTCTGCTTAGCCACAGCTTATATCCTATAAGAATGAAAGTAGTGTCTCAACTTCTTGGACATCCATATGACTGCTAAACAAATCTTTTCAACTTTTATGTATTTTGCCTCATAAGGGAGGAATTTCTTACTGAGATAGTATATTGCATATTCAATCCCAAAATCATCCTTTTGTGTCATTATGGCCCCCTACTAAACTGTCTTATATTACTACGTACAAAATTAGAGGTTTACTGGTCTAAGGCAGTCTCAAAACTAGTGGATGTAATAAGTATTCTTTGGTATTATCAAATTCTTTTTGAAAATCTTCATTCCAAACTATGGGCTAATCTTTCTTAAGTAACTTGAAAATTAGTTCACAAATCGAGGTTAACTTGGCGATAAACCTACTTATGTACTGAATCTTGCCCAAGAACCCTCTGACTTCCTTTTTATTCTGGGGTACTAGCATCTCTTTGATAGCCTTTACCTTTTCAGGGTCTACCTCTATATCTCTTTGGCTCATGACATGACCTAAAAGTTTACTTGAAGTAATGTGAGGACCCAAATTAGGCCTTTTAGAATTCAAGGGCTTTATATTACGAGATTGAATTATTGATAAGTGAGACTTTGTGAATTTATAATTTTATGAGATTGAAGGTGACAAAGACAAATTACATTGTGATATATAAGTGTGCAATTAAGATTAAATTAAGCTTTATATTACGGTAATAAGAAACTGAAGTAAATTTCCTACATGGGGTAAATGGTAATTTTACTATTTAATTTGAGTTTGGGTTGAAATAATGGAATTTAAAATAAGTTTTGGGGTATATGTTGAAATTGAAGAAGTATGCTAGGTGAATGTGTAAAGTGGGCTTATGGTGGGATAACTAGTTAAGAGAGCTTAGCATGCAAGGACTTAATGGGATATTTGCCCACTATTGTCTAAATAAAAGAGTCTTCACGTGAGGAGAGGGTAGATTTTTGCCATTTTTTTCTTCATCTTCTCTTTTAATTGGGCTTAGCTTTCTTCACTTTAAACTCCTAAATCAATTGTGTTAAGATTTTGTTCATTAAAGTCTTGTGAATTGCTAAGGTAAGAGTTCTTTCTCTATTCCATCATCTTCTCATCTTTTATTCTTAAATTGGTAAAGGATTTTCCATGAGATTTGTATTTGGAAGTGAGAAAGGATTGTGACTTTGATGTAGAAATTGGGACAATTAAAAGAAATGGCAAAGGCATTGTGTATAATTAAGAAGAGTAGATTTTTGATAAAGGTATGGGATTTCGACTTTTGAAAATAATTTATATGTGATATATTTTAATTATCAGGTATGGGAATTATTTTGATCTTGCATGTGTTTATTGTGATGAAGTTGATATTGAGAATGGCAGGCCATGCATGCGTAGATCATCAAATGATTTTGCATGTAAGGGAATTAGAATATTAGTCATTAATGTGAAAGTGATATCCAGAAATTTAGATTGACCTCTAGTGACTATTTTGATCATAAGTTGAGTTTTTGAACTCCGAATTTGATGATTCTAGTTGGGATAGAACTAGGACATCTGTTCCTACAAATGTTATAGAAATAACAATAACGTAATTTTGCCTCTAAAGTCCTTAAAAATGCTCAAAATTGTGGCCCTTTTCATTTGGCGGGTCATTGGAGTAGTCCTTTGTGTTTTGCCAATAACATGACTTAGAGAGATGATATTAAGATGATTTTAAATGTTATGGGAAATAAAAGCATAGGGAAATAAGTTTTATTGAGACTACTTGGCCTAAAAATGATGTTTTATATTTTTAATATCAGTAACAAAATGAAATTGGAAATCTGCCACTATGCAGAATGTTTGTATGGCTCCCCTGTTTCACATAAAATTTAACAAAATGTCTCAAAATGATAGCAAAGCTTATCTAGACCTTCTTGAATGTTTTTAGAGCATCTTTATTATACAAATGAACATAAGAGAGAGATAAATACATAGAGGATGTGATGATATCATATTGTAAAGCAATAGGTAAGATTAATTGATGAAGCATGTTTATGGGAATGGCAAGATCAGGTATGTTAACAATATTTATCTATTTAAGAGAAAGCATGCATATGATTAATATCATACCTACATGTTATGATTATACATGTAAGCTTTTGTAATTATATATGAAATTATGTATCATCTAGTATGAACATATACATATATTTATACATATGAGGCAATCATATTGCTTGTGTAATGATGAGAATATCATATAAGCATGTTTATTGCTTATTTGAGATAACATAAGTATATGGGAATGCATAGACATGAATAAAGAATGATCATGCATGAATGAGAACAAATTCTGACATTTGAGTGACATGTATGGGAAATAGCTCTTATGAACCTATTTCACAAGCTTAGTGATAAAGTGTACAAATATAATAAATGTGCATACTTATTTATGTATATTAGTTAAGAGTGTGTGTGTGTGTGTGTGTATAATACCTTTGAATAGGCTACAGTTACTGATTATTCTCAAATTGTTCATGATTGGGTTATATAATAACAATATATTGATTACAGATGGTACTTACAAGAACTTATGAATTTTGAAGCTGAATGCAAGTTTGATATTACAAAAATCTATACATTTATATGATGGCATATCAACAGGAATATGGGATTAGGATTCTTATACTCGCATGTGGATAATTAGAGTAGAAACATGATTTAAATGTTTGATAGTACAAACAATTGAAAAGAGAAACAATTTTAAGATGTACTAAAAGAGAAGACATGAAAGTATTGTGACCTAATGGCTGTGATTTCAGCATAATTTGAGTTAGAAAACTCTAATTAAGCCCATTCCAATTTCTAAGGTTACATAAGAAATATGTTTACAAATTTGTAGAAGGGACCTAGAATTAAATAGGTCTATAAGTCATCCAAATATTTAATTGAAAATTCATGAGAGTTGTTGATTTCGGTTCTAGAATAGATTGTAGAAAATATGACGTATTTTCATGTATAGTGGTCAGAATGGTATGAGGTTAAATTCTATGAAAAATAGACTTCTAAATATACAATTCATATGAAGGAAGTTAAGTTTAATTCTATTTTTAAACGTGTCAAATTTTGTCTTGATTTTGGACTCTTTCATAAAACTATCATTATGAATAGTATTTAGAAAAAAATGAATATCTTGAGCTTTAGATATGATATTGAAATGATTTTTGATGTTCCAAAAACTAGAAATATATGGGAATAAGTTTGTAGAGGAAACTTTTGCTAAAAATTACATTTTCTAGGTCAAAAATGTTATATAGGTTGAATATGGAATTCTATCTTTAGGCAAAATGTATGTCATGGTTACTGGCTTTTAGCTAATAACCGTGAGGTAGTCCTGTTTTAAGTCCAAAACCAAAGTGTAACCTATTTCATAATTATCGGGTATTACCTAATGACCGTGACCCCTTTTCATTTTACCCAAAGTTTACTTAAAGGTCCCAAATTAATAATAAAGGTTATCTAAAGCATCTTTAATAAAAATAAAGCAAATTCTAATTTTATAATTACATGTATCAAGGATTATAAATTGAGTTATGATTATATATATATATATATATATATATCTTATTTACGTGTTGTTATGTTAAATGAATGATTACATGAAAGAACATTGATTTATAAATAGCATATAATATGATGGATGGTAAAGATATGTAGGCATGCCTATCTATCCACCACCGAACTTTGTATACATGCTTTAAATCATTTTTCTCGTTACTTTACTCATTATGTTCAATTTGTCACTTTGTATACTAATGTAAATATAGGTATTCATATATGATCTTATTAATATAACAATGATTAACAATACATATTCATGGAAATATAGTCATACTCATATGCTCATGCATGAAATTGATGTATATATGTTTTGCAAGGGTTTAGACTAAAAAATGTGCAAGAAATTGCTTATGTTCAAATTTGGTTTGCTTTCATAAGTTAAAGTCCAATCATATGTTGCATGCACTCTATAGCATATTACATTTTTATCTAAATATCTATAAGGCTCCAAAGGTATTCAAGGAAATTATACTAATTTTTGATAACATTTTAATGTTTATAATTCATATATATACTAAAATAGGGAAAGTTATCTAGCTGAATTGATCTTAATCTAGTCAGATGGTTGCTCTACTATATGGAGAATTCATCTGGTACTCGACTAAATTAAAAATCAATCCAATTGAGTTGAATTCATTTCTAGTGACCCAGCTCTATTAGACATTAATCCAGTCGGGTTGGTTGTAAGAACTCAATCCAAAATGCTATACACCTAGCTAAATCTATAAACAATCCAGCTGGGTTAGTTATACCCAAAATTGCTTCAGTGTAAAAGTGCATCAACCCGAATGAATCAAAGTTCAATCGAGTTAGGTAGGCTAGTCCATTTTTATGACACCCTTATATCCTTTAAAAGGAATGTAAGACCACTTCAAGAACAAACCATTACATATCGAAATCATCTTTGCTAAAATAGATTAAGTTATAGAAAATCGATAGGTAAATTCTTTGCCCAATAATCATTCATGCCTCTAATAATATTGAATTACCTTAATTAATTTTATATACTATTTCACCACTCAATATACACATACATTTGTTGTATCAAAATATTTATAATTTATTATAGTATTTGATCTTTATACATATTACATAACAAAATTAAGTACCCTAAAATTAGAATTCAAGCTCTCCTTCTTTATGGCTTGCTAATGTCGACAAAGAAACCTGACCTTTTAACCCTATGCACTTACATGAGAAACACTCATGATAAGTAAAACTCAGCGAAGAGATAAACGATGCAACTAAAATAATGTAATGGTACACCTATGTGAGATGCAACAAACCAATGTAAAACATCTTAGTGTAGATTAAATAACTAGGTAATCAACACACATGCATGCACGCGTGCACGCACACACACACACACACACATATGTATTCTTAACTTCCTGTATGTGTTAAATTAACTCATTATCATTACTAAGACTTCTCCTAATTACAATAATAAGTGACGTTAGTATAGCAATGATTTGGCCGTTTGATACTTAACTAATAACAAAATATGTTTCTTTATTACCTAAATTTCCATTAATGGAGAACCATAAGAAACATTAGATACTAGCAACCAATATCATTCACTAGAGACATAAGTGTCATTACACTAGATACCAAGTGGTACCAAACACTAGACACCTCTCAGTGCCAACACTAGCAGCTACAATCATACCCCTTATAGGTATGCCTATATTTACTATCATATGGGTTTCAAGCTTTCACTAAGCTCTATTTATTCACTAATATCACTCTCAATACATTTATATTCATGTAATCTTTATTGCTACATCTAGGTATGCTTTAATATAAGATTAGAAACTTAGTCAAACATATACATGAAAATCATTATCAATAAACACATAAGTAACCTTTTATATACACATATCTCAATAGAAATATGCTATTATAATACATGCCTTAACATTTAACCACTTATGTCATGTACACAACATTATACATTAATCTTGAATAAGCATTTATAAGGTTTAATACATGTCCGTCATTGTTAGGTTCGAGTTGGGAAACTTTTGGAAATATAAAATTCACAAATAAGCTAGATAGGGGAGGTACCCAACTGGATTGAACTTTAATCTAGTTGGGTGGGTAAGATTCTATACTCAAATAGACTAATCAACCCGATTGGATTGATTTCCAATCTAACCAATTAAGTGAAATTCTAGATGACTCGATCAGATTGATTTTCAATCCAGTTGGGTAGGTCATTCAGTCTAGAAGGCAAGGCACCAAAGTGGATTGATAATCAATCTAGCTTGGTAACATAAAATCACTACCACCTAACTAAATTGGCAACCAATCCAGCTAGGTAGATTTCTAGTTTTCCATCTTCTCTAAATAGAAATGATTTTAAAAAAAAGTTTCCTTCTAATAAAAAGTCACTTGATATCTCTCATTTCCATGGGAACAAAAATTGGTTCATTTAGATTACTAGATCAAGAGTTATCATCAAAATTATTTTGGGTACTCTAGTTGACAAATTTACTATCTACACCCTATTTTGAATCCATCTTCACTTATCTTAAAAATAAAATCAGAATTTAGTCTCATCATACCAATATAAGGTCTAGAAGTATAGTTTAAGTGCCTTTTGGTATCATTTCAATTGATACTCTCTAACTCTAGTTATAACCAAAACAAGTTATGTAGATCAAGGCTTCGTACCTTAATTTTCCACCCTCTACTATTCTTTACTCACTAGCTTGCTTAATTATACATACTTTCACCCCTAACACACATATCCACGTACCATTTGGTCATTTAAATACATACATACAACAAAAAAATTAGGCAAACACACATATATACATAAACTCCTTGACCTCTTGAAGATTACCCTTCAACTTCAAGCTCTATACCTTCTCATTGCCTTTGTCCATCTTCCTTCCACCAACTATAGTACAAAATACCATTCAATTCTCCATAAAAATTTGAATACATGATTCTAATTTTCCCACCAATTAAACAAGAAGGAGTGGAGGAAGGACCACTTAAATTCAATTCATTAGTTCACTCACCTTGCTTTCCTTGTTGCTAAAACTCTCACTCTTGCTCTCTATCTGTTGTTATTGTGGTTACCTTAGTCTGAAGGACTTAGGTAGGGCAAGAAAGGTGTTAAACTCTAGGAATTAATTTCAGTATAAGTGTTATTTTTTATTAACCGATTAGATACTAAGATGGATAGGCAATGATAAACAAAATAGAGTTGTTTTGATTAAATTCTAACTAAACTAAACTAATTATCTAATCTAAATTATGACTTCAAACAATCAATATAAGCATTAGAATTAAAAGACATCAATTGATCTTATAAAGATGCAAATAAATGCATAAGCATGCAATGAATGGCGAATAAAGCCTACTATCCTTAGATACAATTCTCATTGTCAAATAAGGGCATTCTCATCTAGAGTCCAAGAGCACTCTCATGTCATCATGGAGATAGATGAAAACCATGAATCTCTTAGCTTATTCTTAAGCTCCTCAAAGTGAAACCCTTGTCTCGTAAGTGATTTCTACTTTAAGTAAGTTTAATTACCTTTGCACCAAAATGTCCCTACTCTTATTGTGAACAAATTGATTAACATGTTACATATGGTGATCAAGCATACATAATAAATTAAGAACCCAATTAAACTTAAATCATGCATACTTAAAACAAATAATTATATTAATAAAGATCAATTCATACTTGCAGTTATAACAAAATAAAGTTAGCCTAAATACATATTGGGAAAACAAAATACAAAAGGAAAAGAAACTAATATCAAGTAAAATCTAAAGAAGTAAAGAAGGAAGAATGATAGAAAACTCCTTAATGCTCCTTCAGAGAAGTACTTTAGTGCTGATTAACCTTTTTTGATCTATCTTCTTCCTTGGTGTATTCTTTTTCCTCATAATTTTTCTAATTGATTTGGAAGTTAAAAGGTAGTTGTTCTATATGTAAATATATGTAACTCTCTCTAAAATATGATTGTCTTTATGAATTTATAGGCCTAAAGGTGTCCCAATTGGTCTCTTTTAAGAAAGGGGTTACAAATTCGAAGAGGTGCATGAAAAGTTGCATTTGTTAGCCTTTGTGATGAGTCGATACACCTATATTGAGTTAAACAAGTCGGGATAGCCACTTTCTGTAATGCGTCATCACCATTGGAACTAGTCAACACACCTTCAATGGTTCATAAGTCGATTTATTATGGCATGAGTTGGCATGCTAAGTTCCTGGATGAGTTGGCACACCTTATAATAAGGTGGCACAGGCTCTTGAACTTCTAAAAATCCTCTTTTTCTTATACTTCAAAAAAAATCCCCTTATTTATACATCATTTCATCCATTTAGCCTACAAAACAAAGAAAACATAAAAAATAACCTAAAACATAACAAAATACATAAATTAAACTCAAGAAATAATGCAAAGAACACAAAATAAATATGCTAAATTGCATGACATCACTTGTTATTTTCGAAAAAATCAAAATTTCAGACCTTAGAGAGGAAAAATAAAATTCAAGAAATGCTAGAATTTTCCCTCACAAGAAGGTCTGGTTAACCCTTCTCTAAAAGTAGAAAAATTTGCTTCAATAAATAGGCACCTTTTAGAATTCTCTTGGTGCCAATCTCTTATTAGTAAAAGTAGTTGGTCCTTGGCTAATTCACATCCAATCTTTCAAATTATCATTTTGTCTTTCTATTTTATTCTCACTTACATACTTAAGTCAAGGATTACATAATTTCTTAAATATCCTCGACAATTATAAAAATTCAATATACATCTTTAATAATCATTTATGCTTTAATTCACTAAGTCCCAATTCACTCATGCTAATTTCTTATTTAATCATACACTAATCCTACTAGGGCATATTTTAAGGCTTCATAGTTTTAGTTTAGAATGCATATCATCTAACTAGATTGGAGGCCAATCCTACCGGGTTGATTGCAGAATTTTAAATTCTATAGAATGCAATCTGGTGTAACATTATAGCCTTCAACCCAATTTCCTAACCAAAAACCCTTCTAACTATATCTTTTCCTAATATCTTGTTTTTAAACCATCAAGAATCACCATCAAGTGTGTGATGCATGTTGATTGTAAGGACTCAAATTAGGCCTTAGTAGAATTCAAGGACATAATCCCAATTATTAATGTTTAATCAAGCTTAATTAGATGAATTATTATAAGCTTATATATTGAAGGATAAACTAGTTGTTTATTTATGTGTGTAATTGAAATAATATTTTATTTCAAGGATCAATTGGGATATAAGTGTTATTAAGTTCGATAATTGTGATAAATGTGTAAGATATATGGTATGAATTTTATAAGGTCATAATTAAATTATTATTGTTGGTTTAATAACATTCAAGGGTGTAATTGAAGTTCAAAGTATTAGTTTAAGGGTTAATTTGTAAATTCAGCATCTTAAAGGTCAAAGGTGAATAAATGAATATTTGAGAGGTTAATTTAAGAGAAAGAATAAGTGATTAGGTTGATTTATAACATGCAAAAAGGTGTGGGTTGATTAAAGGACATGCATTTTGTTGAAGGATCAAAGAGGGAATTTTCCTAGCTATTATATAAAGTCTTTTGCTAGTGGAATGAAAGAAAAACTCTTTGAAATGGTGGTGAACGAAATCTTAGAGAGAGTTACAGCAACTTCATTTTCTTCTTCATATTTCTTAAAGCCATAGATGAATTCTCAAGGTCTTGTTGAAGAGGAATTGTTGCATGTTGTTCAATCTAGATCATTAGTATAACTATAAGGTAATATCCTAACTTGTTAGTTCATCTCTTCATCTTCATCTCTTTCTTAATTTGATTGATGATGGATGATTGTTGTTGTATGTATGAAATGATGTAAAGGAGAGAGAGAAGGTGGAAGAAGCAAGGAAAAGGGCTTGCAAGGGGTTTAAGACAAAGGAATTTTCAGCTAAGGTATGGGAATGTAGGTTGTTCATATTGCATGTGGAATTGGTTGCTGAATTTGGATGTAATTTACAGAAATTGAAGTTACGTTTTTTTTTTCTGGTTTTTGCTGGGTTTTTGGGTTGATTTTGGAAGAACAGATTTCATCAGTTGTGAGAGTCAGTGCCGAGTCGTGAAGCACTTCACGAGTCGTGAACTTTTGTCCGACTCGTGAAGCTCTTCACGTGTCGTGAATCTGCTTCCTGTTAGAGTTGTTGCCGAGTCGTAATCACCTTCACGAGTCGTGAACTTTTGTCCGACTCATGAAGATCTTCACGAGTCATGCCTTTGCCTTCCTGGGTCACTAGTGAATCTTTGTCTGAGTCGTGATTTTTGCTTTTCTTCTCCACTCGTGAACTCCTTCATGAGTCGTGAGCTTTGCCCTGTTTGCTTCACTCGTGAACCTTTTCACGAGTCGTGAAGTACAGTTTTCTTCTCCACTCGTGAGCTTTTTCACGAGTCGTGAGTTTTGCTTGGTTTGCTTCACTCGTGAACTTCTTCACGAGTCGAACTCCCTTCACGAACTGAATGACCTGTCTGGAATGTTTTTCTCATAAGTTGAGCTATAGAACAGCAAATTGAGTGATTCTTTTTGCATTGAAAAATATACTTCCATACCTATATTTTATATGAAGAAACCTGAACTTAAATCTGTCCCTAAGTATGCGGAATCTAGGGTTGAATTCGGACTAGTTTACTAAACTGCTCACAAAAATAGAAGTTACTATTATGTGTCAATTGTTGCTATACTTGATAATATGATTTCTTTAAATAAATTGAGAGAGATATGGGTATATGTGATAGTAAAGTTAATTGGATAAAGCACGTAATATGGCTATCAATGAAGGATTTATATGAATACACATGCATTCATTTGTGTATATGAATAAAGACTAATGATGAAATATCTAACTTATACATGTAAATAGTTTTGTACATGATTGTCATATGCCAAATTGATATATATATATATTATACACATGTAACCTTATGACATGAAAGTGCACGTTTTGACATGTATTTATGCTATGAAATAAGGACTGCAATAGTATGACCTTGGCATGTGTATATGCCCATATGGAAACATATTGACATTCTGTATAGCACATGATTTTAATGATGATAAAGATATATATATACATATATATATATTTGGTAAATATGCTCATATAAGTAAGTCTACTATATGCGAGTGTACCCACAGGTACGTACATCCATGATTATGTACATGAGTGTATGAGCATGAATTTGTACTATGAGATAGAAAATGTTTTAGAATGACTGTGAACATGTGAGATGCTTAATGTGATTTGTGGATTATGTGAACATATAAACATATGTCTATAAATATAATATGATCTTACATGATTGGGTTTGACTGTTGAAAGAAGTTTGAGAGTAACGATTTGAAGAAAATGAGTAAAGTGAAACGTATGAATACGTCTTTACTTAATTGAAATGATATGATTAAGCATATGTGTGGTCACATGATAGCATGCTAAAATACAGATCTACAGTGCTATAGACATCATTATAGAAATTTTATTAAAGTATATAATGGTAATGTCATACAAGACTATGTATACAAGTGTATGCATCACAGAAGGAGTATCTTGTCATGTGATTATTATATGAGAAAAGTGTATAATTGTTTATGATTAGTGCATATATGTATATGTACTAAAGAAGATGTATATATATATTTTACATGATCATGTATGGGTACAAATGGCATTATATAAGTATAATATTGACATACGAACTAGCCACATAAGTGAATATGATTACGAGAACAGAATAGTATTACCCAACAGTGAAATGTTCACCGATTTACAGAAAGTTATACATGAACATGAGTATTAGTACATTGTTCATAGTTATACAAGAGTATACATGTGCATATAAGAATATGAATGAATAAATGAAAGATAAAGTAAATAGATTTTATTGCCTGCGTTGAGTCTAGGAAGTGGATAGATAGGCATGCCTATAAGGGTACCTTGCAGCTGCAGAAAAACTTGTGCCTTCGGGTACCATCGTTCAACCCCGTTTGGGTTGTAGTCAGCCCCGTTTGGGTGACTAAACAGCTTGTGCCTTCGGGTACCATCGTTAAGCCCCGTACCTTCGGGTACCATAAATACGCCAACACTTGTGCCTTCGGGTACCATCGTTCAACCCCGTGTGGGTTGTGGTCACCCCGTTTGGGTGGCTAAACCAATTTGTGCCTTTGGGTACCATCGTTTAACCCCGTTTGGGTTGTAGTCAGCCCCGTTTGGGTGACTAAACAGTTTGTGCCTTCGGGTACCATCGTTTAACCCGTTATCCACCTCTTTAGAATAGTGCAGGCCTTATACCAAAGTTAAAAATAGTTTGATGTTTAATTTAAAGCTTTATGAAGCATAACAATTCATTAATCGATTTCATAATCTAATTTATATGTGAAATTCCTTTTCAGCACATATGGAAATTATGATATTTAAAGATGTCGCAATATACACTTATGCATGATTATCGCATATAGAAATAGTACATACAGAGTTATATAAATGAACTAGTGCATCACTAATATCTAAGTATGAACTATATTAGAGATAGTATGTTTTCTATAGCAAATGAATATAAGAGTTTATGAATAGGTATTCATGTTGGTGATTGCTTTTCAAATTAATACAGTTGAGTTATATGTTTTCCCTATATTTACTCGTTCTTGCTCTTTATTGAGAATTGATGTATATTGTCTTGTGCACACACATAAAGTGTTTACAGATTTACAAATGATAAAGTTCACATGATAATGGCATTTGAGATAGAAGCAAGCTAGAAATTCTATGTATGCATTGGTACAATAAGTATACAAACATAATTCTTGATAAATGATAAACTTTCATAGTACTAATGCTTGTTTTACTTACGAATATGCATAGGTCCTTATGGATCATAAGTTTATATGTGAATATATATGTATACATGTATTCCTAGCATATGTTAAAGTATGTAATAAAGTGGAAGGAGTGACTAAGTATAAACAGTGGTAAAATAATCAATGAATGAATCGCAAGATTAAAGGACAATTATGCTTATATGGTTAATTGTTGAGTATAAGTTATACTTTATAGTTTATAATGTATGCTTGTTGACGACCACTGTGAGTAGTCGTTATCATTTATAGTATTCCCCACTAAGCTTTATAGCTTAGCACGGATTTTTGTTTATCCGTGTAGGTTGGGAGAACAGGACTTTCTTCCAGGCCCGTTTTCTGCAGCAGGTTGGCCAACACAAGTCTTAGAAGATTGATATTAGAGTCTTCTTTTTTGTCCTTATGATTTGTAGTTGTGGAAACTTTAAATTTTGGAAATTTTGTAGTTACTTCAGATGCTTTGTATATGTAATATTTGATGTTAGTAAGTTGCACCTGTAAGTGAAGCTTCTAATAGTTAACTTTTGGATATCTGTTTAGTGGATTATCAGATGAAATGTTGATAAGCATGCTTGATTAATATTAATCACAGTGTTATAGCTAAGTACAGGGTAAGGGTGTTACATTGATATTTTGTATAGTACATGATTTGAATGATGATAAAGGTATATATATATATTGGTAACATGCTCATAAGAATAAGTCAACTATATGCGAATGTACCCACAGGTATGTTTATGATTATGTATATGAGTATATGAGCATGTAATTGCCCTATGAGATAGAAGATGTTTTAGCATGACTATGGACATGTGATATGCTCAATGAGAACATGATCAAGTATATGATATGATGATTATAAGTCATGCTTATATGTTATGATGCAAATGATATAGTCATATAGATTTAGATGAGCAAGATGAATAACTTGACATATGAAATGTGCATATATTTGTTTATGCACCAGAGAACTTATAGTTTTACAAGACTCTATATATGTACAAACAGTATACTATGAATACAATATTAATATGTGAATTGAACACAAATATAGTTCTGCCTGTGATAGAGTTTTAGATGTGGATAGATAGGCACCTATAGGGAAATTACAGCTGCCATAGTTTGGCCCAATTGGGTCTATAGTATATATGATCCCGTTTGGATCATGATCAACCCCGTTTAGGTTGATAGGCGACCCCGTTTGGGTCTGCTTGATCGGTCCATAGTACAGTTTGGCCCCGTTTGGGTCTATAAATCTAATATCTTCGGATATCCTTCTTCTTGATATCGATGTATATCCATAGTTTCCGTTATCCACGGATAAAGCTAAGGCAGGCTAAACGTTATTCATAGTATAGATCGCTGATGAGACCGTGGTTCCTTTGCATATGCAATGGCTCCATTGTTGTCACAATATAAAGGAATCGGATCAACAATGCTAGGCACCACTCCTAGTTTGGTTATGAACTTTTTGATCCACACTGCTTCTTTGGCTGCTTCTGAAGCAGCAATGTACTCAGCTTCTGTCGTGAAATCAGCAGTTGTTTCTTGTTTGGAACTTTTTCAACTAATTGCTCCTCCTCCCATTATGAACACATAACCAGATTATGATTTACAATCATCTTTGTCAGATTGGAAGCTGGCATCTGTATACTCATTTACTTCCAAACTGCCCTCTCCATATACCAAGAATATATCCTTAGTCCTTCTCAAGTACTTAAGAATATTCTTGACAGCTGCCCAGTGTTCATCTCCAAAATTGGATTGGAATCTGCTTGTGACACTCAAAGCAAATGCTACATCTGGACGTGTACATAACATAGCATACATGATAGAACCAATTGCAGATGCATATGGTATTCTATTCATGCTCTCTCTATCCTCTAGTGTCTGCGGACACATAGACTTAGAAAGGTGTTTCCCATGCACCATAGGTATAAACCCTTTCTTAGAGAGATCTATATTGAACCTCTTTAATACTTTATCTATATATGTACTCTGAGAAAGACCTAGCAACCTATTGGATCTATCTCTATAGATCCTTATTCCCAGAATATAGGATGCTTCTCCAAGGTCTTTCATGGAGAATTGCTTGGATAACCATATTTTAATAGATTGGAGAAGAGAAATGTCATTTCCCATGATCAATATGTCATCTACATATAGAACTAGGAAGACAATTGCACTCCCACTGACCCTTTTATACACACAAGGTTCATCTTCATTCTGTGAGAAACCAAACTCTTTGATTGTCTTATTGAATCATATGTTTCAGCTCCTAGAGGCTTGCTTCAATCCATAAATGGATCTTTAAAGCTTGCATACCTTTTTGCCATTTCCTGATGTGAATCCTTCTGGTTGTGTCATATACACATCCTTAGAAAGATTTCCATTAAGGAAAGCTGTCTTCACATTCATTTGCCAAATCTCATAATCATAATGAGCTGCAATGGCTAAAAGTATTCTTATAGACTTAAGCATCGCTACAAGAGAAAAAGTTTCGTCATAGTCAATACCTTCTTTTTGACGATAACCTTTTGCTACTAAGCGAGCTTTATAGGTAACTATATTACCTTCCATGTCAGTCTTCTTTTTGAAGACTCATTTGCACCCTATGGGTTTTATCCCTTCAGGTGGTTGAGTTAAAGTCCATACTTTGTTCTCATACATGGAGTCCATTTCAGACTGTATAGCCTTAAGCCATAAATCACGTTCTGAACTGTTCAAAACTTCTTGATAGCTTGTAGGCTCATTGTCCTCTACTACAGTTATGCCTCTATCCGAATCAATGTGAAATCCATATCTCACAGGGATAGAATGCATCCTAGTAGATCTTATAGGATTTTGTGTATAATCAGGTTCAACTGTAATCTCATCATTATGAAATTCAGTTTCGGGTTCAATTGGTTGATCATCTTCTATTTGTGGGTCTTGAACTTCACCAAGTTCAATTTTACTCCCACTGCCCTCTCGTAGGAGAAATTCTCTTTCCAAGAAGACAGTATGCCTTGAAACAAACACCTTTTGTTCTAAGGGATGATAGAAATAATATCCAAATGTTTCTTTTGGATATCCCACAAATAAACATTTGTCAGACTTAACATCCAGTTTGTCTGATATTGTCCTCTTCACATAAGCAGGACAACCCCATACTTTCATATGAGAAAGCATGGGTTTCTTGTTATTCCACATCTCATATGGAGTAACATCAACCGATTTACTAGGAACTCTGTTTAACATATAAACAGCAGTTTCTAGTGCATATCCCCAAAAGGACTTAGGCAAGTCCACTCGGCTCATCATTGATCGAACCATATCTAATAGTGTTCGATTTCTCCTTTCAGATACACCATTGTGTTGTGGTGTATATGGAGGAGTCCATTGAGATAAAATCCCATTATCTCTAAGATAATCCTTAAACTCTTGACTTAAGTATTCTCCACCTCGATCTGATCTAAGTGTTTTAATACTTTTGCCAAGTTGTTTCTCTACTTCATTTCTGAACTCTTTGAACTTTTCAAATGCTTCAGACTTATATTTCATTAGATAGATGTATCCTAACCTGGAATAATCATCTATGAACGTAATGAAGTAGGAGTAACCTCCTCTGGCATGTGTAGTCATTGGACCACATACATCTGAATGTATTAAGTCCAAAACAATTTTAGCTCGTTCTCCTTTACCAATAAAGGGAGCTTTTGTCATTTTTTTCAATAAACAAGATTCACATGTATCAAATGATTCATAATCAAATGATCCCAGATCACCTGACTTGTGTAATTTGGTCATGCATTTTTCATTTATATGGCCTAAACGACAATGCCATAAGTATGAGGTATTTAGATTATCATGTTTCATTCTCTTGGTATCCACATTATGTACTTCTTTAATTAAATCAAGAACAAATATACCATTCTCAATGATAGCTTTTGCATAAAACATATTGTTCATAAAAATGTAACAACATTTGTCCTTTAACGAAATATCATAATCGTTCATCAAACGACTGAAAGAAATAATACTTTTGGATAAGGCTGGAACATAATAACAATTATTTAATTCCAGTACTAATCCACTAGGAAGAGGCAAATAGTAAGTCCCCACAACTGTTGTAGAGATGTTCTGTCCAGTAGCTGACTGCAAACATATCTCTACCTTTCTAACTCTTCTAAAGCTTCTAAGCCCCTGTAGATCATTATATAAATGAGATCCACATCCAATATCTAATACCCAAGATTGTTTTGAAGCAATTGAATAAGTATTAATTTCAACCATATGAATACCTGAAGTAGAAGCATAAGCTTGCTTCTTCTCCTTGAGAGAATCTAGATAGGCCTTGCAGTTACGCTTTCAATGACCATCCTTTCCACAATGGAAGCAAGTTCCTTTGGGATTCTTTTTCTTGGCAACCTTCTTCTTGGAGATCCCACCATTCTTTGGCTGTGCCTTGGTTATCTTCTTCTTTTTCTGCTTCTTGCCTTTAGCAGAAGTGACAACCATGACACTTTTTGGATCCTTCTTAAATGATCCATCAGCTATCTTGAGCATATTGATTAACTCAGGAATGGATACTTGGATCTTGTTCATGTTGAAGTTAAGCACGAAAGGTGCATAACTTGGAGCCAACGAGTACAAGATTAAATCTATGTATAGATCATTATCCATAACATAGCCAAGTCTACTCAAATGCTCAATATACCCATACATCTTCAATGCATAAGCAGCAGCTGAAGTGCTTTCCACCATTTTGCAGCTAAACAGAGCTCGAGCAATCTCATATTGCTCAGTTCTAGCCTGAGAAGAATAAAGCTCCTCTAGATGCAAAATGATGGTTCTAGCATCCATCATCTCATGTTGCTTCTGAAGCTCCGAGGACATAGCACCCAACATCAAACATGCTGCTGCTTCACTATCCTCCATGTATTTTCGATAAATGCCTTTGATCTCATCAATGGCATCATCTGATGGAAGTGGTGGTGGATCTTTATCCAAGACATAATGGATCTTTTCAGCTCTGAGAACAATTCTCACTTGCCTGATCCAGTCAGAATAGTTGTTGCCAACCAGCTTGTTATCCAAGATTGATCATATATTAATGTTTGATGTGCTCATGATGATGACCTAGATGTGAAAAAGAAAAGATATGAGAGTATGTTCATATATATGTATGCATTAATAAGGTCTTTAATTAATCCATTTACTCCCACTATTTTATTGCGAATTAATAGCCCCACTATATAATCCGAGAAAATCCGATGGTTTTCTTAGTGGGCCAATATCCAATCCTTGATATGTAATTTGACCTTGACTGTGGTCAACAAGCCAAATTCCATACCCTTGAAAGGTAGGTATCTCTATACCAATTGTGTCTCTACACAACTATTGGATCATTAGGTTATCAACTCTTGATGCATGCATATCATATATGCATTCCCTAATCTTGCCTCTAGAACCATTAGCCTTGACTGTGGTAAAAAACTAATGGGCTAGCTAAGATGACCCATTTAATTAGATTTGAACATATTCGATATAATGTGAGCTTGACTGTGGTCAACAACCCACACTATAAAGAACTCTGGTTCTCCTCAAATTAATGGAAGGCTTATATACCTTAGTATTTGTTTGAGGGTTTTAGTTAATTAAGTCTCATCATACATGGTTGGCATACATTGGTATGCATCCTATATCTATCACATAAATATAAGCATACAAATATGGTATAGTTATGGACTTCACTAAATTGATTTCCCCGAGCCAAGAGGGAAATCAAAAGGTCACACCTAGGTAGTATGCATGATTCAAACAAGAAAAATAATTACATTATCTTCAAGCTTGTTGGATCTCTATCCGGCTCATCTTGCTCCTTGAAAATGGTCTCCATATCTATTTCTAATTCTAATCTAAGTAATCTAATTACATATTACAATTTGAAATGAAATACAAACCAAAAACAAGTGGCCGGGACATAAAAGTCCTCATTGGGCCAAAACATGCATAATGCTCAATCACATTGGGCTTTGTCCATAACTATCCATCATGCCAATCATACACCCTTATATGCCTTTCTAATGCATAAAGAAATGGATTACTAACTTTGTTTCAACCTTTGAAACTATATTTTGAGTTATTTTAATGATGTGATCAAATTAGGAAACTTTTTCCATTTTGGAAACTTTCATTTTAGGAAACCTTTTGAATGCATGTGTTCTTTTCTTAATAATCAATCCAATTGATTATTAATTAATTATAAATTGATTATTTAATTAATTAATCATATTAAATAATTAAAAGAATCAATTTTGGGTTTAAAACAAATGTAGGCCGAAACCCACAGAAGAAAAACCCTAATTGTGTTCACACACAAACTAGTTTTGTGTCTTTTGGACCATTTGGGCCTTTTGGAATGAGCCAAGCACACTCCAGCCCTTAAAACCCATTAATAAACTTAATTAATGTTTATAATGTTTAATTTAAATCAGCTCCTTGGGCCCACAAAGTCATTCACTAATTTAAACCAAGTCCGTAAATATAATTAAGCCTATTAAGTGGTTTTAATAAATTAAAATTAATCAAATTAATTTAAGGCCCATTTTAATTAATAAAATTAATTAAAAACACTTTAATATATCATATATATCAGATTTAAAAGATCAAAAGTCGTTCTAACCAAGAACACATCAAGAACACATGAATAACACCAATTTATCGAACTTTTCGACAAAACTAGTTTTCATGCAAAACTTATTCGATTTTAATTCCGTTCTATCCTACGGCTTAATATCACATATTAAACACATAAAATATCATTTAAATGATTTTTAAATGGCTACATAAGAAATTAAATTAGAACAGCCCGTACATCACCTAGGGTTTCACGCTAAACCCTAATCACAATCCTTCAAAAGTTCCGTTTTTGTTTCCACCAAATTTATTTGATCACACATACAACCAGAAATCAATATTTATCATTCATGAACAATAAAATCTAATATTTTAAAGTTCATGAAATAAATAACTCAAAACAAAACAAAACTTATTCCGCAGAAAAATATAGAATTGTATATCCATGGCAAAATCGTGTCTCTGATACCATGTTGGAATTTAACGGTTACATGCATCACATACATGAGCGGAATTTTAAAATTTTTTAACCATTAGATCTGATCTTGCCATGAATACACAATATAACTATATGAGAATAAGAAAAATCACCTTTGATTTTTATTGAACAGTTGATTTTACCTCGCACCGGGTTGTCGCAAACCACAGTGTCCAAAATCGAACACCTCCAATGAGTAATCCACACTAGAGAGGGGTAAATTGAACCAAAAAATTGGTGTAATATAAGGAGTGGCCGAAATCCAAGAGGCTAGCAATGGAAGTGGCGCAAAAAGGGAGAGAGAGATTAAGAGAAAAGACTTTCTTTTTGTTTTAATCACGTAACCCTAATTCTCATTAGTTGGCCTTTTATAGTTAGGTTAAAATTCCTACTCCTTAATGAGATTGGGCTCTTTAAAATTGCTGGAGAATTATTAATTGGGCCTCTGGAATTAATTATAATCATTTGGAATTAATTAAATCCAATTTAAACCTTTTCATAAAATTCTATGCACAAAACCCACAAACTAGGCCCTTTGTGCAACTAATTGGATTTAAATACCCAAATGAATTCCAAATTCAACCAAATTAAATATGTAGGTTCCATAAAACTTATGTAACATATATAAATTAATTTGGTCCATTAAATAGGACATTAAGGCCTTCTGTTCTAAGGTAGGCATGTGGCACTTACAGAAGGGCTTCCGCCAACTACTTCATTCCTCTGACCCTTAATAATTGCTCCAATGGACTTATTAATTATTATACCAGTCCTATAACACTTACAGTAGTCCTAAAACACTTATAAGACAATAATTAATCATGAAATACATTATTTCAATTGGGACTAATTTTACAGAACATTTTTCAAAAGTTCCGCGGACAATTTTATTTGATCATAATTAATTAAACTCTTTAATTAATTATTATCATATTCTCTTCTCTACCTTCATAATAATATCAAATATTATTATCCTTGTCATTTTACCATTTTACCCTTTTCTCTATATGTGTGTGATCTATTGGGTTCCTGTCCATGTTGGCAGTATAATATGTAATTGTGAGTTCTATTCAAAACTCACATGATTTAAACTCCTTTAAATCATTTTATTAATCTCTATTGATATTTTGATACATCATTATACAAGTCATGATTGGCCTCTAGCTAGGCATCATGACTATCCAAATGTCAGTAAAGTCATGTGATTTGACTGTACCCTTCCATAGAAACAGTTACCGTGTAATTACTCCTTTCACCACTCTTATCTCAATTAGATTCTGAGTATGGATTTCTGTCAACTCATATAAATCTAATTATGTATGTTCTATTAATTTAACCATTGTTCCTAAAATGCCCTTCATGGATCTCCATCCATCTTGGCATATTACTCTGGCCAGAGATTCTCTGAATAAGGAAATTATAGAATCATGCGAGATAACATCCCTTGTTAAATCTAGGATGGTGAATCCTTTATCAATCACTCAACTATCTTTAAGTAGGTCATGATATATCCAATCTCCTAACTATGTTCACTCCCAGTTGGAAGTGATCAGTTATAGAGTCAAAGTATACCGCTTGCTACTTAAGATAACTTTTTTGATCTCAAGTCTAAGGATCCTTGCACAACCGCTATGAAGAGATTCCTCACTGACATAGATTTAATGTCCATATGAGGATTCTCTTTGCAGGTCTCCAATGAACTTGTTCCTCTAACAAGCATCCACATGTTAGCTTTGATTATCATCCATAATCACAGTTATGAGAACCATTGCTTGAATAATTCAAGAAGCATAACATGTGCTAGTCTATCCGAATTAACAATGTCCTATCTTGTTAATTCTATGACTAGGGATATTTAGATATTAACACATTTGCATGCGATAGACATCTCATATCATGAATACCTTCATGATTGCCTTTACACTGTGTTTATAATATCTAGGTCTTCATTTATTAATTTAAGATTTACAAACTCATGTATTCAAACACAACATTAATAAATGAATGATGCCTTTTATTAAGAATATAAATTTCATACATATGAAAAACATCCCTATTACATGGGCTCTAGGGCATACTCTCTAATAGCAAGTCATGAGTCAACTTAAATCATTTAATTAACCAATGCTTAATCAAGTTAATTATCAACTTAAAATTGCAAAAAGACAAGACTATGTTTAAGAACCAAGAAATAATCAACTTGTATTTAAATTGAAGAACAACTTAAGTCATAACAATACAAGTTTAAGGATTCAAGTTTCCTTTAGTAAAAGTTAAAGAAAACTACTCAAAAACCATTCTTAAAATTAAAACAACATTTTGGAAAAAAAAACAGTAAACAAAGAACGTAGAAAAACAACTAAGAAAACAAAGCTTAATTCTAAGGATTGATTTTTTTCTTCTATGTTTTGGACTGCTATTTATAGGAAAAATTGTAGTAGACTCCTTGTTAAACTCCAGTCACATAATAGTAATCAAATTCTGCTAAAACAGGAAGCTCGAATATCCTTCGCGATGTGGGAAAATTGGATCATGTGGTCACGCCCCTCAACATGCTTTCTCTACACGTGACCACGGCTCCATTTGTTCTTCCTCCACACGTGGCCACGTGTGGTCCTCACTGGAATCCACGTGGTCACGTGTCTTCACTTTGTTTCTTCACTTCTCATCACATGGCCACGGTTCCTCACAAAAGCTTCTTCACGTGGCCACGTGTTGTATGCTTCAATGTTTTCACGTGGTCACGTCTCAAGGCTCTGGACTGGAAACTCATCTTCTCACCTAACTTCTTCATATTTGTACTTATGGCCCTAAACTTTACAATTTTTATACTTTAAGCCCTTTTATATCAATTTTACCCTAAAAATCACACAAAACACAGAATTAACCACAAAAACATAAATATTAACAAATTAACTCTAATTTAACCTAAATATGTAAGGACTCAAATTAGGCCTTAGTAGAATTCAAGGACATAATCCCAATTATTAATGTTTAATCAAGCTTAATTAGATGAATTATTATAAGCTTATATATTGAAGGATAAACTAGTTGTTTATTTATCTGTGTAATTGAAATAATATTTTATTTCAAGGATCAATTGGGATATAAGTGTTATTAAGTTCGATAATTGTGATAAATATGTAAGATATATGGTATGAATTTTATAAGGTCATAATTAAATTATTATTGTTGGTTTAATAACATTCAAGGGTGTAATTGAAGTTCAAAGTATTAGTTTAAGGGTTAATTTGTAAATTCAGCATCTTAAAGGTCAAAGGTGAATAAATGAATATTTGAGAGGTTAATTTAAGAGAAAGAATAAGTGATTAGGTTGATTTATAACATGCAAAAAGGTGTGGGTTGATTAAAGGACATGCATTTTGTTGAAGGATCAAAGAGGGAATTTTCCTAGCTATTATATAAAGTCTTTTGCTAGTGGAATGAAAGAAAAACTCTTTGAAATGGTGGTGAACAAAATCTTAGAGAGAGTTACAGCAACTTCATTTTCTTCTTCTTATTTCTTAAAGCCATAGATGAATTCTCAAGGTCTTGTTGAAGAGGAATTGTTGCATGTTGTTCAATCTAGATCATTAGTATAACTATAAGGTAATATCCTAACTTGTTAGTTCATCTCTTCATCTTCATCTCTTTCTTAATTTGATTAATGATGGATGATTGTTGTTGTATGTATGAAATGATGTAAAGGAGAGAGAGAAGGTGGAAGAAGCAAGGAAAAGGGCTTGCAAGGGGTTTAAGACAAAGGAATTTTTAGCTAAGGTATGGGAATGTAGGTTGTTCATATTGCATGTGGAATTGGTTGCTGAATTTGGATGTAATTTACAGAAATTGAAGTTACGTTTTTTCTGGTTTTTGCTGGGTTTTCGGGTTGATTTTGGAAGAACGGATTTCATCAGTTGTGAGAGTCAGTGCCGAGTCGTGAAGCACTTCATGAGTCGTGAACTTTTGTCTGACTCGTGAAGCTCTTCACGTGTCGTGAAATTCGGCCCTTTTTCACCACTCGTGAGCCCCTTCACGAGTAATGAAATGTTGCCTTTTTTCTCTACTCGTGAGCCCCTTCATGAGTAGTGAAATGCTGCCTTTTTTCTCTACTCGTGAGCCCCTTCATGAGTCGTGAAATGTTGCCCTTTTACTTCACTCGTGAGCCTCTTCACGAGTAGAACGTTTCTTCACGACTGATTGACCTATCTGGATTGTTTTACTCATAAGTTGAGCTACAGAACAGCAAATTGAGTAATTCTTTTTGCGTTGGAAGCTAGACTTCCATACCTATATTTCATATGAAGAAACCTAAACTTAAATCGGTCTCTAAGTATATGGAATTTAGGGTTGAATTCGGACTAGTTTCCTAAACTGCTCACAGAAACAAAATTTACTATTATGTGCATATTGTTGCTACACTTGATAATATGATTTCTTTAATAAATTGAGAGGGATATTTGTTTATGTGACAGTAAAGTTAATTGGTTAAAGCATGTAATATGGCTATCCATGAAGGATTTATATGAATACATATGCATTCAATTGTGTATATCAATAAAGACTAATGATGAAATATCTAACTTATACATGTAAATAGTTTTGTACATGATTGTCACATGACAAATTGATATATATATTATACACATGTAACCTTATGACATGAAAGTGCACATTTTGACATGTATTTATGCTATGAAATAAGGACTGCAATAGTATGACCTTGGCATGTGTATATGCCCATATGGAAACATGTTGACATTCTGTATAGCACATGATTTTAATGATGATAAAGATATATATATATATATACATATATATATATATATTTGGTAAATATGCTCATGTGAGTAAGTCTACTATATGCGAGTGTACTCACAGGTACGTACATCTATAATTATGTACATGAGTGTATGAGCATGAATTTGTACTATGAGATAGAAAATGTTTTAGCATGACTGTGAACATGTGAGATGCTTAATGTGATTTGTGGATTATGTGAACATATAAACATATGTCTATAAATATAATATGATCTTACATGATTGGGTTTGACTGTTGAAAGAAGTTTGAGAGTAATGATTCGAAGAAAATGAGTAAAGTGAAACGTATGAATACGTCTTTACTTAATTGAAATGATATGATTAAGCATATGTGTGGTCACATGATAGCATGCTAAAATACAGATCTACAGTGCTATAGATACCATTATAGAAATTTTATTAAAGTATATAATGGTAATGTCATACAAGACTATGTATACAAGTGTATGCATCACAGAAGGAGTATCTTGTCATGTGATTATTATATGAGAAAAGTGTATAATTGTTTATGATTAGTGCATATATGTATACGTACTAAAGAAGATGTATATATATATTTTACATGATCATGTATGGGTACAAATGGCATTATATAAGTATAATATTGACATACGAACTAGCCACATAAGTGAATATGATTACAAGAACAGAATAGTATTACCAAACAGTGAAATGTTCACTGGTTTACAGAAAGTTATACATGAACATGAGTATGAGTACACTGTTCATAGTTGTACAAGAGTATACATGTGCATATAAGAATATGAATGAATAAATGAAAGATAAAGTAAATAGATTTTATTGCCTGCGTTGAGTCTAGGAAGTGGATAGATAGGCATGCCTATAAGGGTACCTTGCAGCTGCAGAAAAATTTGTGCCTTCGGGTACCATCGTTCAACCCCGTTTGGGTTGTAGTCAGCCCCGTTTGGGTGACTAAACAATTTGTGCCTTCGGGTACCATCGTTCAACCCCGTTTGGGTTGTAGTCAGCCCCGTTTGGGTGACTAAACAATTTGTGCCTTCGGGTACCATCGTTCAACCCCGTTTGGGTTGTAGTCAGCCCCGTTTGGGTGACTAAACAGCTTGTGCCTTCGGGTACCATCGTTAAGCCCCGTACCTTCGGGTACCATAGATACATCAAAACTTGTGCCTTCGGGTACCATCGTTCAACCCCGTGTGGGTTGTGGTCACCCTGTTTGGGTGGCTAAACCAATTTGTGCCTTTGGGTACCATCGTTAAACCCTGTTTGGGTTGTAGTCAGCCCCGTTTGGGTGACTAAACAGCTTGTGCCTTCGGGTACCATCGTTTAACCCGTTATCCACCTCTTTAGAATAGTGCAGGCCTTATACCAAAGTTAAGAATAGTTTGATGTTAATTTAAAGCTTTATAGAGCATAACAATTCATAAATTGATTTCAGAATCTAATTTATATGTGAAATTCCTTTACAGCACAAATGGAAATTATGGTATTAAAAGATGTCGCAATATACACTTATGCATGATTATCGCATATAGAAATAGTACATACAGAGTTATATAAATGACCTAGTGCATCACTAATATCTAAGTATGAACTATATTAGAGATAGTATGTTCTCTAAAGCAAATGAATATAAGAGTTTATGAATGGGTATTCATGTTGGTGATTGCTTTTCAAATTAATATAGTTGAGTTATATGTTTTCCCTATATTTACTCGTTCTTGCTCTTGATTAAGAAATGATGTATATTGTCTTGTGCATACACATAAGGCATTTAAAGATTTACAAGAGATAAAGTTCACATGAAAATGGTATTGGATATAAAAGCAAGCTAGAAATTCTATGTATGCATTGGTACAATAAGTAATTCGAATATATTTCTTGATTGATAAATGATGAACTTTCATAGTACTAATGCCTTGTTTTACTTGCGAATATTTATATGTGAATGTTGATCATAGCTCATATGTGAATATGTATATGCTTATATTCCTATTTTATATGAAAAAGTGGAAGGAATGACTAAGTATAAACAGTGGTAAAATAATCAATGAATGAATCGCAAGATTAAAGGACAATTATGCTTATATGGTTAATTGTTGAGTATAAGTTATACTTTATAGTTTATAATGTATGCTTGTTGATGACCACTGTGAGTAGTCGTTATCATTTATAGTATTCCCCACTAAGCTTTATAGCTTAGCACGGATTTTTGTTTATCCGTGTAGGTTGGGAGAACAGGACTTTCTTCCAGGTCTGTTTTCTGCAGCAGGTTGGCCAACACAAGTCTTAGAAGATTGATATTAGAGTCTTCTTTTTGTCCTTATGATTTGTAGTTGTGGAAACTCTAAATATGTTGGAAATTTTGTATTTACTACAGATGCTTTGTATATATAATATTTGATGTTAGTAAGTTGCACCTGTAAGTGAAGCTTCTAATAGTTAACTTTTGGATATCTGTTTAGTGGATTATCAGATGAAATGTTGATAAGCATGCTTGATTAATATTAATCACAGTGTTATAGCTAAGTGCAGGGTAAGGGTGTTACAAAATAAAACCAAAATAACTAAATAACACAACTAAAAACATATCAAAACTATATATAATTCACACTTATCAAATACCCCACACTTAAACTTTGCTTGCCCTCAAGCAAATTAGAACAATCCCATCTTCAAAACCATCAAACTTGTACAAAGATATGTAATTTCAAAACCAAACTTAGCATTTTAACAAAAGCACTTAATATAACCTCTAAATAGATCAACTTCAAACAAGAGAATATAAGTTAGTTTCCTGAGTATGTGTAAGACCAAATCAGTTTTAAGCAATTTTGAAAATCAAAATATCAATACAACTAGGTAATGAAGTATAGAATTATGAATGCATAAGCATACAATCGGTTTCGTGCTTGAAACTCTAGAAACACAATAGGCCTCTCTTTTAGCACCGGAACCTGAAGGTCATCTCCGCTAAACAACTCAAAACAAGCTTAAAGTCACATAGGTCTTTCAAAGGTTGCAATGGGGCTAAAGGTATGTTTATCAAAGAATGGATAAAAGATAATCAAAATGAATATAGCCACTCTAAGACAAAATAGATTACAAAAAAAAAACCCAATAACTTAAACAATACAAATTCTGCTCATCCTTACCTTGATTCCAATCTTTCTTTTAAAAAAATAATATATCCTTTCACCAAGAAGTCATTATTTTTTCATTTTTCCTTATACTACCCCACACTTATATTTTTTCATATTTGCTAGTTCTCTTTTTCTTTTTTTTTGAACTAGCATTCACAAGCTATCCTCAAGGTAATACAAGATATATTTTCAATTGACTTCATTAATAACTTTGCTAAGACTTTCTTACTACACCAAAAAAAACTTTGCTCTTTTCATGCATCCATTTAATCCTAAAGTGGCCAATTCCATAGGGTGAGATAAAAGCCTTTTTAGGTTATATGGTTAAAACATTAGGTGTAACAAGAAAATATTAATGGTACGCATTAAGCATACCCTTATAGGCTCAAAATGGCTTAACAAATGATAATTTCATCAAGGTAGGATACAAGTTTTCAAGAAAGTTTATCAAGAAAACTATTGCCTAGATCATTTTCTAAGTTGCTTGAGTTGTTCATATGCTTTGAAGGGTGATAAGGAAGGTTCTAGTGCTCTAAATTTCCTTACTTCACTACTTCATTGTATTAATTTTTCTCTAAGTAAAAAAACTGGTCTAAGTGCTTTTAAGAATTTGGAAACTAACAAATATTTATGAAGTTGAAAATTAACCCATCCAAAGGCATATTAAACAACATAAATGTTCTCTTTCTAAGCAAAGGTCCAAAACATGCATATTCCATATCTAAGCTCAAAGTGTTCCAAGTTTTGAAGTTAAATAGGGCAAACTAAGTTCTCATGCAAACTAGATGAAAAGATGAACTAACTAAGTCTTTAATACGTTTTACAAACTTTAGAAAACAAAAAAAAAACATAAACACAATAAAAGAAAAGAACATAAAACACAAAACATAAAATAACAAAGTTTGATTCATGAAAAAGAAAAGAAAAGTTGAAAACAAGCTCCCTGGAAGGAGGCTACCACCTCCTCAAAATTTTGCTATCCACAGCAAATGATGATCTATTCCGGTAGAGGTGGTGGTGGAGGAAAACGCTGCCAAAAGTGATGGATAAAATGCTCAACTCTCCTATTTCCTTCCATGACCGTATCACGAAACATATCCAATCTTCCTTGCATTTGATCGAGTCTAATTTGTTGAGCATCCATCCGGCCACTTAATTGATTAAATGGTGCTTCCCATTCCGGTGTTGTTGGCTCATTGATGGGGGAAGGTACAGCTATGGCAACATACTCCTCATCTGCCTCCTCTTGCACCTCCTCTTCAACCCGAAATATTGTTCTCTCTTAAGTACTCCTCCCGAGTTGCCCAATGACCACGAGGCCTAAGAATCAGAATTTTCATCCTTTTCAACATCCTATTATCAATGCAAGGCAAATCTCCTTTAAGTGGTTCTCCATAAATTGGATGCTCAACTGCAAAAGCTAAAACAGTAGCTATCCATCCTATAGAAATATTATCAATGTGTCCTGGCATTTTCTGTAAGTCCATAATTTGAATAGCTATAGTGCCTGCTCCATTTATTGCTATTCCATCCATCATCATTGGAGAACCATTGCTTGAGATACACTAATAGTGCTTGCATTCTTCAAATTGTTTTACATACTCTTTGCAAGAAAACGATGAATGATTCTTAATGCATGAGTCCTTAAAGCATGTACCTTGCATTGTCCTCCCACCCAAGGCTCATCTAATTCAAGATCCTTGATTCGTTCCCAATTCTCCACAGGCGAAGCATCTTCCAATTCAGTAGGGGCATTTGGCACAAATCCAAGAATTTCAGAGAACTGACTAAAAGTTAAAGAATATCCTGTCTTACCCAACTTAAAACCGACTATGCCGTCCTCCACATCTCTCTTAAAGTAGCATTCAAAAGAATACAAGAAATACTGTGCCATATCTGGATATACTTTTGATTTCTTTTTAATGAACTTCCCCCAGCCAATATTTTGGATCAATGGTTCTATCTCATGATCTCACAGATTTTCAGCTGGGATATTGAGGAACAAATGGATCAAATAGGCAGGCTGGATATAGGTGTATTTGCTGAAGTAGTCAAATTTATTAATCTTGGCCCTGTCCACATATGATGGAATTCGTACACCGGATGAACTTGCTACATCAGGGTATTTAGTCCTTCGAAGTGCCACTATAAAGAAAGAAAAACACATTGTAAGTGTCCACTCATAACCCAAAATAGACTAAGGTGTAAGCAGAGGACGCATGTATTGAATGAATTGAAACACACATGGATGGAATGCAAAGTTGATAGCATAAATGTCCCATATAAATGTAGAGAACTAAATGAGAGGTATAAAATGCATCAATAGGTGGGGCACAACGAATATGTTTAAACAATGCAAATCCTAAGCATGCCAATCAAAGAATAAAAGTTAACAATTTTTAAAGAAAACTCACTGAGGCATTTCATCGAACACATTGTGGGCACAAGTTTGAGCATTAATGGAAAGAGCATAACAAAGGTTGTTTACTACCCAATTGCATACCAAGCATCAATAACATGCATATAATACTCATAATCATCCAAAGAAGCAAAAAGAATTAACATGCAACCAAAATGTTAAGTGCAAAGTAACCTAAAAACCAAACATTCATTGAACAAAAATAGCACAAAACACAACAATGGATGATAAGCAAACAATAATTAAGGAGCAATGGGAGTAAATACTTACTTGGAAGTGAGAATCACACCAAAATTGCAGCACAAAGGTGAGGTGGTGTGTGTGAGTTGTGAAAAACCTAAAATAATGAAGAAAATGTGGAGAAGGAAGAGATTATGGGTAGGAGAGAAAGAAAAATAAAGTGAAAGAAAATGGAGATGGTGATGATCGGTGATGAGTGAAAATTCCATGGTCACGGGTTGATCTTTGTGTTGGTGAGGTGTGGGCACAGTTTAGAGGAAATAAAATGAAGATGAAGAAGAGAAGAAGTCGTGGAAGCTTATATAAAAGGCAGAGGATTGGTCCGTGGCCATGTGAGGTTCATAAGGAGAACTACATGTGGTCACATGTTGAGGAAATAGGAGAGCAGCAGTTCTAGCCGTGGCCACGTGATTTTTCCTTTGTAAAACACGTGGTCACGTGTTATATGGGAACTGGGTCAGTAAACAAAGATGTGGCCACGTGATATTTCTCTTGAGAAATACACGTGGTCACGTGTATCAAGTAATTTTTTTTTCACCTCGTCAACCCGTGGCCACGTGATGGTATGGAGAGAACCACACATGGTCATGGGTACATGTATTTTCCTTTCATTTTTGAAACACATACACACAAAACTCTTCCTTAAATGCAATTTTTTCTATTTTAAGCTTTGAAAACACGAATTTTTTTTCCATTAAAAACATGCCCTATTTTATAAACCTTGACTTACTCACTTCTTTTCATGAATCAAAACACACAAACACTAAAAATTGCAAAAACACACAAACTTAACTAAAACTTAACTGTAAAAAGAAAAGTGAGAAAAGAGAGAAAGATTAAAAGTTCTGAGTTTTTAAAGTCTCCAGCTAGACTTTCCAAACCATTTTTAAGTATCTTGCGGTTGCTTCAGCAACCTCTTGTTATTCGATTTGGTATGGTTTAAGTCGATGACCATTGACTATAAATTCACGTCCATCTTTTAAGCTTTTAATTGTCACTACACCAAAATTATTGCTTGATATCACTTGATATGGTCCAAGCCACTTCGATTTTAGCTTTCCTGGAAACAAACGAAGACGACTATTATAAAGAAGCACTAACATTCCCGGAACAAAATCTTTTACCCTTAGATGCTTGTCATGCCATCATTTGGTCTTTTCTTTATAAAGTGTAGCATTGTTATATGACCATTGTTGAATTTCATCGAGTTCATTGAGCTGCAATTTTCTCCTTTCTCCTGCATTTCTCAAATCAAAGTTAAGAAATTTGGTAGCCTAATATGCTTTATGTTCTAATTCGACTGGAAGGTGACATGCTTTTCCAAACACAATTCTAAAGGGAGACATACCTATAGGAGTTTTGAATGCAGTTCGATAAGCCCATAAAGCCTCATTTAACCTAAGAGACCAATCTTTTCTAGAGTTATTTACTATTTTTTCTAAGATTGATTTCAACTCTCTATTAGATACTTCCACTTATCCATTGGCTTGAGGGTGGTATGGGGTTATGATTTTGTGCTTAACACCAAATTTCTTAAGTAAGGTCTTAAATTGATGGTTGATAAAATGTTTGCCTCCATCATTTATAATAGCTCTAGGTGCTACGAATCTAGTGAAAATATTCTTCCTAATGAATTCCAACACAATTTTTGCATCACATGTCCTAGTAGCTATTGCCTCTACCCATTTACTCACATAATCCACAGCTACCAAAATATACTCAAACCCAAATGAATTTGGAAAAGGCCCCATAAAATAAATGCCCCAAACATCAAAGATTTCCACTTCTAGCACATTGTTCATAGGCATCTCATCTCTTTTGGATATATTCCCTACTCGTTGGCATCTATCACAAGTAGCTATCAAAGATCTTACATCCTCGAATAAATTAGGCCAGAAAAAACCTGATTGGAGTATCTTTTGAACTGTCCTATTTTGTCCGTGATGACCTCCAACTTCACTTCCATGATATTGGTTCATGATAGCTTCTTGCTCCGATTCCGGTACACATCTTCTTAGTATTTGATCCGGGCATATCTTGATAAGATATGGATCATCCCAAAGGTAATGCTTGGCATCCGCTATGAGCTTTTTCTTTTGTTGCCAAGTAAATTCCTTAGGAAGATAGCCACCTGCAAGAAAATTAGCTATATTAGCGTACCATGGAACTAAATTCTCATAAGTATAACAAGCATAAATATGTTCATCGGGAAATAAGTCAAAAATTTCTCCCTTTTTGACACTAGCATGATCCAATCTAGATAGATGGTCAGCTACAAAATTTTTTGGTCTTTTCTTATCTTTGATTTCAACATCAAATTTTTGAAGTAGTAACACCCATCGGATAAGTATTGGTTTAGAATCCTTCTTTGCAAAAAGATGTCTCAATGCGGCATGGTCTAACCACACTTTAACTTTGGATCCTAAAAGGTAAGACCTGAATTTCTCAAATGAAAAGACTATTGCCAAGAGTTCCTTCTCCGTAGTGGTGTAATTTACTTGGGCTCCGGTGAGTGTATGGCTTACATAATAGATGGTGTAGAAAATCTTCTCCTTCCATTGTCCTAAGACTGGTCCAACTGCATAATCACTTGCATCACACATAATTTCAAATGGTAAGCTCCAATCGGGTGATGCAATGACCGGTGCACTAACTAATTTTTGCTTCAATAGGTTAAAAGCCTGCAAACACTCAGCATTAAAATTAAATACAGCATCTTTAAGTAATAAATTAGAAAGTGGTTTGGTAATTTTAGAAAAATCCTTAATAAACCGACGATAAAACCCGACATGACCAAGGAAACTCCTAATGCCCTTTACACTAGTTGGTGGAGGTATTTCTCTATCACATCAACTTTTGCTTTGTCAACCTCAATGCCTTTTTCAAAATTTTATGCCCTAAAACAATGCCTTCTCTAACCATGAAATGACATTTTTTCCAATTTAGCACAAGATTTGTTTCTTGGCAGCTTTTCAAAACCAATGCTAGATTATGCAAACAAGATTCAAAATCATGACCATAAATAGTGAAATCATCCATGAAAATTTCCATAAATTTTTCAATAAAGTCATGAAATATGGGCATCATGCATCGTTAAAATGTGGCAGGTGCATTACAAAGACCAAAAGGCATTCTCCTATAATCAAATGTTCCATATGGACATGTGAATGTGGTCTTTTCTAGGTCTTCCGGGGCTATAGGTATTTGCATATACCCTGAATAGCCATCTAAGAAATAATAAAATTTATTTCTTGCTAATCTTTCTAACATTTGGTCAATAAAAGGCAATGGAAAATGGTCTTTTTTAGTGGCATTGTTTAACCTTCTATAGTCAATACATACCCTCCATCCCGTTACCGTGCGTGTAGGAATTAATTCATTATTTTCATTTATTACTACAATCATCCCCCCCTTTTTAGGCACATATTGAACTGGTCTTACCCAATTAATATTAGAGATAGGATAGATAATACTTGCATCAAGTAGTTTCAATACCTCCTTTTTTACTACCTCTTGCATAGTTGGGTTGAGCCTTCATTGAGGTTGCACCACCGGTTTAAAGTTGTCCTCCATGGGTATACGATGTGTACAATAGCTTGGGCTAATCCCTTTTAAGTCGGATGTTGCCCAACCAATTGCTCCTTTATGCTTTTTGAGGACTCCAATGAGCATTTCTTCTTCCAAATCTGTCAACAAAGATGAAATAATTACTGGATTAGCATTATCACTTAAAAATGCATATTTCAAATGAGATGGAAGTTTTTTAAGTTTAGAATCTCTCTTATGAGGGGATGATTCATCCTCCATTTCATTATCTTCACTATGCTCTTGTTCCAAAATTTGTATCAATTTTTCTCCTTTGTATCCAACTCTTGCATTTTCTTTGGATGCATCAAGCAACTTTGCAGCTCATCTTTGAGAATGATTTCCTCTTGCTTTGTGTTGGCACATTCTTGAACCTCATCAACAAAGTAAATGGATTCTTCAAAATCATACGATGGGTGCTTTAGAATTTTATTAACATTAAAAACCATTTCCTCCTCGTTAAATCTTAAAGTAACCATTTGTCCATGAACATTGATTAATGCTTTTTCTATGTTCAAGAATGGCCTCCCCACAATTAATGGCACTCTTCTATCTTCTTCCATGTCCATCACCACAAAATCAACCGAAAATATGAAATTTCCTACTTTACCTAATAGGTCCTCGATGATTCCTTTTGGCTTCTTCATCGATCTATCCGCCAATTGAAGTGTCATTCGGGTTTCCTTTAAATCACCTAGATTTAATTTCCTGCAAATTGAATAAGGCATCAAATTAATACTAGCACCCAAATCACATAAAGTATTTCCAACAAAATTATCTCCTAATTCACAAGGTAATGTAAAACTACCTGGATCTTCTAATTTTTTAGGAATTTTATTGGTTAATATGGCACTACAATTACCGGACAATTGAACCGTTTCGATGCCTTCTAGCTTTTTCTTATTAGTGCATAATTCTTTCATAAATTTAGCATATTTATACATGTGTAATAAAGCTTCAGCAAATGGTAAGTTTATATGTAGCTTCTTAAACATGTCCAAAAATCTACTCAATTGTTCATTTTGTTTCTCTTTTCTAACTAGAACAGGAAATGGTAATTGAGATTCATCAAGAACAGTAGAAACGAGTTTGTCCTTACCTTTACCCTTCTTGAATGTAGGAGATACTTTTTCAGTATTTTCTGAGTTAGAATTACTTACCTCCGTTGTCGGTTCCACCTTTGAGGAAGAATTCTTACCATGTTCATTATTCTTTAACTCTTTCCCACTCCTTAAAGTGATTGCTTTGGCTTTCTCTTTTGGATTTCGGTCTACATTGGATGGAAATGTCCCTTGAGCATAGTTTGATAAAGAACTAGCAAGTTGCCCCATTTGGTTTTCTAGGTTCCTAATGGATTCTTCTTGGTTTCTCATCCAAATATCTTACGATTTCCATCTAGCATCTTGACTAGCTAAAATGGAGTTTTGGGAAGCCATGAAATTTGCAATCATTTCTTCAATATTAGATTTCTTTTCTTGAGGAGGGGGAGGTTGAGGTTTTTGAAAACCGGGTGGTTGGTGGTATGCTTGTGATGGGTATTGATTTGGGTAGTGAGGTAGAGCTTGGTTTTGGTATGGAAGTTGACTATTGTGAGGTTGATTATGATTAAATTAGGGTCTAGGATTAGGGTTAGAAGAAGAACCTTGATTACCTTCCCTCCATGAAAAATTTAGATGGCTTCTCCATCCTGCATTATAAGTGTTGCTATATGGGTTCAAGGCATTGACTTCTTCTGCCATATTTTCAGCATTCTTCATTCCCAAAGGTCCTTGAGTTCCTGCATAAGAATCAACTTCATTAGATAACATAGAAATATTTTTAGCTTTAAGCTCATTTATTTCTTTTAAGTGCCTTTTTTCCATTAATTCTAATTGAGCTTTTAGCATGGCTATTTCATCAATATTATGAACTCCCTGTTTCTTTTGAGTTGCTCTAGAGGTTGCCCATTGAGCATCATTGGTGGCCATCTCATCAAGGAGTAAAAATGCATCCTCGAGAATTTGATTCATGAAACTTCCCTTTGAAGCTGCATCTAACAAAGATCTTGTTGATGGATGGGCACCTACATAGAAAATATGCATTAATTGAAAAATAGGAACTTCATGATGTGACCAACTCTTTAAAAGTCTCCTAAATCTTTCCCATGCTTCATGGAATGGTTCTTCATAAAATTGCTAGAAGTCACTTATTTGTTTCCTAATGAGGGCAGTCTTAGTAGGTGGGAAGAACTTGCAAAGAAATTTTTCTTGCATTTGTTGCCAAGAATGGATGGATTGATTTGGTAGCATTTATAGCCAATACCTAGCTTTTCCTATGAGGGTAAATGGAAAGAGTTTCAACCTAATTGCATCAGTCGATACATTAGGAATTTGCACAGTGTCACTCACTTCTAAGAACATATCTAAATGTTGTGCAGGATCTTCTATGTTCGAACCCGAAAATTGGTTTATTTGTACCATAGTGATGGTAGCGGGTTTAATCTCAAAGGGTTGGTGTTTATGAATCCTAATAGTTCTATGTTCTTCATTCCACCTAGGGATAGCATAATCCCTAATAGTTCTAGGTCTATACCCATTCTCGGGAGCTTGGTGGGGTATGTGTTGCTCTTCAATCCTAGGTGGCAGATCATTCATAGGTTGTTCTATTTCTGGGTCATTCATGTTGCCTCTTAACCTTCTAATCCTATGGAATGTCCTTTCAATTTCAGGGTCTAATGGTAGGATGGGGTTTTCTCTCACCATAAACCACTAGTCACCCAAAAAGAAAATAAGAAAATAGATGAAGAAGAGAAGAAAAATACACAAAAATAACTTTAAAATCAAAATAAATAAACAAACGCCAATTTTTTCCCCAGCAATGGCACCAAAAACTTGATCGGGTTCTAGCAAGTGTACTAGATCGGCTAGTAATATAGGGAAATAAGATTATGACCCATAATATCGAACCCAAGGGAAACTTGTGTTTGTATGTGCTATTGTAATTTCAAAGCCAATTTTCGTGTGCAAAAGAGAGAAGAGAAATCCAAAATTTATGATGAGGGAAGAATTAAAACTAAAAACAATAATTTAAAACAAAAGTTAAACAATATAAAAAGCTAAAGTAAAGGAGAAATCTATTGAAAGCAAGTAAATTGAATGAGTTAAAAATCAATATTAAAGACAACTCTCACTAAAGGACTATCCACCTTAACAAGTATTGCTATGACTTAAATAAAAGAAAACATACAAGTGATTATGGAGAATTCAATTTAATAAAACCAGATAACTTTATTCAAGATTACCATTCCAAGCATCAAATTTTCTTATTCAAATAAACTTAAAACTTAGCATAAAGAACTAAATTAAGTTTCGTAGATGTCTATTAAAGCCTTTCTCAAGAGATTTAACTTTCACCTATTCTTGGTTACTCTCTTCTTAATCTTAACTTAATCAAATCAACACACAATTATAGCTTATTCAGATTATAATCATGCATTAATCCAACTAAATTAACCTAAGAGCATGCAAGTTATGAGTCAACTTAAATCAATTAATTAACCAATGCTTAATCAAGTTAATAATAAACTTAAAATTGAGAAAAGATAAGACTATGTTTAAGAACCAAGAAATAATCAACTTGTATTTAAATTGAAGAACAACTTAAGTCATAACAATACAAGTTTAAGGATTCAAGAATCCTTTAGCAAAAGTTAAAGAAAACTACTCACAAATCATTCTTAAAATTAAAACAACATTTTGGAAAAAAAATAGTAAACAAAGAACATAGAGAAACAACTAAGAAAACAAAGCTTAATTCTAAGGATTATTTTTTTTCTTCTGTGTTTTGGACTGCTATTTATAGGCAAAAATTGTAGTAGACTCCTCGTTAAACTCCAGTCACATAATAGGAATCAAATTTTGCTAAAACAGGAAGCTCGAAAATCCTTCGCGATGTGGGAAAACTGGATCACGTGGTCACGCCCCTCAACATGCTTTCTCTACACGTGACCACGGCTCCATTTGTTCTTCCTCCACACGTGGCCATGTGTGGTCCTTCACTGGAATCCACGTGGTCACGTGTCTTCGCTTTCTTTCTTCACTTCTCATCACATGGCCACGGTTCCTCACAAAAGCTTCTTCACATGGCCACGTGTCTTATGCTTCAATGTTTTCACGTGGTCACATCTCAAGGCTCTGGACTGGAAACTCATCTTCTTACCTAACTTCTTCATATTTGCACTTATGGCCCTAAACTTTGTACTTTTTACACTTTAAGGCCTTTTATATCAATTTTACCCTAAAAATCACACAAAACACATAATTAACCACAAAAACATAAATATTAACAAATTAACTCTAATTTAACCTAAATAAAACCAAAATAACTAAATAACACAACTAAAAACATATCAAAACTATATATAATTCACACTTATCATTAATATAAAAACTAGGTGCTATTTGGCATGTTAATTGTTAGTTTAACAACTAGTTTTAAATATTAAATGTAAAACGATTTTGGCATGTTGGTAAGTGATTTTTAAGGTTAAATATCAGGTCTGGACATATTTTAAATTTGGTTTTAATTCTGGTCCATGACAATTTAATTGGTTAATTTTAAAATCACTTAAAACTATGACTAGTTTGTGTTTGTTACATGTTTAATCAACATTGTTTGTTTTGTTTTGATTAAAATGGTAAAAACACATTTAGATCAGATTGGTACAGAATATTAAATCAATAATTATGACCTTATTTAAATTATTAAATGTCTCATAAAATTGATTTAAGTATTTTTGCATTTTTGTGGCATCACATAAGCATTAAACAACTAGTTTTGTTGTTGTTTGTTTTTATATGCATGCCGTGTATCATATATATATGTTCTTCATGATTTTGTGTTTTAATTCATGTTGGTACGTATTATATGTATTTTTAATGTTTATGGGCTGTATGACATAAAATTAAAAATGGCAAAATTGGAAATTATACTGGAGTTGATTTATAGCACAAATCTAACTAGTTTGTGTTTTGGGCTTTTAAGAGAACTTATTCAATAAGAGGATTTAGTCCATTGGGCTTTGGCCCAGGCCCATCATAGGGTCATCTCTTAAAGGTTCAAGTACACAATTTCCATTAATGGGCTTGGCTAAATTAATTAAAATTGGACTTTGTTTGATCCATGAATGTTATGTATATTTATTTGCTTGTTTGGTGTGATGAATGGATATGCATGGTGTATTCATGGGCCCTGGGTTTTTGTAATTAAATATGGCCTGCGAGCCATTATGTTTTATTGTAAAAGTTTCATTTATTTCTTAGAATAGAATATACTTGAAGACTTTGTAAATTAAGATGAAGCCCACCAGAGTGGAGAAGCCCAACTCGAAGATTCTTATGTAATAGTATAGAATCTTAGTTGTAGGTTTTTGGGTCCATGTTTGTCACGCTTTACTTTATGCAATTATTTATATATGCATGCTATGAATGGATGACAAAGCGTATGCCATGTAAGTCGTAATAAAATGAATCCCTAAAAATAGTAAGTCACAAAGTTGCCTTCCTAATTCGAAACATGTCAAGGCATCGATCATTGGTCAAGTAGACTAGGAGTCCTAGATGCATCTGATTATCTTTGTGAGGCATGACTTGTGAATGTAGGTTGGACTTAACATGGAAAGGGATGCCCGGACCTAGGTAACTAATAAATGGGTTTGTGTTATAACATCTTAAGATGTTAGCCCATTTGATCCAAGAGTCATGTATGAGACATGATTGGAGTTTTTCCTACCTAAGTAACTTAACTTGTTAGGTGTACAAGCTCAGTTTGACTAATACGTTGTTGTGAAAAGTGGATCTTGGCCCACATTAAATCACTAACGTGAATTATTTAAAGGGATATTAATTCGGTTTGTGGGATTAATAAGACCTCATTTAATCTTGCTAAATTTTAATGTAGATTTAAAATGGCATCTTCAAACAACAATTTCTCATTGCGATCGGTCCTTGAAAAGGACAAAATAAATGGCACCAATTTCATAGACTGGTCTTGAAACTTAAGAATAGTTCTTGTAAGATGGCTATGGGTACTCCTGTTAGTACCCATGTACTCAAGATGAAAGGGTATCTTGATACTCTTGAGAAGCTTGAGGTACAAGTGCCAAAGGAATTGGCCACTGACTTGATCTTAGGATCATTGACTGATGATTATGATCCATTTGTGATGAATTATAAGATGCATGCAATGAATAAGTCAGTCACTAAGCTCCATGGGATGCTTCAGAATGCTAAAGAGAACATTCGAAAGACCAATCCCGTATTGATGGTTCAAGGGGGCATTAAAAAGGGACCCGCTAAGGGAAAGGAAAAACCCAAGAATGACCTGGCTCGGTTCAAGTCAAGTGGGAGTGCACCTTAGGTCCAATCCAAGCCCAAGGTGCAGAAGCTCAAAGAGAGTGAGAGCAGTTGCTTCCATTACAACAAGATAGGGCATTGGAGGAAAAATTGCGCTCTCTTCAAGGAAGAACAAAAGAAGAATGGAGCCAAGGCATTCAGTTCTGGTATTTTTGTTGTTGAGATTAACCTTTCTATTTCTACCAGTTGGGTATTGGATACCGGTTATGGTTCTCACATTTGTTCAAATGTACAGGGGCTAAGAAATAGGCGGTTACTTGGGAAGAATGAAGTGGACCTCCGTGTGGGGAATGGAGCACGAGTTGCTGCCATGGAGATAGGCGACTATCAACTCACTTTACCTTCTGGACTTTGTTTAGTTTTGAAAAATTGTTATTATGTGCTTGCTATGAGCAGAAACATTATTTTAGTTTCATGTATGGATTTGGATGAATTTGATTTTGTTATTAAAAATGGCAATGCTCATATTCGTCGCCAAGGCATTTCTTATGGCAATGCCATGTTGCAAAATGGCCTTTATATCCTTGATCTACAAAACAAAGAGTCCATATACAACATTAATACAAAGAGGGTTAAATCAAACGAATTGAACCCTACTTACTTCTGGCAATGTTATTTAGGACATGCAAATGAAAAATGCATTTCAAGACTCCACAAAACTGGAGTGCTTGGGTCATTCGACTTAGAGTCTTATGATACATGCGAGCCATGTTTGCATGGAAAAATGACAAAGAGTCCTCTTAACAAGAAAGGTGAAAGGACTAATGGCTTATTGGGACTAATAAATATCGATGTATGTGGACCATTAAGTACACAATGTAAGGAATCAAAATGGTCCCTAGTAGAATTCAAGGGCAATTTTATGTTATTAAAATATAATTAAACATTATTGGATGAATTATTATGTTTTTCTTGACCTTTTGGCACTCTTTTGACTCTATCTCGAGTTATAGAGCACAAAATTAGATGATTCAATTTGGGTTTGAAAATATACATCCATACTAAGATTTCATATGAAGAAACCAAGTTTGAAATATGTCTTTAACTAGGCTATATTTAAGCATAAATTTCAGAATAGTTTGCAGCCTAGTCACTAGGAACAGACCTCAGTATTTTGTAAATATCATAAAATATAAAAATGATATGGAGATTATTCTTGACGTTTTAGAAACTATAAACATATTGTAATAAGTTGGTAGAAGATAACATTTGCTAAAAATGGCTTTTGGAAGGTCAAAAATTACATACAAGTCGAATTCAGAAAACTGCCTATGATAGGGGATACAATAGTCAAATGATAATATAGTTTGAAGGCTAATTTAAAAGAGGATGAAAATTTAGGGGTCAATTTTTTAATATGAAACTTGAAGGGTAAATTATGAAAAAGGGATATAAAGGAGAGGTTGATTTAAGAAAAGAAAAAAATGAGTGGAACATTGTGTGACATGCAAATAAATGAGAGAAATTTATGTAACATGCAATTAGTTAGAGGATTAAAAGAGATATTTGTGTGGGACATGCTGATGTCATTTTCCACTTAACTCACCATGCAAGCAATGTATTTAGGAGTATTTATAGTGGTTTGGTCGGCCATTTGAGAATGAAAAATCAGAAATTCTTTATCACTTATTCTCTCATTTCCTTTGTATTCTCTCAAGCAAACCAAGTTAAATTCATGATGGTTAATCAATAAGTATTTGTGTAACAACTTTAAGGTAATTAATCTAATGAATTTCATCTTCTTCTTCTCCTTTTCATTCTCATTTTATTGAGGTAATGGTTGAGTATGGTGCTGGAGTTTTTGATTAAAAGATGATGTTGGTTATAAAGGAGAAGAGGAGGATAGAAACAAGGAAAAGTAGTTACAAAGAGTAGAGAGCAAGGAGAATTTAAAGAAGATTTGAGTTGCATGTCCAGGTTTGGGAACTATTATTCATTGCATGCATTAATATTGTGTTCATTATGGATTTTATAAGTATATTGACTTGAATTAAGATATTAGACATTAATGTGAAAGTGCTGTCCAGAAATTCGGATTGACCTACAATGACTAATTTGATCATAAGTTGAGTTTTTGAACTCCGAATTTAATGTTACTAGATGGGTTAGAACCGGGACTTCTGTGCCTACAAATGTTATAGAAATACCAATAATGAAATTTTGCCTCTAAGGTCCTCAAAAATGCCCAAAACAGTAGCCTTTGAAAGAAGAAAAGTTAATGAATTTGAAATTCTGAGTTAAGTTTCTATGAACCAGTTTCGGAATTTTACGGATATCTCGAGTTTTATAGCTCCAATTTGGGAAATTTAAATTTATAATTAAACTTAAGACATGGATTCATAGTTTGTAGGAGAAACCTAAATGTGATTCTGTCCCTAAGAATATTTGATTTTTACTTGAAATTCGTAGTGAGATGCTGTCTAGTTGTAGAAAGCAGGTTCTAGTATTTTTGAAATAATGTTCGATAGAGAAGTCTAAATCCTATGAGGAAAAATTCCAGTTAAAATAGAATTATAGCAAAATAATTTTTGAGATGGAAGGTTGGCTTAAATCTGTGCAAATTGTTTTCTATGAATTTTCTAATTCATAACTAAAACTGATTTTGTTATTATGAACTGCTGTCTAGTGTTAACAAATAGCTTGTAGTATTTTTCTTATAACTCATGATAGAAAGCTCAAAATGCTATGGGAAAAAATTCCAGTTAAAATAGACTTATAGGAGAACAATTTTCATGAAGGAAGATTGGCTTAAATCTGTGCAAATTGTTTTCTATGAATTTTCTAATTCATAACTAAAACTGATTTTGTTATTATGAACTCCTGTCTAGTGTTAACGAATAGCTTGTAGTATTTTTCTTATAACTCATGATAGAAGGCTCAAAATTCTATGGGACAAAATTCCAGTTAAAATAGACTTACGGGAGTACAACTCTTATGAATAAATGTTAGTTCAATTCTATGCTTATTTTGTTCCACGAATTTTTCAATGTGGTCACACAAACTATTTTCAATGACATTGCTGGTTGTATAATTATAGGTAATAATAGCGGTATTACAAATTTATACATGACTATGGTGTTAGATGATATATGTATATGATAAAAAGGTACGATAATATTATAATCTAAAGCTATAAGTGCATGAAAGTTTAGAAAATATAGTATGCAATAAGACCATGAAAAAGCATATGGATAATTAATTATTTTAATGAATATGATTATGCCTACATGCTAATGTCTACTGAATAACATGTTAAGGTAAATGATTATAGTATTATAAAATTACCGTTGTTTAATTTGATATCTGAGTTTAATTGTGTGTGTGTGTGTATATATATATATATATATATGATATTGCCATATTAAGCAATGGGTGTGAATAGATGACGAAGTATGTATATGACACTTATAAGTACGAATATGTTATTATTTACCTAATTTACATAGCATAGATCATACTCGTATATTATAAATATGGATAATGCTCATATGATATGAATATAGATAATGCTTATATGACTATCAATAAAGGATCATATGCATGCATATTGATAAACATGCTTATAAGAATAAGCTTACTATATGCGAATGTACCTACAGGTATGTACATTTATGATTATGTATATGAGTGTATGAGCATGTAATTGCCCTATGAGATAGAAAATGTTTAGCATGACTATGAACATGTGAGATGCTTAATGAGAACATGATCAAGTATATGATATGATGATTATATGTCATGCCTATATGTCATGATGCAAACTTATAGTCACACGAAATGGATGAGCTAATTGTGTAACTTGGCTTATGAAATGTGCATATATCTATTTATGCACCAGAGAACTTATAGTTTTACACGACTCTATATATGTACAAATAGTATACTATGAATACAGTCTTAATATGTGAATTGAACACGATTATAGTTCTGCCTGCGATAGAGTTTTAGATGTGGATAGATAGGCACCTATAGGGAAATTGCAGCTGCCATAGTTTGGCCCAATTGGGTCTATAGTATGTATGATCCTGTTTGGATCATGAACAGCCCTGTTTGGGTTGATAGGCGACCCCGTTTAGGTTTGCTTGATCGGTCCATAGTATATTTGGCCCCGATCGGGTCTATAGATCCGATATCTTCGGATATCCTTCATTTTGATACCGATGTGTATCCATAGTTCCCGTTATCCACTGATAGAACTTAGACATGCTAAACTATAAGTACAACACAGATATTAAAGTATAAAGTATATAGCAAGCATCATATAAGGGTTAAGGATATTGCTTGATTACATGTTTGACTTGATTTGCTTGTATTATTTCATAAGTTTAAATAAATAAAGTTTCCCAAGTAACACACGATATGTATGCAATTTATAGTTGGTTCCAAATGTTCGAAATTGCTTAAATGAGTTAAATGCATGAAGAATTATCGGTAATGATACAATACAAGCATGCTAAGTTAACTATTAAGCTTTCCAAATGTTTTTATTGTTTACTACGTGAGGTTGTTAGATTTGTCAGGATTTTCTAATCCATTGATTATATGTTAAATAAATGTATATATTTAAAGTGTGCTGAGTGTGATTACTGATGAAGCAATGGTAATATCAAAATGCTTTAAAAGTTGAAAAAGATACAAGGTAAAGATATAATAGTTTAATAATAATAGTAAGTATTCCAACGAATGAGAATGCATCTCATACAATGAAGATATTATACAAGTGTATAGGGATTAGAAATTATTTGAATACAGTACCATGTTTCTAAGATAGTTAACTATATCCAAGTGATCAATGAGATTAAATTATGGGAACTCATAAAGTATAGATAAAGTATATATAAAAATATTTGTAAATAAATGATAGAAATATGACTTAGTTAATAAATGTTTGGCAGTTGATATTGATATATGAATAATATAGTCATTAATGTTTGACAAATAATAATTCAAGTAATTGGTCAAGAGTAACATAAAGAAATCCAGAAAGTAAGCTTGATGTATAGGATTCAAGTATTGAATAAATATTGATAAAGGTATGAAATTGATAAGCAAAGGAAATATCAATAGGTGTTGTTATTGGTTATAAGAATAGCATAAGAGAATATGGCACTGGGAGATTATAGTGAATATTGTTTATAATGATTGGTTTATTTACTTTAAGATGTGTATATATGGGTTTTCATCTTAGTGACCTTTAAAAGGGGTCATCCATATGTTTTTGTTCCCCACTAAGCTTTATAGCTTAGCATGGGTGTTTCATCCGTGTAGGTTGCAAGTAAGGATTTTTTTTCCTAGGGTGATATGTGCAGCAGGATGGCCAACACAAAAGAGAGATTAAAAGTATAGTCTACTGTTGAATGCATTTTGTTTACAAGATTTTTATTTACTTTGACAAGGATGTGATGTACAGATGATTAATAGATATAAATGTTGTATTATATAAAAATACTCTTAAGTATACAGTAAAGTGTTAATAGTATAGTTTATATGTTGGATTTATGTTTGAAGTTTAAAACTAAATATATATATATATTTCGAACATTAAACCTAGCAAGCTTACTTAATGTTACAGGATATAGTGTTTACAGCTATGTAGCCGATAAGAGTGTTACACATAAGCTAGAGGTGGTTTTAGCTACTTCGTGACGTTCACAAATGACTTCAGTAGATATGGCTATGTCTATCTAATGAAGTACAAATTTGAAACTTTTGAGAAGTTCAAAGAGTTTAAGAATGAAGTAGAAAAACAACTTGGCAAAACTATAAAAGCCATTTAATCAGATCAAGGTGGCAAATACTTAAGCCAAGAATTTGACAAGTCATCTAAAAGAGTGTGGTATTATTTCACAGCTCACTCCTCCCAGAATGCCATAATGGAATGGTGTGTCCAAAAGGAGAAATCGAACGCTGTTGGACATGGTTCGATCTATGATGAGTCAAGCTAATCTTCCTATCTCTTTTTGGTGTTATGTATTAGAAACTACTGCATTTCTACTAAACCATACTCTAACTAAAGCAGTTGAGAAGACACCATACAAGGTATGGACTGGGAAAGAACCCAATATGTCATTTCTCAGGATTTGGGGCTGTGAAGCACATGTTAAGAAATTAACATCTGATAATCTAGAGTCCAAATCCACTGTCTTCTTGTTTGTGGGTTATCCCAAAGAAATAAAGGGATACTACTTTTACTCACAAGCCGAGACCAAAGTATTTGTTGCTCGCAAGGCTATTTTCTTGGAAAAGGAGTTCCTTATAAAGAAAGACAGTGGGAGTAAAGTAGAACTTGGAGAAATTCAAGTGCCACAAGCTCCTATAGAGGATGAGTTAGAAGTGGGATAAAGTTCACAACCAGTTGTGGAACAAGAACCCATTACACAAGTACCTAGAAGGTTCGGTAGGGTACGTCAGGAGATTAAGAGATATGGATTTCTAATAACTGACAGTGACACTATTGAGTTAGTAGATCGCGAGGATCCTACTACCTAACGAGAAGCTATTGAGAGCCCAAACTCGAAAAAGTGGCTTGAAGCCATGAAATTCGAGATGCAATATACTTACGATAACCAAGTTTGGACCTTGGTTGATCCACCGAAAGGTGGGAAGGTAATTGAATGCAAGTGGCTACTCAAACTCAAAGCTGATAAGAACTACAAAGGTAGACTAGTAGCAAAAGGTTTTTGACAAACTCATGGTGTAGACTATGACGAGACCTTTTCGCCTGTAGTCATGCTCAAGTCCATTAGGATCTTGCTTGCCATAGCTACATATCATGATTATAAGATATGGAAAATGGATGTCAAAACTGTTTTCCTCAACGAAAATTTACTTGAGGATGTGTATATGACACAGCTTGAGGGTTTTGTCAATCCCAAGCATCCTAAAAAGGTTTGCAAGCTTCAAAAATCCATTTATGGATTAAAGCAAGCATCTCGAAGTTGGAATCTTTGTTATACCTTTATAAATGTGATAGAATGACTTTTAGATTAATTATGTTATCTCCTTTCTTACAAGGAAGATTAAAGTAAATAAATAAATTAAAGGCGCACCCAATCACATAAGGAAACTATAAATCATGGCATAGCTATAAGTGAAGTTACATAAATCGAGAAACTCATTGTGACCATTTTGATAAGGATATTAGTCCTTGCATGTGAATAAGGAAGAAGCGTTTTATTGTGAGATTTGATGATAGGGACTTGTTGATCCAAGTTTTATTAAGAAATGTCCGGTGTTATTTAATTATATATAAAATCTTTTATATTATTAAGAGCTAATTTTTATATATGATTTTCCTGGGTGAGAAATAGGACTTTGGTCCAATTTTATTAGCAAAAGGTCCCATTTCTTTAATACAAATATTTCTATGAAATTTTCTTCATGTAGTAAAAAAAAGCCTTTTTTAATAAGAGAAGGGAAATGTTAGTTTACTTGTAACACTTACCCAGCTGCACTGACAAAAGGGGTGATCTAGAGGAATCATAACAGTAGTAAAATGCGAAAGTATCAAAAAGGAAAATGAAATAAATAAAAAAGGGAAAAGAAAGAAATTTGAATGTACATCGAGGAATGCACCAGTGTGCATTGGGCGATGTACAGTTGACACATGTTAGTGTAAGCCCTAGCCCCAATACATTGTAATAAAACACTTTAGTTAATAAATGAGGCATTTATTTTATCTATTGTATTCCTGTGCATATCAATTGATAGAACTATCCAAGAATGTTGTTTCAGTTTAAGTTATCATGTGTGAGGCACATGGTTGTAAGACCTTGAAACAAATGAGACTTCATTCTAAATATCCCTAGCCAGTCATTGTTATGGGAATAACAAATGAATTAAGACTAGTATGCTCTCTCTGATAAGTTGAGTTCTGTCTTACAGATCATAAGGACAAGAGTGTCAATCAGAGATTATAGATACATGTTTAGAACTTGGTATCAAGATTCGATCCACTCATGAGAACACTACATGGTACAAGTCATAAGTGTTTCTCATATGCAAGTTTTGTATCGAAGTTCTTAGACCTGAAATCTCTATGAAACTCTTTATAAATTACTGTGTGCTTTGACATACACCTAACGTGCTCGCAACAGAGCGACAAGTATGGGTATGCTTGGGTATGCATTGATTCATGTTAGAGAGCATGAGAGAAGTGAAGGGATTACCCCTCTCTATAAGAGAGAAAATATTATTGGCCACTTGATCAGTGAACTGAGAAGTGTATGGCCATACCGAGATGAAATAATGAGTAACCATTATTTATCCGAGAGTTCAGTGTCACTGGAATATCAAGAAAAGAATTAATATATATAAGGATGACTAGTTCCATGCCTTATATTAATTCTGATATTTATGGGTAAGGCACTATGCAAAATTGCATTAGGTTACTAAATGCCATATGCATTTTCATTTAATTTGGAATGCTATAATATTTTGCTAGAGAATATATATAGCCTTTGAATTAATTTATTAATTCATTGCCAACATTAAATGGACCTATAGGATCGCACACAAAGTATTGGGCTTAAAATATTTAAATAAAGTATTGGGCATTAATTTGGGCTTTTAATTAAAGTCAAATTAATGTATGTAATGGGCATTATAAATGCTATTGGACCTTGGCCCATGAGAGAGATAAATTCAGCCCACATGGTTTAATTTCAATTAATTAATTATCTTGTATTAATTAAGTTAATTGAGTATTAAATCCTAATGATATTTAAATTAAATTAAAACACTTAATTAAGGGATGTCTTAGCCGAAATTCCCAAGATAAATATTGAAGGAATTTCGGCACATGTAAATTTCTTTATTAAGTGATATTATTTGATTAAATATCTTATGTATTTATCTTGGATTAAATCAAAAGAGTTTGAATCAATATATATTACTTATTTTAAGGAAGTGATTAAGGCTAAAATAAATTATCTTGAGGTAGTAAATTTTAGATTAATCACTTACATAATGAGATAATATATATTGAAAGGAAAAACGTGAAACCCTAGTTCTTCTATGGTTTTGGCGTGATTTTCTCTCTCTCTCTCTCTCACAAAATTCTTTTGGCCAATTTTCACAAGGAGAAAGGATTGTTCCTCATTCTCTTGTGTTCTTGGGTAGTAATAGCAACTTAAGAGAAGTACAAAATCAAATTTTTTAAGCTTCAAACCATAGCCATTACACAATACTTATTTTGAGAGCTAGAAATCTCGATTTTTAAGCTATCTTTGCAAGTGTGTGCATGAGAATAGAGAGGAGTGGCGTAAAGGCTGTTCCTTGGCATTGGTGGTGAAGGTCTAAGGCTAAGATATCCTCTTTGGTTGCTGGTCATCATCAAAATCAAGTTTTAAAGGAATATAAACTTGTAAGTTTTAAAACCTTAAAATTGCATGTTTCGATTCTTGTCATGGAATTGTATGGCATGTATGATCAAATTTTTTTTTGTTTTCGCTACATGATCTTTATGTGCATACCATGTCATATTCCATCAACACATTCATTTTAAAAGAGAAAGAAATTGCATTTTTGGCCGTGCATTATAGGCATTAAGTGATGCATAGTTGTACTGTTGGAAATTATCGGTTACATACATCACATGCACATGCGGAATTTATAATTTTTTAACCAATAGATATGATCTTGGCATGAATTTAAAATATAAATATTAATGAGAATAAGAAAAATAACCTTTGATTTTTGTTGAATAGTTGATTTTCCTTCTCATCGAGTTGTCGCAAACCACAATGTCCAAAATTGAACACCTCCAATTAGTAATCCACACTAGAGAAGGATTGAATGAACCAAGAATGATGGAATGTAAGGGAAAGCCGAATTCCCCTTGATGCTAGCAAGGGAGTGGTGGCTAGCGTTTTACAAAGAGAGAATTTCTTTTCTCTTAATGTTCACTTAACCCTAAAATCCCTATCACTTAGATTTTTATAGTTAGGTTAAAAATCCAACTTTATAATGGGATTAGGCTCTTTAAAATTGCTGGAGAAATATTAAATAAGGTTTTGGAATTATTAATAATTTATTTGGGCTCAATTAAATCCAATTTAAGTCCATTCATAAAGGATTATGCACAAAAACCCATAAACTAGGCCTTTTATGCATACACTTGGATTTAATCACCCAAATGAATTCCAAATTCATCCAAATAAAATATGTAGGCTCCATAACACTTATGAAATATATTTAATTTGTTTTGGTCCAAGAATTAGGCCTCTAAGGCCTTCTATATGGGTTTGGCATGTAACCCTTCCTTTGGAGGGTTTCTGCACCAAAACCAATTCTCTGGGCCTCTTTTAATTCCTCCAATGGATCTATTAATTATTATATCAGCCCTATAACAATTATAGTCCAATAATAATTAATTATGAAATACAATATTTCGATTAGGTCCATTTTATAGAACATTTCTAAAAAATTCTGCAAACAATTCTACTTAATCATAGTTAATTAAACTCTTTAATTAATTATTCTATTATTCATTTATCTTCTCCCATAATAATATCAAATATTATTATCATTGTAATTTTACCATTTTATCATTTACTCTATATGTGTGTGACCTATTGGATTCCTGTTCATATTGGCAGCATAATATGTAATTATGAGTTCTATTCAAAACTTATATGATTTAAACTTCTTTAAGTCATTTTATTAATCACTATTGACATTTATGATAGACTATTATACAAATCATGAGTGGCTTCTAGCTAAGCATTATGACTACCCAAATGTCAGGAAAGTCAAGTGGTTTGACTATACCCTTTCATATAATCAGTTATCGTGCAATTACTCCTTTCACCACGCTTATCTCAATTAGATTCTGAGTATGTATTTCTGTCAACTCATATAAATCTAATTATCTATGTTTTATTAATTTAACCATTGATCCCAAAATGCCCTTCATGGATCCCTATCCATCTTGGCATATTACTCTGGCCAGAGATTCTCTGAACAAGGCAATTATAGAATCATACGAGATAACTTTCCTTAATAAATCTAGGATGGTGAATCCTTTGTCAATCACTCAACCATCTTCAAGTAGGTTATGATATACCCAAACTCCTAACTATGTTCACCCCCAGTTGGAAGTAATCAGTTATAGAGTTAAAGTATATCAGTTGCTACTTAAGATAACCTTGGTGATCTCAAGTCTAAGGATACTTGCACAACCGCTATGATGAGATTCCTCACTGACATAGATTTAATATTCATGTGAGGATTCTCTTTGCAGGTCTCCAATGACTTGTTCTTCTAACAAGCATCCACATGTTAGCTTTGATCATCTTCCATAATCACACTTATGAGAACCACTGCTTGAACTATTCAAGAAGCATAACATGTGCTAGTCTGTCCGAATTAACAATACAATGTCCTATCTTGTTAATTCTATGACTAAGGATATTTAGATATTATCACATTTGCATGCAATAGACATCTCACATTATGAACACTTTCATAATTGCCTTTGCATTGTGCTTATAATATCTGGGACTTCATTTATTAATTTAAGATTTACAAACTCATGTATTTAAACATAGCATTAATAAATGAATGATGCCTTTTGTTAATAATATGAGTTCATACATATAAAATACATCCTCATTACATGGGCTATAGGGCATACTCTCTAATAATCTCCCACTTGCACTAGAGCCAATCACTCATATGTCTTAAACCCATGTTATTTATATGGTGATCATGCTTTATCTAGGAAAGTGCTTTAGTGAGGGGATCCACTACATTATCATCTATAGGGAACCTTTCTATTTTCACATAATTTCTATATGAGATGGTAGCATCTAAGAACATGCTTGGATCACTGATGAGACCATGGTTCCTTTGCTTGAGCAATGGGTCCATTGTTATCGCAATATAAAGGAATCGGATCAACAATGCTAGGCACCACTCCTAGTTCAGATATGAACTTTTTGATCCAGACTGCTTCTTTTGCTACTTTTGAAGTAGCAATGTACTCAACTTCTATCTTAGAATCAGCAGTTGTTTCTTGTTTGGAACTCTTCCAACTAATTGCCCCTCCTCCTATTATGAACACACAACCAGACTGTGATTTACAATCATCTTTGTTAAATTGGAAGCTGGCATCCATATACCCATTTACTTCCAAACTAACCTCCCCATAGACCAAGAATATATCCTTAGTCCTTATTAAGTACTTAAGGATATTCTTGATAGCTGCCCAGTGTTCCTCTCCAAAATTCGATTGGAATATGCTTGTGAAACTCAAAGCAAATGCTACATTTGGAAGTGTACATAACATAGCATACATGATAGAACCAATTGCAGATGCATATGGTATTCTATTCATGCTATCTCTATCCTCCAGTGTTTGCGGACACATAGACTTAGAAAGGTGTTTCCCATGCACCATAGGTATAAACCCTTTCTTAGAGAGATCTATATTGAACCTCTTCAATACTTTATATATATATGTACTTTGAGAAAGACCTAGCAACCTATTGGATCTATCTCTATAGATCCTTATTCCCAGAATATAAGATGCTTTTCTAAGGTCTTTCAGGGAGAATTGCTTGGATAACCATATTTTAACAGATTGGAGAAGAGAAATGTCGTTTCCCATGATTAATATGTCATCCACATATAGAACTAATAAGATAATTGCACTCCCACTAACCCTTTTATACACACAAGGTTCATCTTCATTCTATGAGAAACCAAACTCTTTGATTGTCTTATTGAATCATATGTTCCAACTCCTAGAGGCTTGCTTCAATCCATAAATAGATCTTTGAAGCTTACATACCTTTTTGCCATCCCTTGATGTGAACCCTTCTAGTTGTGTTATATACACATCCTTTGTAACACCCATATCCTATACTTAGCTATTACTACAATATCTTATACCATAAGACATATATTACAACGTTCTTAAGCTGAAAACATTTCTTATTAGATAACTTATAGAAGAAATTAAAACCATGTCATTTGAACTTAAGAGTAATACCTTAATTATGTAAAAGTCCTTAATACATTACAATGTTTTCTCAAACATAACATTAGTACTTATACAAAATTTGCAACATAATTAAAGTTTCCATAACTACAAAATAAAAGGTTAAAGAGAAGACTCTACTATCAATCTTCTAAGAATTGTGTTGGCCAACCTGCTATAGATATCAGTCCTGGGATAAAGTCCTATCCTCGTAACCTACACGGATAAAGAACCCGTGTTAAGCTATAAAGCTTAGTGGGGAACACAAATATGACAAACGACCACTCATAGTGGTTGCCAATAAGCATACATCATGAACTATAAGTATAACTTATGCTTAATTTAAAAAAAATACAGACAAGAGTCCACACATGATAACCAGTTGATTTAATGATAGTAAATTTGGCATTGATGCTTTATATACACAACATTTAATCATATAAGCATATTTATCCTTTAGACTTGTGATTCATTCATTGAATGATATACCACTGTTTATACTATGTTATTCCTTCCATTTACTGCACATTTTAACATATACTAGGAATATATATATATATATATATATTTATATACACACATATAAGCTTATGATCAAAAAGGACATATGCATATTCGTAAGTAAAACAGAGCATTTGTACTATGAAAGTTTATCATTTATCAATCTAGAATTATATTTGTAATACTTATTGTACCAATGTATACATAGAATTTCTAGCTCGCTTCCATCTCAAATACCATTATCATGTGAACTTTATCACTTGTAAATCTGTAAATATTTTATGTGTATGCACAAGACATTATACATCAATTCTTAATAAAGAGCAAGAACGAGTAGATATAGGGAAAACATATAACCCAATGTGTTAATTTGAAAAGCAATTACCAACATGAATACCTATACATAACTCTTATATTCCATTGCTATAGAAAGCACTTATTTTAGCAAAACATTTTCATAGCTTTCATACATGATGAATCTTGCAAGTCATTTATCTACTTCAAGCAAGCAACATATTACTATAGAAAACATACTGTCTCTAATACAGTCAATAACTAGATATTAGTGATGTACTAGTTCATTTATATAGCTCTGTACATACTATTTCTATATGCGATAATCATGCATAAGTGTATATTGCAGCCTCTTTTAATATCATAATTTCCATATGTGATAAAAAGGAATTTCACATATAAATTAGATTATGAAAACAATTTATGAATTGTCATGCTTCATGAAACTTTAAGTTAAATATCAAACTTTTCTTAACTTTGGTATAAAGCTTGCACTATTCTAAAGAGGTGGATAACGGGTTATAATGTAGCACCCGAAGGTACAAATACGATACCCAAAGGTATAAATTGATTGATTATAACGGAGGCACCCGAAGGTACAAGTCTGTTTAGTCACCCAAACGGGGTTGACTATAACCCAAACAGGGTTGAATATGATCCAAAATGGGACCATGTTTGTTTAGTCACCCAAATGGGGTTGACTATAACCCAAACGGGGTTGAAACTATTGCAGCTGCAAGGTACCCTTATAGGCATGCCTATCTATCCACTTCCTAGATTCAAAGCAGGCAGTACAATCTCTTTACTTTATCTTTCCGTTATTCATTCATATTCTTATATGCACATGTATACTTTTGTGTAACAATGAACAATGTACTCATATACATGCTCATGTGTAACTTTATGTAAACCTTTGAACATGCTCACTATTGGGTATTACTATTCTGTATTTGAAATATTTTTCAATCCAGTAACTATTTCGTATAACATGGTTGTATCTATATAATACTATTTGCAACTGTACATAATCATGTACAAATATATATCTTCTCTAGTGCATCAACATATATGCATAATTCATAAAACAATTTATACAATTTGCTCATGTAACAGTCACACGACGAAATACTCCCTCTCTAATGCATACACTTGTATACATAGTCACATATAACATTGCCATTATATACTTTAATAAGATTTCTATAAGTGACTCTATTGCTCTGTAGATCTATATTTTAGCATGCTAACACATGACATCACAAATGCTTAATCATGTCATTTCAATTAAACAAAGACATATTCTTGCATTTCACTTTAAACATATTCTCTAAATCATTACTCTAAACATCTTTTGAACCCAATCATGTAAGATCATACTATATATATATATATATATATATATTCTACAAATCACATTACTTCTGTATACAAGTAAAATTGACATTTCAGACTACAAGTATCATAGTAATCTTTAAGAGATCAATAAAGATCATATATAATCATTTAGACTTTTACATATATATACATTTATATATATTACATTCATGTAATCATATGATAGTCGTACATTAAAAACCTTCATTTATCATGTTTAGACATTTCTTAACTTCATAGTATACGTGCATGCATCAAATAAACATTTACTCCATCATTAAAAATATATACATGAAAGCATAATTGCACATAACAACCATGTACATAAGTTTGATCACATATAAATATTTGATATCTTTATCATATATCTTTACCTATGCACATATATGAATATATATATATATATATATATATATATATATATATATATAGACCTTTGTTAATAATCATATCACATGCCATATCCGATTCATTATTTAATAACATGGACACATATTTAATTTAACTATATAAGAAAAACCATAATGTAAGACACATTAAAATTCTGCATAGGGTAGCATTCTGGACTCAAATTTTGAGCCTCAAATGAATTTGAAAATGTCATTTTTAGGCTAAATTATCCTGTACAATATTATTTCCCTATGTGTCTAGTTTCCAGAGCACCAACATTCACCTTAATATCTTACCTATAGCTCAAGATATTTGATAAATACTATAGGCTGTTCATAGAATCGAAACAGTGTTTGCTGTCACTTATAAAAGTTTATAGCATAAAATTAAGAGGGATTTAGACAAACATTTCTCCATAAAAAACGTGATCCTAGGTATCTAGTTTTTCTATAATTTTACAGCATAATATTTTAACTTCCCTACTAATACTTATGCCCAAAATACTATAATCAGTTCTTGAACCGAAATCAATAGTTCTCTTAAATTTTCATATAAATATTTGGATGGGTTATATACATATTTAGCTCTAGGTTCCTTCCACAAAAATGTTTATCATTATATTAAGTTTACATAGAATCAAACCCCACTCAATTATGACTTAAATACTAGGAGTTATGGTTAAAATATTGGTAACTATTCAAAACTGCCTATACACTTCAAACAGTTCACTTGTACGAATTTTATGGGTTCCTTAAAAATAGAATCAAGCCTTGACTCTTTCTAATTAATTGTAGATAATTTAATCTATTTTGCAAAGAATTTTGAATCACCTCAATCCGAGGTCTAAAACGTCAGATATGGACAAAACAAGCATCATAGTTCACAAGAACCACACCCAGTTTTTTCATCAACATTCAAAAACACGATTTTCTCCTATTTAAATCTCTCATTAACCCTAAACAAACTAACGAATTACCATTAAAATTAAGTAATCAAAGCATAAAAATTTATATTCACACACATGTATGAAGAATAAGTTCCCAAACCTTAGTCAAAAATTCCTCTCTCCTTGTTCCTTCTACCTTCTTCTTCTCCTTTACATCAATCCATTCATTCAACACCAAATTCCAGCATTCAACTCATTAGATCATCAACTAAGGAAGATGAAGATGAAGAAAAAGAAATTAACTAACAAATTTATACATTTACCTTGTTGTTTACCACTAACTACACTTGATTAACTCCACATGCAAAGACTTTTCTTAAGAATTCCTTGAGAGATCTCTAGAGTTTTTGAGAGAGAGGAAGAGAGAATGAAAAATCTATATTTTTCCACTAAGAAGATGTCGTACACCTCACTTAAAGCCCTTTTTATACTTGTCTTGCATGTTAGTTTAAGTGGAATGTGACATCACTTGGTTCCTCACAATTCCTCTTTTAATCCCCCAACTAATTGCATGTTACACAAATTTCTTTCATTTATTTGCATGTAAGCGTTTAGCCCCAACGATTCTTTCTTTTTTTTTTTTTAAATCAACCCCACTTAAAGCTTCTTTCAACATTGACCCACAAATTATCTTTTTACTTTCAATTTTTCCCCATCATATGCTATCTCTTATAAAATTGACCCTACTCATTTATTATTTTTAACATTGACCTCTAAGTTCATATCCTATTTTAATTTAGACCTCAAACTATTTTTTTTATTTTTTTAATTATACCATTATAAAATTCATAACATATAATTCACACATTCATCACATAACTAATTACAATCTAATTACACTTATATCCCAATTAATCCTTGAAATAAAATATTATTTCAATTACACACAGAAATAAATAACTAGTTTATCCTTCAATATATAAACTTATAGTAATTCATCTAATTAAGCTTGATTAAACATTAATAATCGGGATTATGTCCTTAAATTCTACTAGGGCCTATTTTGGGTCCTCACATCCTCAATCAGATTTCCATTTAGGAAAGCTATCTTCACATCCATTTGCCAAATCTCATAATCATAATGAGCTACAATGGCTAAAAGTATTCTTATAGACTTAAGCATCATTACAGGAGAAAAGGTTTCATCATAGTCATTACCTTTTTTTTATGATAGCCTTTTGCTACTAAGCGAGCGTTATAGGTAACTATATTACCTTCCATGTCGATCTTCTTTTTGAAGACCCATTTGCACCCTATGGGTTTTATCCCTTTAGGTGGTAGAGTTAAAGTCCATACTTTGTTCTCATACATATAGTCCATTTCATACTGCATAGCCTTAAGCCATAAATCACATTCTGAACTGTTCAAAATTTCTTGATAGCTTGTAGGCTCATTATCCTCTACTGTTGTTATGCTTCTATCTGAATTAATGTGAAATCCATATTTTACAGGGATAGAACACATCCTAGTAGATCTTCTAGGATTTTGAGTATAATTAGGTTCAACTGTAATCTCATCATTAAGAAATTTAGTCTCGGGTTCAATCGATTGATCTACTTCTATTTGTGGGTCTTGAACTTCACCAAGTTCAGTTTTACTCCCACTGTCCTCTCGTAGGAGAAATTCTCTTTCTAAAAAGACAACATGCCTTGAAACAAATATCTTTTGTTCTAAGGGATGATAGAAATAATATCCAAATAAATATTTGTCAGACTTAACATCTAGTTTGTCTGACATTGTCCTCTTCATATAAGTAGGACAACCCAATACTTTCATATGAGAAAGTGTGGGTTTCTTGTTATTCCATATTTCATTTGGAGTAACATCAATTGATTTACTAGGAACTATGTTTAACGTATAAATAATAGTTTCTAGTGGATATCCCTAAAACTCGGCTCATCACCGATCAAACCATATCTAATAGTGTTCGATTTCTCCTTTCAGATACACCATTATGTTGTGGTGTATATGGTGGAGTCCATTGAGATAAAATCCCATTATCTCTAAGATAATCTTGAAATTCTTAACTTACGTACTCTCCACCTCGATCTGATCTAACTGTCTTAATACTCTTGCCAAGTTACTTCTCTAATTCATTTCTAAATTCTTTGAACTTTTCAAATGCTTCTGATTTATATTTATTCAAATAGATATATCCAAACCTGGAATAATCATCTATGAAAGTAATGAAGTAGGAGTAACCTCCTCTGGCATTGGTAGTCATTGGATCACATACGATAAATGTATTAAGTCCAAAACCATTTTAGTTCACTCTTCTTTACCAATAAAGGGAGCTTTTGTCATTTTTCCCAATAAATAAGACTCACATGTATCAAATGACTCATAATCAAATGAACCCAAATCACCCGACTTGTGTAATTTGGTCATTCATTTCTCATTTATATGGCTTAAATGACAATGCCATAAATATGAGGTATCTAGATTAACTTGTTTCATTCTCTTGGTATCCACATTATGCACTTCTTTAATTAAATTAAGAGCAAATATACCATTCTCAATGATAGCTTTAGCATAAAACATATTGTTCTTAAAAATTTAACAACATTTGTCTTTTAAAGAAATGTCATAATCATTCAATAAACAACTGAAAGAAATAATACTTTTGGATAAAGCTGAAACATAATAACAATTATTTAATTCCAGTATTAATCAATTTAGAAGAGGCAAATGGTAAGTCCTCACAACTATTGTAGAGATGTTTTGTCTAGTAGCTAATTGTAGATATATTTCTGCCTTTCCAACTCTTCTACTGCTTTTAAGCCCTTGTAGATCATTACACAAATGAGATCCACATCCGGTATCTAATACCCAAGATTGTTTTGAAGCAATAGAATAAGTATTAATTTCAATCATATGAATACCTGAAGTAGAAACATCAGCTTGCTTTTTCTCCTTGAGAAAATCTAGATAGGCCTTGCAATTACGCTTCCATTGACCATCTTTTCCACAATGGAAGCAAGTTCCTTTAAGATTCTCTTTCTTGGCAACCTTCTTCTTGGAAACCCCACCATTCTTTAGCTGTGCCTTGGTCATCTTTTTCTTCTTTTGCTTCCTGCCTTTAGCAGAAGTGACAACCAGGACACTTTTTGAATCCTTATTGAAGGATCCATCAGCTATTTTGAGCATGTTGATTAACTCAGGAATGGTTACTTGGATCTTGTTTATGTTGAAGTTAAGCACGAAAGGTGCATAACTTGGAGCCAACGAGTACAATCTATGTATAGATCATTATTCATTACAGATCCAAGTCTACTTAAATGCTCAATATACCCATACATCTTTAATGCTTGAGTAGCAGCTGAAGTGCCTTTAACCATTTTGCAGCTAAATAGAGCTCGAACAATCTCATGTTGCTCAGTTCTAGCATGAGAAGAATAAAGCTCCTCTAGATGCAAAATGATGGTTTTAGCATCCATCATCTCATGTGGCTTCTGAAGCTCTGAGGACATAGCACCCAGCTTCAGACATGCCGCTGCTTCACTATCCTCCATGTATTTTTGTTAAGTGCCTTTGATCTCATCAATGGAATTTTCTTATGGAAGTGGTGGTGGATCTTTATCCAAGATATAATGGATCTTTTCAAATCTGAGAACAATTTTCACTTGTCTGATCTAGACATAATAGTTACTGCCAACTAGCTTGTTATCTAAGATTAATCGTATGTTAATGTTTGATGTGCTCATGATGATGACCTAGATGTGAAAAGAAAACATATGAGAGTATGTTCATATATATGTATGCATTAATTAGGTCTTTAATTAATCCATTTACTCCCACTATTTTATTGCGAATTAATAGCCCTCACTATACAATTTGAGAAAACCCGATGTTTTTCTTAGTGGGCCAATATCCAATCCTTGATATATAATTTGACCTTGACTTTGGTCAACAAGCCAAACTCCATACCCTTGAAAGGTTGGTATCTCTATACTAATTGTGTCTCTACACAACTATTGGATCATTAGGTTATCAACTCTTGATACATGCATATCATATATGCATTCCCTAATCTTGCCTCTAGAACCATTAGCCTTGATTGTGGTTAACAAGCTAATGGGCTAGGTAAGATGATCCATTTAATCAGATTCAAACATATTCAATATAATGTGAGCTTGACTGTGGTCAACAACCCACACTATAAAGAACTCTGGTTCTCCTCCAATTAGTGGAAGGCTTATATACCTTAGTATTTGTTTGAGGGATTTTAGTTAATTAAGTCTCATCATACATGGTTGGCATACATTGGTATGCATCCTATATCTATCACATAAATATAAGCATATAAATATTGTATAGTTATGGACTTTACTACATTGATTTTTCCGAGCCAAAAGGGAAATCAAAAGTCATACATAGGTAATATGCATGATTCAAACAAGTAAAAATAATTACATTATCTTCAATCTTATTGGGTCTCCATTTAGCCCATCTTGCTCCTTGATAGTGGTCTTCATCTCTATCTCTAATTCTAATCTAAGTAATCTAATTACATATTACAATTTGAAAAAGAAATACAAACCAAAAATAAGTGGTCGAGACATGAAAGTCCTCATTGGGCCGAAACATGCATTATGCTCAATCACATTGTCCCTTGTCCATAGCTATCCATCATGCCAATCATACACCCTTATATGCAATTCTAATGCATAAAGTAAAACCATATAATGGAATATAAACTATGTTTAAACTCTTGAAACTTACTTTTGAGTTATTTTAACAATGTGATCAAATTAGGAAACTTTTTCCATTTTGGAAACTTTCATTTTAGGAAACCTTTTTGCATGCATGTGTTCTTGCCTTAATTATCAATCCAATTGATTATTAATTGATTATCAATTGATTATTTAATTAATTAATCATATTAAATAATAAAAAGATAAATTTTGGGCTTAAAACAAAGGGTAGGCCTAAACCCACAAATTTAAACCCTAAAGTGTGTTCACACACAAACTAGTTTTGTGTCTATTGGACCATTTGAGCCTTTTGGAATGAGCCAACCCCACTCCAGTCCTTAAAACCCATTAATAAACTTAATTATAGTTTATAATATTTAATTTAAATCAGATTCTTGGGCTCACCAAGTCATTCATTAATTTAAATCAAGTCTGTAAACATAATTAAACCCATAAAGTGGTATTAATGAATTAAAATTAATCGAAATAATTCAAGGCCCATTTTAATTAATATAATTAATTAAAAATACATTAATATATTAGATATATCATATTTAAAAGATTAAAAATCGTTCTAAATAAGAACCCAATAAGAACACACGAAGAACACCAATTTATCAAACTTTTCGACTAAACTAGTTTTCATGCAAAACTTGTTCGATTTTAATTTTGTTTGGTCCTATGGGTTAATATCACATATTAAACACATAAATTATCATAAAAAAAATTTAGAGTGGATCAATAAAAATTTAATTTAGAATAGCCCCTAAACTTTTATTGAAAAATAAAAACCCTACATGCCAAAATCAATTATTCTTTTCACAAAAGAATCAGTTTTATTTTTTATTTTATATATTTGATCACATATATCTAGAAATAAATATTTCTCATTTATGAATAATCAAATATGATATTCTAAAGTTCATGAAATAAATAACTCTAAAATAAAAACTATTCCGCAAAAAAATATAGAATTATAGATTCATGGCAAAACTTGGCTCTTATACCATGTTGGGAATTATCAGTTACATATATCACATGCATAAGCGAAATTTAAAAATTTTTAACCAATAGATCTGATCTTACCATGAATTTATAATATAAATATTAACGAGAATAAGAAAAATCACCTTTGATTTTTGTTGAACAGTTGATTTTCCTTCTCACCGGGTTGTCGCAAACCACAGTGTCCAAAATTTAACACCTCCAATTAGTAATCCACACTAGAGAAGGATTAAATGAAACAAGAATGATGGAACACAAGTGCTGGCCGAATTTCCCTTCATGCTAGCAAGGGAGTGGTGGCTAGGGTTTTTCAAAGAGAGAGAATTTCTTTTCTATTAATGTTCACTTAACCCTAAAATCCCTATCACTTGGAATTTTATAGTTAATTTAAAAATCCAACTTCATAATGGGATTGGGCTCTTTAAAATTTCTGGAAAAATATTAAATAGGGTTCTGAAATTATTAATAATTTATTTGGGCTCAATTAAATCCAATTTAAGTCCATTCATAAAGGACTATGCACAAAATCCATAAACTAGGCCTTTTATGCATACACTTGGATTTAATCACCCAAATGAATTCCAAATCAATCCAAATTAAATATGTAGGCTTCATAACATTTATGAAATATATTTAATTTATTTTGGTCGAAGAATTAGGCCTCTAAGGCTATCTATATGGGTTTGGCGTGTAACCCTTCCTTTGGAGGGTTTCTACGCCAAAACAAATTCTTTGGGCCTCTTTTAATTCCTCCAATGGATTTATTTATTATTACATCATCCCTATAACACTTATAGTCTACTAATAATTAATTATGAAATATAATATTTTAATTAGGTCCATTTTACAAAATAATTCTAAAAAGTTATGCGAATAATTCTACTTGATCATAATTAATTAAACTCTTTAATTAATTATTCTCTTATTCATTTCTCTTCTCCCATAATAATATCAAATATTATTATCTTGTTCATTTTACCATTTTATCCTTTACTCTATATGTGTGTAACCTATTAGGTTTCTGTCCATATTGGCAGTGTAATATGTAATTATGAGTTCTATTCATAACTCACATGATTTAATCTTCTTTAAATCATTTGATCAATCCCTATTGATATTTATGATACACTATTATACAAATCATGAGCAGCTTCTAGCTAGGCATCATGACTACCCAAATGTCAGGAAAGCTAAGTTGTTTGAATATACCCTTCTATATAATCAGTTACCGTGCAATTACTCCTTTCACCACTCTTATCTTAATTAGATTTTGAGTATGGATTTATGTCAACTCATATAAATCTAATTATGTATGTTCTATTAATTTAACCATTGATCCCAAAATGCCCCTTATGGATCCCTATCAATCTTGGCATATTACTGTGGCCAGAGATTCTCTAAACAAGGCAATTATAGAATCATGCGAGATAACTTTCCTTAATAAATCTGGGATGGTGAATCCTTTGTCAATCACTCAACTATCTTCAAATAGGTCATGATATACCCAACCTCCTAACTATGTTCACTCCCAATTGGAAGTAATTAGTTATAGAGTCAAAGTATATCAGTTGCTACTTAAGATAACCTTGGTGATCTCAAGTCTAAGGATACTTGTACAACCACTATGAAGAGATTCCTCACTGACATAGATTTAATATCCATGTGAGGATTCTCTTTATAGGTCTCCAATGAACTTGTTCTTCTAAAAAGTATCCACATGTTAGCTTTGATCGTCTTCCATAATCACAGTTATGGGAACCACTACTTGAACTACTCAAGAAGCTTAACATGTGCTAGTCTATCCAAATTAATAATGTCCTATCTTGTTAATTCTATGACTAGGGATATTTAGATATTATCACATTTGCATGCAATAGACATCTCACATCATGAACACTTTCATGATTGCCTTTGCACTGTGTTTATAATATCTAGGACTTTATTTATTAATTTAGGATTTACAAACTCATGTATTTAAAAATAACATTAATAAATGAATAATGCCTTTTATTAAGAATATGAGTTCATGCATATAAAATACATCCCCATTACATGGGCTCTAAGGCATACTTTCTAACATGTACTTGCTAATAAAGGGGTAGTTTTCCCCTTATTTTGAAATAAAGTCCTTGTGGACAAGTAGATCCAAAAGAGATCATAAACACAAAGAAACAATCTTTAAACTAAAATTTCCAAAGGAGTTGACTTCAAAAAAAGTTAAAAGGAATTTTAATATGATGGCCTAGTAATTTCTACCACACAGAAAAATACCCTTAAAAAGGGTTCCATAACCTAGCTCTAGATAGAAATAAATAAGCAACAAAAATGCAGCAAATAAATTGACGAGTAAAGTTTATAGCATTTAAGATGATAAATGCATAAGCTTTAAACTGTTAGAAATTAAACCAAGGAGGCAAAAAGGAGAAGAAAAATAAGAAGAAAGAAAGAGGACACCGCCAGATTTATAAATTGCAAGTTTACACAGGCATGTAGGTGTTTTACGGTGTGCATTTAATGCGTGAGTGTGTAAATGCTATGCATTGGCATGGAAAGTTTAAAATCTAGAATTTGAAAAGTTTTCGATGTAAACTCATTTAATGCGTGCTAAAACTCATGTAAATAGTGCTTTTACATGACTCATGCAAAACAACCTAACTTTATTCAAATGACAACTAAAAAAGTTATTTTTTCACAGCTTTTATAATTTAGCTATCTCCTAATTTCCTTGCAGCCTTATTTCTTCAAATGGATCTTTTTATACAAGTATGCATGTATAAACAAATGGATTTTTCATCTTATTTTAAATATTAATATCACTAAATATTATTTATAAAATGATACTGAAAACACCGTGAGCCGAGCCAGCCTAGATTAGGGTTATTCGATGATGAGAAAATAATATATCGCTGACAGTGGGTTCAAATCTCGAAGCTCCGATCGTGATTTTATTACTTTCTCTTAAAAGATTTGCATGGTTTTCTAACAAATTTTGAATATTTTTGGGTGTTTTAGTAGAACGGGAAAAAAACCTTATTTTTGGATAGACAGTGGTGGCAGACGACCATCTGTCACCTGAGGGGAAGTCATTTATGGGTCATAACTCTGGACAGTGAAAAATAAGGGTATTTTAGGAAATCCATGTTTTAGTGATGAGGGACGGCCGTCCATCTCTCATTGATGATTGTCTTTGGGTCAAAACTCAATTTTTTTCTCATTTTCTTGGAATTTCAAAAGAGGAGGTTTTGGGAGATAAGAATCAGGTCCAGATTTTGAGGGATAGGACCTCCTAATTAGGGATTTTGAGATAAAATCCAATTAAAACTCTATCTTAGGTATAAAAACAAAGATATTAGGGTTTTTTTGGGTGGGCAGGGGAGGGAGGAAGGGGAGATCATCATTCTTTTGAAAAAGGAAAAGCTATTGGAAGAGGGAAGAAAAAACAATTTCTTTCTCTCTTTAAAAAGCTTTGTGCTTCTTACAATCTTTTAGCACACAACACACAAACAAATTTGGTACTTCTTTAAACATCAAGAAACATTATTTCGGAATCATAGAGTCAGAATATCTCCTGAGGGTAATATTCTAAGCTCATTGATTTTTTCTCTCTCTATCATTTATTAATTCAATTGCATGTTTATTCGAATGTTAAATTGATACATTATAATTTTGAAAATTGAATAACATGCTTATTTTATTGGAATATGGCTCGTTTTTTATTTGTGTTACATGTTAGAGTCGGAGCTATCAAAGATTTCCTCCATTATTGTTGTTTTGATGTTCTTCCCATCTAACATGTAAAATGATATAATTTCCTAATTTCAATTCAATTTAATGTAAGATTTAGTGTTTTGATATGTTTTAGCACGATTTGGTGCTTAATTTTTGTGTATCTAGGGGTGAAATAATTATTTACATAAATTCATGTGCCTTTTCTTCTTGTTTTACACATTCTGTTATGTTGTGCAAGTGAGGGATGGGAAGAAGATATGAGGGATGGCCATCCCTCACACGAAGGATGGGACGTCCCTCACCTCTTCTTTGGCCATCCCTTGCCTCTTCCATGACCATCTCTCATCTTCTTTTGGCCATCCCTGGAGTTTTCTTTAGGTTCTTTTGTGCATATTAGGGTTCTTTTAATGCTTTTTATTTTGATGTTCTTTTATGTAGTATTTGAACAATATTTGGCCTATTTTTGCTATTCTATATGCACTGTTGTGTCCATAACGGGTTTATTTTATAAGTGTCAGTTATATGGGTATTTTTATTGGTACTAACTAATTTGTTTATTTGTTCTTTTAAGTAATTTATTTATTCATAACCATAAAGGATGTATGGAATTCATGTGGAAAGTCATGCTCCCGTACTGATCACCCTCCTCGTTTGGGTTACGTCATTTTCCTTTAGTATATTATGTTTCTTTTGGTTGTTTATTCTGTTTTCTTTGTTAATTTATTTACTCATCTTAGATGTATTATTACTTTTTGGGGATGTAATAGGTAGTAAAAAAGATGATTTTTGCAGGTTAAATCAAAATTCATTTAAAATCATTTTCATTAATCAAATTGGGATTTTTCTTAATAAAAATGGACCAATGTCTGATTTCTTACCCTAAAAATTCACACAAATAATAAGAGCCCTTCTTTGCAAAATATGGATGAGGGAACCAATGTTCCTAATCTAAACGAATACCCCGTTTTATGTATGATGTTTATTTATCTTTCTTTTATACATTATTCTTTTCTTTGGGATGATTTGCTTATGTAATGATTAAGTAGATTTACTTTTACTAATTTATTTATTTTCTTGGGATTTTTACTTCTTATGCTTTTGCATTGTGTAAGAGAGGAGAGGGAATTAATTCTAAATATTAATTATAAATTGACACCTAACCAAAGTCCCTAATAAGAGTAATGTCCTGAACACCTATCTCTACCTGGGCATGTAGCACCCTTATCCTATAATCTGTACATATCACTTTATTTAGTATTAATTAAGTATGCTTATCATAACATTACATCTGTTATTCTACTAAACAGATATCTAAAAGTTAACTATTAGAAGCTTTACTTATAGGTGCATCTCATTATCATCAAATATTACATATACAAAACATCTATAGTAATTACAAAATTTTCAACATAATTAATGTTTCCATAACTACAAAATATAAGGATAAAAAGAAGACTCTATTATCAATCTTCTAAGACTTGTGTTGGCCAACATGCTGCAGATATTAGTCCTGCAAAAAAGTCCTAGCCCTGCAACCTACAAGGATGGAACACCCATGCTAAGCTATAAAGCTTAGTGGGGAACTAAAATCATGATAAACGACCACTCACAGTGATCGTCAACAAGCACACAACATGCCTCAAATATAACAATGATTTATTTCAAGAAATTATACATTTACATTCACTTATAGAAATCATAAAGTTCAATGGTAAGAATTTGTATTGATGTTTCAATCACCATGTATGATTATACAAGCTCCAACATCCCTTGGACTTAAGTTCAAACTATTGATAAAATTATTATTTTATTACTCAATGCATAATCATAAAAGTATAGTTATCTATTATTAATTTGATAGACAATCTTCACAAGTATTGAAATTATCTTACTTCTATTCTTGTATGTCTAGGATATAAACATATTAGAATTATACAACAAATCAACACATCCAATTACCATGAGATTATAATATTACTACAAGCTTACTTTATGTTTCATAGTTCCTTCATCAATCATGTATTGGCATACATATAGAAATAAGGTTTATGATCATAAGGCATATATATATATCATCAATTTAATCAAAGTATTAATATAATGCAAATTCATCATTTAACAATTAGCATGCATTATTGATACTAGTAGTATTACTTACATATATTTACTATTGGGCATTCCTATAGATGCAGGTTTTGTATGCAATAAAAGGAATTTCACATGTAGAATAATATGAAGTCAATTAAGAATTTGCATGCCTTATTAAACTTTTCTTAACCTTTGACAATAAAGCCTGCACTATTCTAAACAAGTGGCTAATGGGTTATACGGTAGTACCCGAAGTACAAAACTATTAATTATAACGGTGGCACCCGAAGGTATAAATAAGATACCTGAAGGTATTAAATGATAATCCCTTGTAGGGATGAAACTGTATGATAAATCGGTGGACCCAAACAAGGTCAATCAAATAATATGGACCGGTCAAGCGGACCCAAGCATGGTCGGCTATAACCCACATGAGGGTAGTTTAAATTAAATTTAACTTTTAAACCCAAATAGGGTCGCTATACTTTTAAACTCAAGTGGACCTAAACAGGTCAAAATGTTCAGAAGCAGCTGCAAGGTACCCTTATAGGCATGCCTATCTATCCACTTCCTAGACTCAACGCAGACAGTAAAATCTCTTTACGTTATCTTTTTCTTTATTCATTAATATACATGTATACTCTTATATAACTATATATAAGGTAATCATATACATGCTCACGTATAACTTTCTGTAAACATGTGATCATATGCACAATTCGGTATTGCTATTCTGTACTTTGCTATTTTCTCATCATATACATATTGATGTTCATACATATATATTCATGTATATATACGAGCATGGTGTCATAGATATAAACGTATAAATTTTCTATAAACATGTTATCTTGAGCACAATTAAGTATTACTATTTTATACTTGTAATCCCTTCAAATCTAGTAGCTATTTACATATGTAATATGATGATACATAACATCATGCTCTATTGGGTTCCTTTAATCAATGATGTGTATGATCATGTTCACAACAGGTTAACCTATATACGTACATACATGTATGACTATATATATATATATATATATATAGACACACACACACACACACAATCACACTCAGGTATCAAATCAAACAACTGTAATTATATAATACTGTAAACATTTACCTTAACATATTATTCAGTAGACATAAGCATATAGGCATAATCATATTCATTAAAATAAGTAATTATCCATATACTAGTTCATGGTCTTGTTGCATACTATATTTCCTAAAATTTTATACACTTATAGCTTTAGTTTAATAATATTATCGTACCTTTTTGTCGTATACATATATCATCTAACACCATAGTCATGTATAAATTTACAATACCACTATTATTACCTATAATTATACAGCCAACAATGTCATCATTTTATGATCAAATTACTGTAAAAAATATCATATTATTATTATTACATGTAGTACATTTATACATCAAAGAATTAGGTTATAGTGAATAAGATAGACAGATTTTCAGTTCTGTTTAACATTTTAATTTTGCCATGCTAAATGGCTTAATTAACCAAATTGGACTTTTAAATAATATTCTTTTATATCACTAGTTTCTCATGCTTCAAATACCAGTCAAATAGGACCATTATATTAGGAGTTATAACCCAAACATTATAGACTATCCAAGAGTGCATTTTTTTTAAAACAGTTTGTGTGACCATATTGAAAAATTTGTGGAACAAAATAAGTACAGAATTGAACTAACATTTATTCATAAGAGTTGTACTCCTGTAAGTCTATTTTAACTGGAATTTTTTCCCATAGAATTTTGAGTTTTCTATCATGAGTTGTAAGAAAAATACTACAAGCTATTCGTTAACACTAGACAACAGTTCACAATAACAAAATCATTTTTAGTTACTAATTAGAAAATTCATAGAAGAAAATTTGTACAGATTTAAGCCAACTTCCTCCATAAAAATTGTTCTCCTATAAGTCTATTTATCCAGGATTTTTCCTCATAGGATTTAGACTTCTCTATCAAACATTATTTTAAAAATACTGGAACCTGCTCTCTACAACTAGACAGCATCTCACTACGAATTTCAAGTAAAAATAAAAAATACTTAGGGACAAAATCACATTTAGGTTTCTTTTACAAAACTATGAATCCATGTCTTAAGTTTAATTAGCAATTAAAATTTCCCAAATTGGAGCTATAAAACTCGAGATATCCATAAAATTCCAAAACTTGTTCAGAGAAACTTAACCCAGAATTTCAAATTCATTAACTTTTTCTTCTTTCAACTTTGATTTGCATGCTTTCGATTCATCTCTTCCATAAACCAAATATTATAATAACACAATCAATATCATCATATTCATGTAAAATACAACACATGCAAAACTGATTTTATACTTTATTAATTACTATTCATATTAACAATGTTGTGTATAGGTCTGAAATTAAGCTAAAATAAGACAAGCTTGAGGAAAGATTTAGGCTTCACTTTTTTCATGAAAAGTATATTTTTAGAAGTATATTGTTCCCAAAATTTAACCTCATAGTATTTTTTTCACTATACAAGGAGATATATCATATTTTCTACAATCTGTTCCAGAACCGAGAATAACAGGTCACTACAATTTCAAGTGAATATTTGGATAGCATACAAACATATTTAGCCCTAGGTATCTTCTACAAAGTTGTTTATCATTATATCAAGTTTACATAGAATCAAACTCACTCAACTATGACTTAAATACAAGGAATTATGGTTAAAACATTGGTAACTATTCAAAACTGCCTATACACACAAATAGATCAATTGTACGAATTTTATGAGTTCCTTAAAAATGGAATCAAGCCATGAATTCTTCTAATGAATTGTATATAATTGAATCTAGTTTATCCAAAATTTTGAATCACCTCAATCTGAGGTCTACAACTCTAGATATGGACAAAACAAGTAGGCTGGTTCACAAGAACCACACCCAGTTTTTCCTCAACATTCAAAAACACGATTTTCCTATTTAAATCTCTTATTAACCCTAAATAAACTAATAAATTGCCATAAAAATTAATGAATCCAAGCTTAAAAATTGATATCCACACACATGGATGAAGAATAAGTTCCCAAACCTTGACATGCAACTCAAATCTTCTTTAAATTCTCCTTGCTCTCTACTCTTTGTAACTACTTTTCCTTTACTTGTTTCCACCCTCCTCTTCTCCTTTACAACCAACATCATCATTCATTAAAATTTCCAGCACTTATTCAACATTTACCTCAACCAAAATGAAAAGAAGAAGAAGAAGAAGAAAATGAAATTCAGTAGAGATTATTTACCTTAAAATTGTACACTTAATTGCCTTAATTAACCATCACGAATTGTCACTTAAATTGCTTGAAAGATTCAAAGACATTAAAAGGAAATGAGAGGAAGTATTTTTCTGGTTTTCTCCTCTCAATCTTTCACACACAATCTCTCATCACATGTTTAGCTTATAAAATAACAAGGTAAAATTCCCTATTTGGTTGCTTAAGAGTTTGCATGTCACACAATGAACACCCACCTTTTTTCATGCTATAAAGTGACCCCTCCACTAAATATTTTTCTTAAATCAACCTTTCCATTTATTCATTCTCTTAAATTAACCCTTTAATTATTCATTTATTCACATTTGCCCCTAAAGATGCCATAGTTACAAATTTACCCCAAATTAATAGGTTTTACTTCAATTATACCCTTAAATATTATTATACCAACATAATAATTTAATTATGCCCTTATAAAATTCATACCATATAATTTACACATTTATCACATAATTAATGATAACTTAATAACATTTTTGCCCTAATCAATATCTTAACTCTTAATAATTCATCTAATAATACTCAATTAGACTTTAATAACATGTAATTGCCCTTGAATTCTACTAGGGCCTATTTTGGGTCCTTACAGGGCATCCAAAGGTTTAGATAAACTTCTCGATGTTCTATCGGGTGGCGACTCCATGACACAAACCTTTTTGGTCCTATTAGAAGATGCCTTTCATGGGTTGCTTGTTAGCAATAAATTGGGCCTGACCCTTCTTATTACAAATCCAAGAAAAAGGACACTATCTAAAGAAAGTGATGATCCACGGCCGTCCCTCACCAGAGTGAGCCATGGCCAACCCGTCCCTCACCATTAGAAGACCAAAGGTCGCATTTTGCATGTCTCATGCATTGCACGTACATATTAGAACATTTGTCTTTGTTTGCATTTTTGCAAGTGATGGTTGAAGCATTCAAACCTCAAAGATTCATGATGATTGGAACATAAAAGCCAATATTCGACGAAGAAATAACCAATTTCAGAGAGTTTCAAATCTTCGGCACCTGTGTATAATAAAATGTAATTAAAGCCTGTAAAAATAATGTTGAAACCTATGAAAAGAGTGCCAATAATATTTTAATTTTACTTTAGATAGATAAGGATGGAAAATTAAGAAAAATGGCTCAAAAATTGAAGAAAACAGAGTTAAAATGTAAAAAAATGAGAAATATAAGAATGAAGGGTAGAATGGTCTTTTTAACCTAAGGGACAGGACAACCTGTATGTCCCATCTGTCGCTAGGTGAGAGATGGCCAGCCCATCCCTCACTTGATTCTAGTAATATAAAAGGCTTTCTCTTTCCTTTTCCATTCATAACTCCATTTTTTTCGACGAACATTCTCTCTTAATGGTTTTTCTAGCATATCTTCTTCATCCAATGTTCATTTTGTGAATCGTTTATGCCTACAGACTCCTTGAAGCATGGTACACTTTAGGAAGCCCAAATTTCTTACCTTTTCTTTTTTTTTTGCTCTTCTCAAGTAAGTATAGTTTAATATTTTTGCATTTTATTACTTTCTCCTTAAAGTTAGGGTAGAACTTAGGATAATAAAACGTTAGTCCTAAGCGCGATGGGTGTGAGCACTCTTTTACATTAGGTGCTTAGGACCCCACTAAGGGGGAAAAACATTCACCTCTTCAAAGTGAGGGAGAACTTTGATATGGAAACGAGCTTGAGAATGAAGGATTGCCAAGCAAAAGACTGTTGTGATGGATTACACCACCCTAGTGATTCCTCAAAAGTATTTTTGATGGGTTTAACTCTAGACACTCTAGATGATTCTAAAGTGGACCAATACATATCCACTAGGAACACACAGGTGGAGCATCGGCTCAAGAAAAATAATTGAATCTCTTTAAGGGAGCAATCAACAAGATAACTTTATTATCCAAGTACAATGAATTATCCTACTGTTGCACGCCCTAGGTGCCATTAGGAAAAAGTTCTAAGTCCCGCTGTTGCATGGCCTAGGCACCATCAGGCAAAAAGTTTCATGTCCCGATGTTGCATGCCTCAGGCGCCATTAGGAAAAAAGTTCCAAGTCCCGATGCTACATGCCCCAGAAGCCATCAGGTAAAAAAATTGCAAGTCTCGATGTTGCATACCCCAGGCACCATTAGGAAAAAAGTTTTGAGTCCCAATGTTGCATGCCTTAGGCACCATTAGGCAAAACTCACCTTCATTGGCTCAATTCTACCTGCCCTAGGCACTAATTGGACAAGTTGAGACTCATTGCCTTTAATAAAGTTAGTCTCAGACCCTGATTTTGCATTCCCTAAGCGCTAACCAGGTTTATTTATATCATTTTAATTTTGTATGCCTCGAGTGCTAATCAAATAATCCTAGAGCATCACTGCCTTAGGTATGCCTCATTTTTCCTTGTGCTCTAAATTTTTGCTCACCTTAGCACTAATGCACAAATTCCCCAAAATTGGGGGCAATTGTAGACATCGTGACATGAGGCAGCCTAGATCAAGGTTACTCGATGATGAGGAAACAATATATCACTAATGGTGGGTTCAAATCTTGAAGCTTCGATCATGAGTTTATAACTTTCTCTTAAAAGATTTGAATGGTTTTCTAACAAGTTTTGAATATTTTTGGCTGTTTTAGCAAAATGGACAAAAAACCTTATTTCTTGACAGACAATGGTGGCTGACAGTCGTCTATCACCTGAGGGGTAGCTGTCCATGGGCCATAACCTCTAAAATAGTGAAAAATAGGGGTATTTTAGGAAATTTATGTTCTAGTGAAGAGGGACGACCATCCCTCAGTTACAAATGCCCGTCCTTAAGTTAAAACCCAAATTTTCCCTCGTTTTCTTGGAATTTCAAAAGAAGAAGTTTTGGGAGACAAGTATTGGGTCCGAATTTTGAGGGATAGGGACCTCCTAATCAGGGATTTTGAGATAAAATCTAATTGTGAACTCTATCTTAGGTATAAAAAGAAAGGGATTAAGGTTTTTTAGGGGGGCATAATCATTCTTTGGAAAAAGGAGAAGTTATAAAAAGAGGGAAGAAAAAACAATTTATTTCTCTCTCTAAAATGCTTTGTGCCTCTTGCATTTCTTTAGCACACAACACACAAATGAATTTGGTACTTCTTTAAACATCAAGAAACACAATTTTGGAGTAGAAATCTGGACTTCAAAAATCATAGAGTCGAATATCTCTTGAGGGTAATATTCTAGGCCCATTTATGTTTTCTCTCTCTACCATTTATTTATTCGGATGTTAAATTGATACATTCTAATTTTGAGAACTGAACAACATGCTTATTTTATTTGAATATGGCTTGTTTCTGATTTTTGTTTCATGTTAGAGTTAGGGCTGTCAAAGATTTCCTCCATTATTTTTTTGATGTTCTTCCCTTCTAACATGTAAAATAATGTAATTTCTTAATTTTACTTCAATTTAATGTAAGATTTATTGTTTTGACATGTTTTAGTATGATTTGGTGCTTAATTATCCTGTATCTAAGGGTGAATAACTTTGTGCATAAATTCCTGCATCTTTTCTTCTTATTCTACACATTCTGCTATGTTCTATAAGTGAGGGATGGGAAAAAGATGTGAGGGACGATCTTCCCTCATGTGAAGGATGGGACATCCCTTGCCTCTTTCCTAGCTATCCTTTGCCTCTTTCATGGTTGTCCCTAGTCTTATTTTGGCCATCCCTGGAGTTTTCTTTAGTTTCTTTTGTGCATTTTAAGGTTCTTTTAATGCCTTTTATTTTGATGTTCTTTTATGCAGTCTTTTAACAATATTTGGCATGTTTCCACATCTTCTTTAGGTTCTTTTATGCATATTTGGGTTCTTTTATGTATGATGTTTATTTATCTTTCTTTTATACATTATTCTTTTCTTTTGGACAATTTGCTTATGTAATAGTTAAGTAGATTTACTTTTACTGCTTTATTTATTTGCTTAGGATGTTTACTTAATTCTTACGCTTTTGCATTGTGTGAGAGAAGAGAGGGGATTAATTCTAAAACTTAATTATAAATTGACACCTAACCAAAGTGTCTAATAAGAGTGATGTCCTAAACACTTATCTCTGCTTGGGCATCAAAAGGTCAAGATAAACTTGTCGATGTTCTATTAGGTGGTGAATCTATGATCCCTACCTTTTTGGGCCTACTAGTAGATGCATTTTATGGGTTTACTATCAGCAAAAATTAGGCCTAACCCTTCTTATTGTAAAATGGCTAGTTATGATAAAAGTCAGCCTCCTCCGATCTCGAACCCTAAAAGTAGGCCTTCGAAAATCTAACCTAGAACGGGTGGCGGTTCCCAGCATGAATCACATATACTATTTATTTTTATTTGCTAATTACATTTTATTTTTGTTAATTTCATATTTATTTTCTTTTATTTATTTTACATCATATTTAATTAACCATGCCTATGAAATATACTCTTTGAATCAATCAAATATCTTCGTCAATTCTTATCACTTTGTAAACTAAGCTGCATTGAAATAAGGGAACTGCTAAACTTTCACTTACATAATTCATACAAAAATAGGGGATGCAGAATGATGAAATGATGTAGCATGACTTAGAGAACATGCAAGATACCTTTTTACCATTTATCTTAACTAGATGGTAATTGGGGCCTATGCACTGGTGTGCAACAGGTTTGCATGGCTGTACAAGTCAGCATTTAAATAGTCTTTCGAATTTTTTGCCTTTTCTTTTGTATAGTCCTTATTCCCTTCATATCATCTTTATTTTCCTCCAAATTCTACTCTTATGTCCCATATTTCCACTAATTCTCTCTTTCATTACTTAGTGTGACTCCTTTTTTCCTGAACGTAAGCTCTAATGCTCGATGATTATACTACCTAAGAAAACCCAATTCTATCCCTCTATTCCAACCTATGATTCCTTCATAAAGTGTAACTTGATATAAATCTTCTTTTGGTATCCACCTATTTTTGGGATCCCTATTTTCACGTTTTTTGGTTTAACAATGTAGAACTATGCTTACTGCACTAAGAATTTACTGCTATCCTTGGTGTCCTTTTTTCACTGAGTACCCTTCCTAACATGCCAAACTGTGTATCCAATTATCCTCAAGAAGTGATTCATGCTTTGGGGATCCATTGTTCTGATGCTTGAGTTCTAGTAGACCAAGCAGAGCCTATTGTGTTTCACATATTCTTTGACAGCCTGTATTGCTTTACTGGCAATGAAACCTACTCTATTGGGGCTACTCTCTTTATATGCCTTACCCATTATCTAGTTGTGATTAGTGAGGGTGGTATCCTAGGGGATTACAAGATTTTTGATATTGTTAACAGTATTCACGAAGGGTTGATCCCTTTTCCCCTAATCTTGGCTGAGACTCTACTTGGAATGGATACTGTTTAGATGGATCCTATTGCTTTGTTCACTGGCAAGCCATTACTACTCCAGGTATTTGTAGTCATTTATTTAAAGGTAGCGCACCCCTTGTGATTTTTTACACTAGTTTTTCTTTACGAAAAATGTGTCTTTTTTATATATTTTCACATAACCTAGTGCTTAATTTTTCCCTGAAGAGGAGCCAAACCACTCCATAGACTTTTATACTTACTCTTTTTTTCTTTTTTTAGATTTGGCTACAAAAGAAGCTCAAGATGTTGGATAAGCCCCTTCCCCAAGTAGTATATGCCTACTTTTTGAGGTTTTTTGGGTCCCAATAATGCTGGTATTGGATTGTCTCTATTGAGGAAGGTGTAATTTGGCTAAAGGAAGTTATTGAATGGAGGGTAAATTTCATGTTTCCATGGATAAAGCTAGAATATGTGACCTAAGATGGTAGTTCAAGATGTGTCCCACTTTTGGTTTGCATTGGGCCATTTCCTGTATTACTACGCGTTGTGCTCGGTAGTATGGTGTAGAGCAAGACATTGTTCATACCCAAATAAGCTTTGGAGGAGGAGAGCTAATTGATTCCTTTGTCACTAGCCATCATTACATCTAAAGACACCTACCAGTGAGGACCAACATTATGCTCGTGCAAATTTGTGAGTTCTAGACCAATTTCCAATAACGTCTATAGGTTATTGAGGTACCAGACACTAGGGCACTTTTGCTAGGGCACCAAGGTGAGGGAAGTAACAATAAAGGGAACGAAGTGTGATCACTCTTCTAAGAAAAGGAACTCATGACATGTAATATAAAGTGTGTTTGTTAGATGTAGAATAATGCTTTTACCTTTTGTTTGCTTGTTGCCGTTGTGTGTATTTTTTAATGAATAAATAAGACTTTTCTTTGTACTAATCAACATACTTTACTTAGATTATTTATGCATTCTCATTTAATTATAACCTTGCAATAATAATAATCACAACATGACATTTAATGTAAAAAAAATATTCATTTAACCTCGAGTGGTGACATATGGGGTGTATCCAACTCCTGTTGTTACTTAGCCCTCATGGGTTTTCTTGATTGACTATTTTCTTTCAACCCTTAATTTTTGCCTAGGGTGCCTTTTTTTTTTTATTTTTGCACTAACGGGGTGTGCAATTTTAGCAAGATTGCCTTTTTTCAGTTTTTGACCCACGAACTAATTTTCTCTTCTTTTGATCTTTATTTAGCCATAAAACTTTTTTAATCTATCAATGTTGACTGGTTCATTAAACTCATTTCCATTTTTATCTATGAGAATAGTTGCCCCATTCAATAGTAATTTTTTCAACAGAAAGGGGCCTTCCTCGTTAGGCCTGAACTTTCCTCTATAGTCAGGTATGCCAGGTCTTATTTGCTTGAATACCAAGTCGCCCTCCTTCAGATGATGACCCTTAACCTTCTTGCCAAATGTTGGGCCAAAATCTTTTGATATAAATAATTATAGTAATAAGTAATTATTTGATTTTCATTTAGTAGGTTCAATTGTGCCATCATATGCTCTACCCATTATGTTTCTAGCAACTTTGCTTCTAAAGCAACTCTTAGTGACTACAACTCAATTTCTACTGGAAACACTGCTTATGTGTCATCTATTAGGGAAAATAGAGTGGCTCTAGTTAAAGTCCTAATAGTGGTTCTATATCTCCAAAGTGCAAATGGTAGTTTTTCAGCCCAATCCTTTTATGTTTGCACATTCTTAGAGAGGATCTTCTGTAAATTCTTATTAGCGATTTTTATGACCTTATTTGCTTGTGGATGATAAGCAAAGGATTTATGATGTCAGATTCTATATTTTTTTAGCATTTATTTGCCTCTACTTGAAATTGAACTCCATTATCAGACACCACATGGTAGGGCACCCTATACCTGCAGATTAAATTCCTTTTAAAAAACTAGGCTATCTCTCATGCCCTCAGCTTTTTCAAAGATTTGGCTTCTACCTACTTTTGTTAAATAGTGAATGGCAACCATAATGTATCTGTGTCTATTGGTAGTTGTTGGATGAATCTCTCTAATAATATATATTCCCCAAGATAAAAAAAAATGCCATAGAGATGACAGGTCACAAATTTTGAAATAGGCAAATGGCTTAAATCAGCATACAACTAACATTGACAACATAATTTCATGTATTTAGAGCAGTCCACATCTATAGTTAACGAAAAGAAACCTTAGCTCATAGACTTTCTTTCTAACATTATACCATTCATATAAGCCCCATATACCGCTGCACGTATTTCTTCCATTACCTTCTTTACCTCTCTCTTGTCCAAGCATCTCAACTGAATGCTTTTGACCTACCTTTTGTACATAATCCCATCTATACTGATAAACTAACTTGACAACTTTTGGATCATCCTTTGGTCTTTTTTCATTGCTTCTTTAGGGAACTTAGAGCTCTACAAATAATTCTAGATGTTGTAGTACCACAGTTTCATGTTGCTTCCTCTATGCTCATAATCTGTTCATTTTCAAAGCATGATTTGGTTCAACTCATATTGACATCCGGTCTTATAACCATTTATTTGGGGTTATCCCATATTGATGTAAGGTTGCTAAGGCATCTACCAACTAATTCTCATCTTGAGGTACATGTTTGAAAGTGCATGCTTCGAACTGATTGCTCAGGCTCCTTAGATATTCTACTTATTACATCAACCTTTCATCTCTAATAGACCATTCCCCTTTCACCTAATAAACCACTAAGGATGAATCTTTGAACACCTTGACAATCTCCTAGAGCGATCAATGCTCCTATCCTATATATATAGGACTCATATTTAGCTTCATTATTGGTCACTTTGAATCCCAACTTTTTGGTCAACGGGAGCTTTTCACCATCGGGTGTGATGAGAATGACTCTAGCATTAGCTCCTTTGTTATTCGTAGGCCCATCAAAATACATTTGCCAACCTTGGACCATAATAGTAGTGATGCTTTTGTTTGGGAACTCATATTCTAATTGATCCCCTTCTAATGGGTGATAAGCAAGAAATTTTGCAACTGCACTTCTGTAGCACCCTTATTCTATAATCTATACATATCACTTTATTCATCTCATTACACATGTTCTACTGTGCAACATAAACATATATCAACTATATAGAGAACTGATATTCATACTTAATCCATAAGAGTGCTAAACTATTAAAACTTCACAATATACATTAGAGTCTCTCTACAAAAATATAACCGCTAATAACATCTTACAAAATAGTTATACTTTTACAAGATTTCCAACACAACATAAAACCTTTGAAATACAAAAAGGAACAAAAAGACAACTATATACTTTATAATCTTCAAAGACTTGTGTTGGCCAGCCAGCTACAGATATCAATCCTGAGAGAAAGTCTTAACCTTGCAACCTACACGGATGAAACACCCATGCTAAGCTATAAAGCTTAGTGGGGAACTAAATCATGATAGACGACCACTCACAGTGATCGTTAACAAGCATCCAACATGCTTCAAATGTAACAATGATTTATTTCAAGAAATGAATGAAATTAAACATTTAAATTCACTTATAGAAATCATACAATGTAATACATATAAGAATAAAGGACACATATATATATAGAGCATTTAGCAATTAACATGCAATTTGTTTTTGTACTAGCAGTATAGATACATATGTATATTGAGCATTCTTTTAGACTTGGATTTTGTATGCAACAAAAGGAATTTCATATGTAGAATAGTATAAAGTCAACTAAGAATTTGCATGCCTTATTAAACTTTTCTTAACCTTGATAATAAAGCCTGCACTATTCTAAAGAGGTGGATAACGGGTTATACGGTGGTACCCGAAGGTACTAGGTCACCCGAAGGCACCAAAGAGATAATAGGTCACCCAAAGGCACCAAGGAGATACCCGGAGGTATTAAACGATGATCCCTTGTAGGGATAAAAATGTATGATAAATCGGTGGACCCAAACGAGGTCAATCAAATAACATGGACCCAAACGGGGTCAATCAAATAACATGGACCGATCAAGCGGACCCAAACGGGGTCGGCTACAACCCACACGAGGGTTGTTTAAATTAACTTTAACTTTTAAACCCAAACAGGGTCACTATACTTTTAAATTCAAATGGACCTAAAGAGGTCAAAATGTTAAAAAGCAGCTGCAAGTTACCCTTATAGGCATGCCTATCTATCACTTCCTAGACTCAACGCAGGCAATAAAATCTATTTACTTTATCTTTCATTAATTCATTCATATTCTTATATGCACATGTATTCTCTAGGGTAACTATAAACAATGTACTCGTACACATGCTCATGTGTAACTTTCTGTAAACCTGTAAATATACTCACTGTTGGGTATTACTACTTTATACTTTATAATCTTATTCGATCATGTAATCTATTCCATATGTCAAAACCCATGTATAATGATGTTCAAGGTAATCATATTCATGTTCATGTAATACTTTCTTTAAACATATGATCATACACATTATTGAGTATTGCTATTTTCTACTTGAAATTAGTTCAAGGAATGATCCCTTTTCAATCATGCATTTATATACATAGTAGTATAAATCTATTCATGCCTATGAGCAGGATAATCATAATCATATACATGAATACGAGTATAATCAGCACAATACAATTATCTTTGAATGAACATATGTCACTGTCTTCATATACTCTTTGCATAGTGGCATATAAACGCAACATATAAGTATATACATGTAAGCATAATTTCATGTAATAAATCATGTACATAAGTTTGAATTTATGTAATTATACCTATCTTTATTGTCAATCATATTACATGCTATTTATAATTCAATGTGTAATCATATATACACATATTTAACATAACTATATTTAAACCAAATATAGAAAACAAATTACAATTCTTCCTACACAAATCTGCACAGGGGCAGCTTTCTGGATCAAAATTAGGTGCCCTTTTTGGTCTAGTAAATATTGTTTTTAGGCCATGTGACCTTCTACAATTTCATTCCCCTATATGTCTTGTTTCTAAAACATCAAAATTTGTCACAATATCTCATCTATAATTCAAGATATTCAAGAAAAACCATTAGCTGTTCATAAATTCAGAAACAGTTATTGTAACCAATTGTAAAATTTTTAGAATAAAATGGAGAGTGAATCAGCCTAAATTTCCTTCAACAAAATCCTGCTACTAGGTGTCTAGTTTATTCATAATTTTACAGCATAGCTTTTTGACTCCCCCACTAAGATTTATGTCCAAAATACCACAATCTGTTCCTTAACAGTATATCCAGTTTTTCAAGAATTTCAAGCGAACATTAGGAACTCATACAAACATAATTAAACAAAGTTTCCTTCATACAAAATGTTAATTTATAAGTCTATTTTTCATAAGATTCAACCTCATAGCATTCTGAGCAATACGCACAAAAATAAATCATTTTTACTTCAGCCTGTTCCGAAACCGAAATTAACAGCTCACTACAAGTTCAAGTGAACATTTGAATAGCTTACAAGCATATTTAGCCCTTGGTATCTCCTACAAAGTTATAGGTATGTTTCTCATGTAAAATATGAAATTTTAATTAACTCAATTGAGGTTTTATAACCCAAATTATGCTGTAATTACAGCAACTAGTTCATGATACTTACATATTTCTCTTTATTAAAGATTCATAAAACTTATTCTCATTACATTTGTTCAACATATCCTACAAAAATATTCATGTTACTTCTCTATTTATTTACATGAAAGTATGAGAATACTAATCCCCTGTGTTTCTAATTTCCAAAACATCAAGAATTACCTTAATATCACATTTATAACTCAAGATATTGAAGAAAACTATAAGCTGTTCATAAAACCAAAACAGTTTTTGTCACCAATTAGAAAATTCATAAAATAAAATGGGCAGAGAATTAGACCAACTTCCCTTCATCAAAGTTGTGCTCCTATGTATCTAGTTTACCCATAATTTTATATCATAACGTTTCGACTTTTCTACTGATAATTATGACAAAAATACTAAGATCTGTTCTTTGACAGTGAACAACTGTTTCTACGAGATTCAAGCTAATTTTAAGAGAAGTTAGAGGCCGATCTAGAAATGATTTCCTTCTACAAAAATATACATTAATGTCTTAATAAAACATACCAACTTGAATCATTGAATTTCCTTTTCTAGAACTCAAGTTATTAACAAACTAATACAGCTAGGTCAAATGAACTTAACCCAGAATTTCAAATTCATTAACTTTTCTTCTTTCAAAGGCTACTGTTTTGGGCATTTTTGAGGACCTTAGAGGAAACATTTCATTATTGTTATTTCTATAACATTTGTAGGCACAGAAGTCCCGGTTCTAACCCAACTAATTACATCAAATTCGGAGTTCAAAAATTCAACTTATGATCAAATTAGTCATTGGAGGTCAATCCGAATTTCTGGACAGCATTTTTACATTAATGTCTAATATCTTAATATAAGTCAATATACTTATAAAATCCATAATCAACACAATATTAATGCATGCAAGAAATAATAGTTCCCAAACCTGGACATGTAATTCAAATCTTCTTGAAAATTCTCCTTTTTCTCTCACTATCTTGTTCTTTCATGTTCTTAATTTTCTCCTTCTTTTCCTTTCACAATAATTTCATCCATTAACAAAAACTTCCAGCATCTAACCCAATAAACTATTAATCAAAATAAGAAGATGGAGAAGTAGAAGAAGAATTATCAAATTAAGTTAATTACCTTGCAGATATACACTAACTTGTTCTTCACATTACTACTTCTAGCCTTGATCCTTGCTAACCATCCATGCATGTAACTTAAAATGAGAGAATTTCACTCAATTTTAATGGCTGAATTTGCAAGAGAGAATGATAAAATCTGTATTTTTCCACTATCTTTGACTTATATAGTGCTAAGGAAAATATCTCTTTTAGTCCTTAAACCTTTTGCATGTCACAATTTAACCTAGCTAGTCTTTGCATGTTAAACATTAACCCCTCCTTTAATTCCTTTCATACATTGACCTATCAATTTATTCCTTCTCTTAAATCAACCCCTCAATTATTCATTTATTCACACTTGCCCCTAAATATACCATATTTACAAATTAACCCCTAAACTAATACTTTGTACTTCAATTACACCCTTGAATATTATTAAACCAACAATAATAATTTAATTATGACCTTATAAAATTCATACCATATAATTTACACATTTATCACATAATTATTGATAACTTAATAATATTTTTGCCCCAATTAATAGCTTAGCTCTTAATAATTCATCAAATAATGCTCAATTAGACTTTAATAACATGTAATTGCCCTTGAATTCTACTAAGGCCTATTTTGGGTCCTTACAACTTCCGTCGATCATTTTTCTAGTTACATATTCAACTTTAAATTCTTACAATAGCAGAGGCCACCTTCCCATTTTCCTTAGCAGGGATGGTGTTGACAAAAGATATCTAAGCCGATTGTCCTTGGCCATTATTTAAATCCTATAAGAATGGAAGTAGTGTATTAAATTCTTTAAAGCCCATATTACTGCTAAGATAAACTTTTCAGCATCCACATACTTGGCCTTATATGGTAGGAACTTCTTACTCATGTAATACACGATGAATTTTGCCCCGGCTTCACCTTCTTAAGCCAACATTACCCCTCTTAAACCCTATTCCACTGCTATGTACAAGATCAAAGGTTTCAATGGTTTGGGTGGTTGAATAACTAGAGAATATAGCAAGTATTCCTTAATGATGTTGAAGGCTTTCTGACAATCATCATTCCATTTAATTGGCTAGTCTTTCCTTAAAAGCTTGAAAATGGGCTCGCACATAGAGGTGAGCTTAGCAATAAACTAGCTAATGTACTGAATTTGTCCTAAGAAGCCTCTGATTTCTTTTTCTTTCTTTGGTATAAGCATTTACTGGATGGATTTCACCTTATCTAAATCCTCTTTAGTTGACAACATGCCCTAATATTTACAAAGGCCAGTTATGCTCATGCCTTTCCATAGGTAATTCTACATTGGTGAACACAATTTTCTCTTTAGAGTTTCCTTTCACCATCTCTAGTATTTTAGAAACAGATATGGTTGTAGCAACTATCTATTCACATAGATATGGGAAGGCGATTGGCTCAATATATCTCAGATTGAAATTTAAGCAGGTGCTTTCTTAAGCTATTTAAGGACCATATCATCCTTTATGGCTTTTTCTTTTGTGGCCATAATGAGCTCTTGCTATCTTTTAATCTCTGGTACAACTCTACCACTTTTTGTGATTGCTTGAACCACCTGTCCATTTGCTACTTCATTTTCTTCTTCATCAATGTACCATAGGTTTTTTGACTCTTCTATGGCCTTAACCAATCCAGTTTTGCTATCTGTATCCCATATATCCACCAGTTGAATCAATTTTACTTCTTTTCCTACTCATGTTAGTTCTTCTACACTTGCATTTGGACTATCCTTATTCTATCGAGCCTTGTGGGTGATAGCTAAGTACTCATTATTGTACAGGTCCTTGAGAACATACCATTTTGGCAACCCATACCCTATCATGAACACAGGTGGTGGCACAACATTATAAGTTTCCTATTTCTTAGCTCTTTTCTTTGGATTAGGTATTTGTTGAGAATCAATCAAATCTTAGATACAATCCCTCAAAGTATGATAGTAATTAGTTTGATGCCTGGCATGCTGATGAAAAGCAAAATACCAGTCTGACTTGTGTCCTAGCCAGCCTTGGTTCTTTATAGGCTTAGGCAGTAATGGCTGTAATTTCTCCTTTTTCATTGAACGATTAAGGACCAGGATAGCAGTTTCCCCAAATTTGAATAATGTAACTGATTGTTTCTTATAACTAATACTTTGAAAGTTTTACCACTGTTACCCCCATTGCTACCACTATTGCTAGTATTTTTACCAAAACTTGAGCTATCAAAACCCTATTTATTAGTAACATAGCTACCACTGCTTAAACCCATAGAGTTAGCCTTTAAAGAATCTTAGTCTTTCAGCCCTTTCATTTTGAACACCTCTTTTAGATAAGGACTAACATTCTACATAAACAATCAAATCTAATCTTGTGTGTCAGGCTTCCTTTTCATCTCCATTACCCTATTCCTACGTCGAGTGAGATACTTATGGAAAGACTCTCCTGGTATCTGTTGTAAAAACTCTAGGTCTTTTAAAGTAACCTCCGTATGGGTGTTACAATTATACTAGATAAAAAGCTCCTCTATTAACCTTTCCTTGTCTTTTTTTTTATTTCTCTATCTAACTATGATACTAGTCAATAGTGGGACCAATAAGGCTGAGACTAAAGAAGTCCACCTTCAGTCTCTTGGTAAGGCTATTTCTTTTTATGAGTAGGACATACTATTTGATATGAGCCAAAGGGTCAAATGTACCATTGAACTTCATTAAGTCAGGAATCTTAAATTGGTTAGGTAGAGCATCTTTACCATTTAAGTCAATTTCTTTGGGTTTAACTCCTTTCCTAACTAGTAACATATTCGTTATAGCTTTTAACCTCTCCTCCATCTTTTTCATGGTAGGGTTCTCCTTTTAGGGATAAGATGAAGGGATACCACATGGCATATACAAAATGATCACGCAGCAGAAAAATTAAAAATTTAGATCATACATGCCACGCAATATGCAACAACGAATCGTATCATGCAATTTTAGGGTTTTGAAAAACTTACAATCTTAAATGCACTTTAAAACTTGATTTTGATGATGACCAACAAATAAGATGAACTTATATGCCTTAGATCTTGATCACCAATGCCAAAAGAGCTACCTTTATGCCACTCCTCTCTATGCTCACACACACACTAGCAAGGATGGCTTAAAACAAGAGCGCTAGCTCTAATCTTTTAGTATTTGGTAATGGGATTTGTTTGAAGCCATAGGATCTAATCTCATTCTTCTTTTAGGTTACTATTGTTGCACAAGAACATAAGAGATGAAGACAAAATTCTTTCTCTTGAGAGTGGCAGCACTAGAGAGAAAATTGTCACCTTAGGTCAAAAGAATTAATCAATTTATATCATTAATTTAGCTAGCTATTTAAGGCAAAAACCTATTTACAAGAATCCGTCCAATTTGCAATTTTAATACCCATTATATACATTAATTTGACTTTAAATAAAAGCCCAAATTAATGCCAATATACTATATAAATATTTTAAGCCCAATGCTTTGTGTACGATCCTATAGGTCTATTTAATATTGGCAATGAATTAATAAATTAATTCAAAGGCTATATATATTCTCTAGCAAGATATTATAGCATTCCAAATTAAATGAAAATGCAAATGACATTTAGTGACCTAATGCAATTTTGCATAGTCCCTTACCCTTAAATATCAGAATTAATATAAAGCATGGAACTGGTCATCCTTATATATATTAATTCCTTTCTTGATATTCCAGTGACACTGAACTCTCAGATAAATAATGATTACTCATTATTTTATCTCAGTATGGCCATACACTTCTCAATTCATTGATCAAGTGGCCGATGATATTTTCTCTCTTATTGAGAGGGGTAATCCCTTCACCTCTCTCATGCTCTCTAACATGAATTAGTGCATACCCAAGCATACCCATACTTGTCACCCTGTTACGAGTACGTTAAGTGTATGTCAAAGTACACAGTAATTCATAAATAGTTTCATAGAGATTTCAGGTCTAAGAACTCCAATGCAAAACTTGCACATGAGAAACACTTATGACTTGTACCATGTAGTGTTCTCATGAATGAATCGAATCCAGATACCATGTTCTAGACATGTATCTATGATTTGTGATTGACACTCTTATCCTTATGATCCATAAGACAAAACTCATCTTTTCAAATAGAGCATAATAGTCTTAAATCATTTGTTATTCTCATAACAATGACTGACTAAGGATATTTAGAATGAAGTCTTTATTGTTTCAAGGTCTTACAACCATGTGCCTTACACATGATAACTTAAACTGAAACAACATTCTTGGATAGTTCTATCAATTGATATGCATGGGAATACAATAGATAAAACAAATGCCTCATTTATTAACTTAAGTGTTTTATAACAATGCATTGGGGCTAGGGATTACACTAACATAAGATTCTTTCGTGTTTGAGGGGCCCGCAATTTGTCCTCCTCATCAATTATAAGGTTATGTTCAGAACCACCTTTGAGGGACATCATTTTCTACCCACTGTGAAGCCACATTTTTGACATTTATTGCTAGTTGAGGTGCCATAACAATTGTTGTTAGAATCCCCTCAATAGTGGTCAATTCAATTTGAGCAATAGCGGCCATGGTAGGTTGAGCAGCAAAAATTGAGGCCAAACTGGTTGTAAAACTAGTAAACATCGACATTATTTTCCTTTTAAGGTCATCCATCCTCTTATCCATATCTTGGGAACTAGAAGAACAAATGAATAGAGTAAGCTAAATATGATTTCCCTTTCTGACTATTTTGAAGACCCTATTGAAAACTTTTTTACACACTATTTGTACCTAACTCAAATCCCCATCCTAAACCCTGACTTGATACCAATACCTCCGTCAACTTACAAATTAACCTCCTAACCATATGACCATCCGGACCTTGAAACCATATAAGTGATGATGGGTCAATTTTAGCCGCCAAAATAGGGTTGTCAGCATGATGCATGAGCGGATGTAGATGCATAATCTTGAGATGCAGCATTAACAACCACACATAAAAATCCTCTCCACTTTATTTCTCCCACACACTTGGTCAAAAGCCTTTTTCCTATGTGGGTTAAATCCATAGGTTAATAGGGTACCCTAATGAACACATATGGTGCACGGTGAAAATATTGCAGTATAATGCCTCTCGAGAAAGAGCATACAAAAAAAGGTTTCAGTTAATGCATATTCAGGTGACCTAGAAAAATCAAAATGGGTTTACTAGAGCATGGAAGCCTTTGATAAGTAGTTATCTAGACTTGTTCGGGTATGCTTAATACATAAAGACCCACATCATTAGCAATGTGAGATTATTATGTACTTTCTAGTGGGGATATCTATGCCATTACATGGGCATTGATCTAGGTACTCAATTATAAGGCTACCCAAGCATTGTTCCTACCAATGGGTCTAGCTCATTATGAGCATAACAACTAATTGGATCTACATTTGATATATTAAGAGGTACTAGACTTGGGCTGATGATTATCCTTAGCACTAACCTTGGTTGAGTGAATGGAAAATGAGTGGTTTAAAAATATATTGAGGCTAGAAAACTAGGACACCTAACTTATTCTAAGGTTCTAACATGATTCTAATGTAATTTACAAAATGAGATAAAATTTCTTAGCCGAAAGCTTTTTTATGTCATATAAATCAAAAGTAATTTAGGAGTAAAGTCTCAATGTCCCTAGTGCAGTCACCACTGTGATGCATGCCAATTCTTTAGACTATCCCATAGAACTAAGGGATCTTCGAACAAATTGAGAAAACCTTTTGCCTATTTTTTTCATCAAGCAACAAAGTTAAGACTTGTCTCTGTTCCCTAAAGTAATCTCCAATTTGTAGATGCATCACCTTTGCTTTGGTAATTTGGTCCCACATTTAGGTTTCGAATAGGTTAAGGTTTCCTTAATGGAGTTGATCAATCACTTTATGGTAGTCAAGAGACTCAACCTGATTTGCCAAGTCTCGGGCCTTCAAAAGGTATGAGAAAGCATCTTGGGCTGTCCCTATCTCATCCTTGGTGATCGACCATTAGAGGTGTAATGGCTGAAAATTTTAATTCTTATGAATAGTACTTTATTGGATGTGAATAATAGAATTGAGTTAATATCAGGTGAGATTATACCAAATCCCATAAGAACTCTAAAGTTAAACGTGTTTGGACAAGAGTTGTACTAGGATGGGTGACCTTTTAGAAGTTTTTGAGTTGTAACATTAGAAAGTATATGTGTTGTATCATTAGAAAGTACAAATTAAATAAAGTTCATTGGTATAATTTGAGGTTAAATTAAGGGCGGATAGGCCCTCAAATAGATAGTACAAGAAAATTTTCCCTAACCATAATAGGATTTGAAAAAACTTTAACTGGCCTGAAAATATTACACAGACCTTCAAAAATTATTTTGTATGCATGGACGTAGAATAATCCCAATTAATATTTTGGAGTGAAAAATAATTTTTCTGTTAACTTAGAATTTTTGGGTTTCAAATTGGTTAAGGTTTCCTTAATCGAGTTGATCAATCACTTTATGGTAGTCAAGAGAATCAACCCGATTTGGCAAGTCTCGGGCCTTCAAGAGGTATTAGAAAGCATCTTGGGCTGTCCCTATCTCATCCTTGGTGATCGACCATCAGAGGTCTAATGGCTGAAAATTTTAATTCGTATTAATATTATTTTGCTGGATGTGAATAATAAAATCAAGTTAATATCGGGTGAGATTATACTAGCACTATTATACCTAATCCCATAGGAACTCTAAAGTTAAACGTGTTTGGGCAAGAGTAGTACTAGGATTGGTGACCTTTTATAATTTTTTTGAGTTACAACATTAGAAAGTATATGTGTTGTATCATTATAAAGTACAAGTTAAACAAAGTTCATTAGTATAATTTGAGGTTAAATTGAGGTTGGATTGGCCCTCAATTAGATAGTGCAATAAAATTTTCCAGAACCATAATAGGATTTGACAAAACTTTAACTGGCCTGAAAATATTACATAGACCTTCAAAAATTATTCTGTATGCATGGACCTAGCTAGAATAATCCCAATTAACATTTAGGAGTGAAAAATAATATTTCTATTAACTTAGAATTTTCGGGTTTCAAATTGGTAAAATTGGTCTTTAAGCTTAAAAATAATGCTAGAGACCTTTGAAAAATTATCTAAACACATAGATTCACTAGACATATTATGGAGTATTATTTGACAGTTAAAAATCAATTTTATAGTGATTTTTAAAAATCAATTTTTTAACTGGTGGAAATTCATCGAACTGAAAAATAATGTTCGATTGACCCAAAAATATTCATATAGCCTAATAAATATTTTTCTAGCATTATAAACCTATTTTTATAAGAAATTGAGTAAGGGAAATGGTATAAAAATAATTTGGCCAAAATAAGGGTTATTTAAGTGAATTTGGGCGAATTGGCTGGACCTGATTTTGCCAAATTAACTTGGATATATAAGGGGCAAAAATTAGATTTCTCTAGAGAAACGTCCCCACTTCTCCCCTCTTTTAGTCGTCCTCTTCCTCAACATATTCCCCTATTTTCTTTCTTCCTCTCTTACATAATCTCACCTAAATTTTCACCCTAGATAATTCGGCCAAATTCTATCTCTAGCCATCTTGAAAACTTAATTCACATGGAGAAAATAGATGTAATTATGAAAAAAGGTTTGGAGCAAAATTTAAGTAAGTTAATTTAGTGGTCTTTTATAAAGGAAGAAAATTAAGGAAAAAATACATGGAAGGATTCATCCAAAGTGGAAATTCAAGGAGAATCAAGGAGAAAATGGAAAGAAAAGGTGAAAAAGGAAGAGAAAGCATGAAAAGAGCTTGAAAAATAGGTAAGTGGATACCTAAACTAACTAATTTCAAGTAAATCCTAATTTATGTGTTTTAGGGCTTTTATTGCAAATGATGCTTAAATTTTAAATTAAAGATAGATTAGTGAAATTGAGTATCAAACAAAAGAATTGGCATGAAAAATTGTATAAAAGAATGAATGAAAGTGTAAAATTAGTTTAAAACCCTATTATGTTACATATGAAAAAAAATTTGAAATGTGAACTGTAATTCAAATTTATGTGTAAACTATTGTAATTAGATGATAAATAATGGAATATATAATGCCAATTGCATGAAAATATGGTTAGAGATAATACATTAGTTATGTAACCTATTATGTAAATATGTGAATTTAAGATTACATAAAGAATTAAATTGATTTAAGGTTAGAATAATATTTAATATGCATGAAAAACATAGTTAGAATGAGTTTTGAGAATTAAATGAAAATGTATGTATGTGGACTAATAAGGGCCGAATAGTATGGCATAGTAATTTAAGGGTATAAATAGTAGAAATGGTGAAATAATGTTAGATACGTGTAAATTAGAGCTTAATAACATGATAGAAATGTGTTTTGTGAATTAAATAATTTTGATATGTATGTAGCATAGTATTGTCGAGTGGTAAAGTATGATTCAGCGAGACGATGAATGTTGGAAATTATGAAGAAATGTTAAATATACGTGATTTGAACCATGAAAACATGATGAGAACTATAAATGGCATGAAAAGGATTATGGAAAGTGTGTTACTAATAGTCGTTGAATGGTATGTTTCCTTAAATTGATATGATTATGATGATTTAAAGCATAGAAATAAGTTTACATGATGAATGAAAGATAATGATGTACATTATATGAAATGTAATTGAAAAATAATGTGGAAACATGAGAAATTATTACGTAATGTAGAAACATGAGAAACTATGGAAAATGTTACATACGTTATGTGAATGTGATGAGAATAGTTTTGCTCTTAGTATTTTGTAGCAAAGCCAGAGGTATAGGATGCATATGGCTAGCCATAGGGATATTCACCGTAATAGCGAGTCATGGTGACTTGCAATAGTGTACTAAAGGTTGTTACACACCATGAGTATGAGAAAGGATGATATAAATGAGAAAAAGAGAAAAGAGAAGATAGTATGATGCTAGTTGAGGCATTGGCCCTTTATGTGGTCACCTTAACTTATATTAGATATATAGGCTCGTGTTCAACGTGTCTAGCTCAAGGATTTTCTTTACTATAAAAGCTACTTGGGGAAAAACTAAAATAATAGTGATAATATCATGAAAAATTGAAAAAATGGCAAGGAATGAGTAAAGATGAAACTATAGGATTTAAACAGAAGAAATATGATTAAATAAGTATTTATGGGTAAAATGGTCAAAAGATAATGAAATTATGGTTTGGAAGGGTAAAATTGGAATTATAGAATAAATTTGGTATACGGAGCACAAAATCATAATTTAGTGAAAAAGTTATAAAAGTAAGGACTAAAATGTAATTTGGATGAATGAAATAAATTTGAGGGCTAAAACGAAAGAAAATGTAACTTATAGATTAAATATGTAAAAGTTTGGTGTAAAATGCTTTAAAAGGGAAAATTAAGAGGAAAATGGTAACTAGGGCAAAAATTAGGATATAGATATCAATTTGGTAAAAGAAGAGACACAAATGTCATTTTGATAAAAGATAGGACTTATATGTCATTTTAGTAAAGGAAAGGACCTAAATGCTATGTTGATAAAAGATGAGATCTAAATGTTAATTTGATAAAAGTTAAGGACTTAAATGCAATTCTGACAAAAGATGGGAACTTAGGAATAATTTTGATAAAAGAGAAAAATATTAAAGGGTAAAGATGAAATGTTATTTTAAATTAAGTTTAATAGTGATAATTGTATCAAAATAGGAATTATTGTAAGTAAAGTAAGTAAATAAGAAAAAAAATGAAGAATTGATAAATATTTAAGAGTAATTAAGAATTTAATTAAGATAGGATTTTACATAACAAATTAAATACAATGGTTAATTATATCAAGATTTGAATTAATATAATTGGGCCTAAAATTGTAAATTTTATTGCAATCAAAATTAAATTAAAAAGCTAAGGAAATAAAATAATTTATTGAAGGATGTTAAATATATAAATAAAGGATGAATAATATAAGAATGTGGTTAAATGATTAGTAAGGACAATTTCATAATTAAGTAAGAAAGTAAGGGTAATAATGTAATTCTGCACTAAAAATAGTTAAGTAAGGAAAAGTGGTAAAAAGGATAAAAGTGTAAGAAAGTAAAATCAACAAGGATTAAATGATAATTTGCCATTCCATGTTAAGGAGTTAAAATATATATTGAGGGGTAAAAATGAAATAAAGAATATAAAAGAATGGAGAAGGGTAAATTAGTATGGTAATTAATGAATTATGTGATAAAATAAAAGTTTAACGACTCAAATGTAATTGTCAATAAGTGACTAAAAAATAGAAATAGTAGTAAAAGGGATCAAAAAGTAATTAGGAATGTAAAAATATAAAATTGAATCACATAAGATTAAGAATGGATAGAAAATTGAGTAACAAGGATAAAAAAGTAATCTGCCAATATTTGAAGATATTATGAAAATTAAAGTAAAAAAAATGGAGTAAAAAGATAAAATAAAAATTAAAAGAATTAATTATATAGTAAATGGTGGAAAAATAGTCGAAATTATAAGTACATGAATGTGAATAACTTTAGCATAAATAAAGTATAAAATAAGAATTAAACCGTAATTAGGAAGATAAAGGAACAACAATTGGAGAATAAAATGTAAAAAAATTAGTGTGACTTGAATAGATTGAGAAAAAGAAGATTAATAAGGAAAGAGAGAAGTATTATGGATTTAACAATAATTTTATAAATAATTAAATAGGTGTAAGGGTCAAGTTCAATAAATTGGGAGTAAACATGTAAGGCTCCAAGATACACCTTAGTGGTAATCGAGTATGGTTGGGAACGTATAAGGGAGATAACATAAGCATATAGATGTTAACAGTGTGGAAAAGGACCCGAATGGAATTAATTTAAAAGTTAAGGACAATATGGTTATTTTAAATTAAGTTGCACATGTGCCAAATTAGGAGGAAATGTAATTTAAGGGCTCAATTAAAAAAAGTGAGAGAAAGATTTGGGATAAAAATAAGAAATGGGAGAAAAAGGAGGGAGCTAAATGAAATTTCTCTAGATTCAACTGGTGGCCCAATGAGAGAAAGATACATAGCCTCTCTAGATTTATCTTGAGAAAAGAAGAAATTTCAAGGATTTAAGGGAGTGTTGGTCGGCCACTTCAAGGGACAAAAGGAAACCATTTTCTCCCTAAAACCCATGCTATTCTAATGCCCTAAAATTTAACCCTAGCATTTCAGAGGAGAGATAATTTAGTGGTTGACATTTTTAAAAAGGAGAAATAAGCAAAAATAGGGAGAAAGAGATAGAGGGAGAGATTGAAGGAGGTGTTGTGTTTGTTAAAGGTAGGGGAACTTCTCATCATTTTGTATGTGTATGCTTGTGTATGTGATGTTGTGAATGAAATATTATTTATTGGAATGAGGTATGATAATGGAAAGTATGCTTAATGGTGCTTAAGAACTAAAATATGGAAGTTGTTCTAGGAATAGCAAAAATGTACCCTAAGGTTCAATTGACCTAGTAGGACTATTTTTTCTTATAACTTGAGCTATAGAGAAGCAAATTGAGTAATTTTAGTTGTGATAGAAACTAGACTCATAGACCAAAATTTCATGTGCAGAACTCAAACACTGTTTCTTCCTCTAATAGGGTCAAAACTGGGCTTGAATTGTGATGTTGTCTGCTGCCCTGTCATTAGGAATAGTTTGTAGTATTTTGTGAATATTTTGAGATTATGAAGTACAAAAGAGATGATTTTTGATGATTCATAAACTATAAACATAAAGGAATAACTTTGTAGAAGACCACTTTGCCTAAAAATGTCATTTAAAAGGTCTAAAACAACATATAATTTAAACCTAAAATCTGCCTTAAGGATTCTTGGGGTAGAATGGTGTTCACGGTGGCAACTAATCAGTTACCATCGTAAGCCCTTCTAGAACCGATTTTGTTCCTATCTTACGGCTGCAACTAATCAGTTACCACCGTGAGCCTCCCCTGTTTCCTCTTATACTTTATTTTTAGGCTTAAAATTATCACCAAAACTTTTCTGAACTTCACCAAATATTCCTAAAGCATTTTAAACATGAAAATAATATTAGTAGGTGACATAAATATGTGTGGATCATAATGCAATATTGAAATGATGTTATAAAATAAACATTAATACTAGAAAATATCAGTAGTTTAAGTATGTGAGTTAGCTTGGGCTATTATTAAGCTGCATAACAACTTTATGTTGGTAACCCATTGCAACTATAGTACAAGAACATAAAGGAAGGTATAAACATATATGTTCAAAATGCATGTATGAACATACTTAAACATACACACACACACAAACACACACACACACAAATATAAGATTGATAATGTTTCAATTAGGTGATGAACTTGTATATGAATATTTACATTCTAAGAATATACATTGATATTCAAAGCTATATTACTAAGATTATAAAAGATACTCGTATCTATGCACATGTGTACTAGAGCATTTAGATTATAAAAATTTACAAATGAACTCATACACATTTGAACATGCAAAGATATATATGTATAAATATGTGAAGGTATTAATTATGTCATTATTATGCTCTCATACAAACTTCATGGATGTATGATAATGTACTAAAATATGAAAGTATGAATGAAGATATATGAGCTTGAACATGTATTAATATAAAATGATGATGTTCTAACGAAAAGATGCATAGATAAATAAATGTTTACAGCCATAAAGAAATATGAGCTCAGGATTCATGATACATTGGCATGCTTATATATTCACAATTGATTTATATGTTCGTTAAACCTAATTATCAATTCTATACATGAGTAAAAAGGTGTAACTAAAGTACAAAAATATATAAAAATATATAAACATGTATATGATTACATGCTCCTAGATATGTTTATGAAATCAAGTTGAAGACATATATGATGGGGTAAGAGAAAAGTAAAGAAAGTTAAAATATAGAAATATAGTTGCCTACATCTATGTCTAGGTTATGGATAGATAGGCATGCTTATAAGGGTATATTATAGTTGCCATATGTTTGATCTCATCCATAGCCTTGACCCCATTTGGGTCTATAGTATTGACCTCGTTGCATCACTCGCCAACACTATTTGGATCCGTTTGACCGATCTATAATACAGATCTGACCCTATTTGGGTATATAGTTTGATACCTTTGAGTATCCTTTTTGTACTTTTAGGTACCGTAGTATCATCCATATCCACACCCTTAGAAAAAGGTGTTGGCTTACTATAAGATAAAATAAGGGCCATACAAAAAGTAATTTGAGAAGAATCATATGTTACACCATGACCCGTGATAATGGTGATTTATATGGTATTTTTAGTATGTTTTTAGGTGTTTAATTCGGTTAATTTTATGTTAATTAGGTTGAATTTGAGTTTAATTTTTTAGTTTTATGTTTTTGTAGTTAATTGTAAATTTTGGTGTTTTTCAAGGTTATTTTGCTAGAAAAAGGACTTAATTGTAAAAAGGCAAGAAGATTTGGGCCAAAACTATGAATTTGGAAAATTCATGTTAATTAGTTCTCATAAGGTCCAAAAGTTCGATGCATGGCCACGTGAGAAGAAATAAAGAAGAACAAGAAGGAGACACGTGACAACGTGTGAAGAACAAAAGGCTAGACACGTGACCACGTGAAGAAAAGGCAAAGGAAACCAATGGCCACATGATTTTCTTCAAGGAACAACACATGGCCACGTGTGGATTTACACTAGAAAACACATGGCCATGTGTTGAGTCTCCCGTGAAGCGAAGGATTCCCGTTTCTCTCCAATTCAAGAAGGATTATTTTCCTACTCCAATTTGAAAAGTTTGGAAGGCTTCTACAACATCTTTTGCCTATAAATAGAGAACTCTAACACCAAAGAAGAAGATCAACTAGGGATTAGAAGGGATTAATTGCTTTAGTTTTTGTTTTACTTGTTTTTCTAGTTTTTCTGTTTTTATTTTTCTTTTCAACTTTGTTTTAGTTTTTCAACTTTGCTTTAGTTTATAATTATGTTTAGGAAATAGTTTTTTCTTCTTTTGCTAATGGATCCTTGAAATCTTATATTTTCATTGTTATGACTTTATTTTGAGCTTAATTTTCAATATCGGTTGATTATTTCTTGGTTTTAAGCATATTCTTATCTTTGATTGTGTTGAGATTGATTATTGGTTCATTGAATAAATAACTAAAAATTGGTTTTGACATGTTAATGATTTGCATGTTCTTGGATTGATTCTTTAATGTTTATGCATGATTATTATCCGAAATATGAGATAAGTATGTGTTAATTTTATTGGTTAATACTAAGAGAGCAAGAACTAAGAATAGGTGAAAGTTAAATCTCTTGAAAAAGGCTTTAATAGACATCTAGGAGGATTAATTTATACTTTTATGCTAAGTGTTGAATTATTCTGTAGAAGAGAATTTTAATGCTTGGAATGATAATCTTGAGTAAAGTTATCTGGTTTTATTTATCTGAATTCTTCATAATCACTAATGTTCCTTTGAATTTAAGTCATTACAATGAAAGTTAAGGTAGATAGTTTCTTTAGCAAGAGAATTCCAGTTATTGTTTTGTTTTTTAATTCATGTTAGTTTAATTTTAGCTTTTGTTTTATTTCGTTGTTTATTTTGTTTAATTTTGCTTTTAAATCAAAAACATTTGGGAAACAATCTCAGATTAATTTAATTCATACATAGAGATTATTCTTAGCAATCCATGTTCCCTTGGGCACGATATTTTGGGGTCTTAATCTATATTTCCTTATATTACTAGCCGATCTAGTACACTTGCTAGATACCGATCAACCCGATCTAGGTATTTTTTTATATGAATTCATGTATAGTATATGGGACACATGAATTTGAACAAAGTCATATTTTAAAACATGGGGTATATAATATAGTAACACATGTTTGTAATTGCAGTTGTGATAACTTAATGTTTTCTACATTTAAGACTATATAAGAGTGATGAAAATAAATCATGAAAAAGAATTGATATATGAATGGTTAAGGATTACATGACTATATAAAAAATTATGTGAAGTAAATAAGTAAAGAGATTAGTAATTGATGAAGACATTTTAATATAAGTAACTGATAACATTGATGCCAAAGGAATGCTGTAAAAGCACTTAATTATATAATCTATATATGATATTGCATACAAGACTATTTGCTTGAATAAGGGATTTATTCTAACATGGATGCTATTTACATGCGGATTAAAATTTATATATATAGCATAATAAAATTAAGTAAGATATAGGTAATTGCAAAACACTCTCTAAGGCTGTAACTTACTTTTCTATTATATACCTAATAGCATAATCATATGTGTGTGAGCAGTGATGACTTATTTGAGAGATCGTATTCATAATTTTTGTTTCCTACTAAGCTAGTAAGCTTAGCAAGGGTGTTTATCTATGTAGGTAGATGAAGCTACTATAACAATAAGGCCAACACTAGAGATAGGAAGAGACAAAGTATGAAGTTTGCATTTTGTTTTTGTCTTTGTGAATTTCATGTTGTACTAAGTAACAAGTAATGTAAAAAACATAATAGTTACCAGTGTATTATAACCAAGTGCTTTCTTTGCATATTTTTTACAATGTGTTGGTGTATATATATATAAACATTATAAGTTAACATAACAATTCTGCAAATAATTTATTATATATTCAATTATATGCAAAATAGCATGTATTTCGATAGGTAACAAGGGAATTTAGGGTAGTCTTTACATTTTTGGTATCAGAGCAAAGGTTTAGGCAATTTTAGCTAAGAAGAGTCTAGGAATAAGTAGTTATAAAAGATCCTTGTGTGATGGCCTAATGCAAATGTCCCTATTTTGTTTCAGTATAGGTTGAAGTATGGATGATTTGAAATAAACTAAAAGAGAGATTAAAGGAATAAGTAACTATAGGGCTTTAAATGTCATTGACCCTTATCCTTCTATAGTATCTTGAGATGAAATATTGGTGGAAATAGTAGAGGACTTAATGGAAATGAACCACAACTTAACTCAGATGTTGCGAGAGTAACCGAACATAGAATGTCAAGAGATGATGAAGAGAAACATGCAATTGAGAGAAAAGGAAAGTAAGAGGTGGAAGCAAGTAGGAGAAAAGAAGAATTAGAAAAGGGTTTTGCTACCTTTATATTTGGAAAGAGAGTCTGTATTATACAGTCAACACCAACATCAAATACATCACAACATATGCAAGGATAGCTGGGCAAGGTAGAGGAGTTCAAGCTTGTAAATGCCACCATTGTTCAAAAAACTATTAGGGTGTATGTAGAGTTATTGAAAAGGCTTGTTTTAGATGCGGGCACACAGATCATTTTGTCACAAATAGTTTGAAACTACAAAAGCTATGTGGTACATCAAAGATGAGCGAAAAAAATTTTAATATTCCAATTGTATTACCGAGAAAAGAAGTAGACCATAGTGAAGAAGGCCAAACTATGGAATTAACTCTTTCTGTAGAAACTAATAGGACTAAAGCTATAATGAAGCAAGACGTCACCAAAGAAACTCTTGGTACATTATTTTCTCATCTTTTGAAGCAAAGTTATAAAATAAACAATAATACTAGAAAATATGAGTAGTTTGAGTATATGAGTAAGCCTAGGCAATTATTAAGTCGCATAAAAACTTGATGTTGGTAACCCATTACAACTAAAATACAAGAACATAAAGGAAGGTATAAACATAGAAGTTCGAAGATGCGTGTATGAACATAGCTATATATATATATATACGATTAATAATTTTTCAATTAGGTGATGAACATCTATATGAATATTTATATTCTAAGAATATGCATTGACGTTCAAAGCTATACTACTATGATTATAAAAGATAATCGTATATGCACACATGTATACTAAAGTAATTAAATTATACAAGATTACAAATGAAGTCATATACATTTGAAAATGCAAAGATATAAATGTATAAATATGTGAAGAAATTAATTATGTCATTACTAGGCTATTATACCAACCTCATGGATGTATGCTAATATACTAAAACATGAAAGTATAAGTGAAGACATATGAGCTACAACATGTATTGATATAATCAAGGATGTTCTAATGAAATGATGTGTAGATAAATAAATGTTTACAGCCATAAAGAAATATAAGCTTATGATTCATGATACATTTGTATGCTTATATATTCATAGGGTTGTTAAGTCTAATTATCAATTTTGTACTTGAATAAAAAGGTGTAGCTAGACTACAAATATGTATAGAAATATATGAATATGTATATGATTCCATGCTGCTAGATGTGTTTATAAAATCGAGTTAAAGACATATATGATGGATAAGAGAAAAGTAAAGAAAGTTAAAATATAGAATTACAGTTGCCTGCATTTTTGTCTAGGTTATAGATAGATATGCATGCCCAAAAGGGTATATTGTAGCTACCATATGTTTGACCACATTTAGGTCTATAGCCTTGACCCTGTTTAGGTTCATAGTATTGACACCATTTGGGTCACTTGCCGACCCCATTTGCGTCTGCTTGATCGATATGTAATACAAATCTGACCCCATTTGGATCTTTAGTTTGATACCTTCGGGTATTCTTTTTGTACCTTTGGGTACAATATATCGCCCATATCCACACACTTAGAAAAGGTGTAGGCTTACTACAAGATATAATAAGAGCAATATGAAAAGTAATTTGAGAAGAATGATATGATACACTATGACCCAGTCTAAGTATTATTTTATATGAATTCATGTATAGTATATGGGACAAATGAATTTGAATAAAGTCATATTTTAAAACATGCAGTATATAATATAGTAACACATGTTTGTAATTGTTGTTATGATAACTTAATGTTTTCTACATTTAAGACCATATAAGAGTGATGAAAATAAATCATGAAAATAAATTGATATATGAATGCTTAAGAATTACATGACTGTTTTAAGAATTATGTGACCTCAATAAGTAAAGAGATTAGTAATTGATGAAAAAAATTTATATAAGTAACTTATATCATTAATGCCAAAGGAATGCTTTTATATGATATTACATACAAGTGTATTTGCTTTAATAAGGGATTTATTCTAACGTGCATGCTATTTACATACGGATTAAAATTTATATATATAGCATAATAAAATTAAGTAAGATATAAGTAATTACAAAACACTCTATAAGGTTGTAACTTACTTTTCTATTATATATCTAACATCATAATCATATTTGAGTGGGTAGTGATGACTTCTATGAGAGGTCATCTTTATAATTTTTGTTTCCCACTAAGCTAGTAAGCTTAGCATGGGTGTTTATCCGTGTAAGTACATGAAGCTAGAGTTTTTCTAGAAGGGACAATGTAACACCCTTATCTATAGAATACACTTATCTTCTATAACATATAACATGAATGTACTATAATCAAGCATCCGAACTTTACTTAGCAATATTGTAACTAGATCATATAGGAACCTTAATTTACAATATAAAAACATTATAGTTAAATTTTAATCTTGCATAAGTCTCTTTACATTTACTATCCTCTATTAAATACAAAACTTCAAGCCCAAATAAAAATAAAATGTGAACTAAACATTCTAGTCTCTCACTTGTGTTGGAGAACCCACTACAGATATCAATCTTGAGAAGGAGTCCTATCTTGACAATCTACACGGATAAAAACTCATGCTAAGTTATAAAGCTTAGTAGGAAACATTTAACATATAGGCGATCTCCTTTACAAGTTGAGAAAACAATATATATATATACACACACACACTCAACATGTAGCATATAACATATACACTTAAAATATAAAATTAAACATATATGATTGCTATATATAATAAAAGTATTGTGATCAAGGCATTAAAAAATATTGAATAATCACTTTTCATATTAAATTTAATATCCTATTATTTATTAATTTCTTACTTGTCAAATTTCATGATTGTATAATACTTATTAATATAGCTCTAAAAATCATATACTATAAGTTGACTTACCTAATTCAAATAATTGACTTTCTAATTAAAGTGTGAATTACTTAACTTCCACATAAGTTTTAATCAAATCATACTTATAGGAGATTCATACCTGTAATCATAATATTCTAAGTTAATTTACTAAATCCACATTAAAATAGACATATTCTCATATATCAAGTTTTGTACATATAAATGATGGAATATGACATGGTATGATAATCATGATGGCACAGCGGAAAAACAAAAATTTTTATCATACATACCATACATATCCAAAACTAGGAACGAAAACATGCAATTTTAGGTTGTAGAACTTACAAGTTAAGATGCCTTTTAGATATTGATTTCGGTGATGGCCAGCAACTAAGATTACTTTGTCCGCCTTAGTTCTTGATCACCAATGCCAAGGAACAGCCTTTTGTGCCACTCCCTCTATTCTCACACACACACTTGCACCGACGGCTTAAAATCGAGATTGCTAGCTCTCTTTTTCGGTATTGTGTAATGGTTATAGTTTGAAGCTACAAAATTTGATTTTGTACTTCTCTTAGGTTGCTATTACTACCCAAGAACACAAGAGAATGAGGAACTATCCTTTCTCCTTGTGAAAAATTGGGCCAAAAGAATTGAGAGAGGAAGAGAGAAAGTTCACGCCAATTGCATAGAAGCTTAGGGTTTTTCACGCCAACTTCCTCTAAAAATCTTTATCTCCTTTTTTTCCTTTAAGTGATATATGCCAAATATACTACCTTAAGATAATTAATATTAGCTCAAGATAAATAATATTTGCATTTATCACTTAATTAAAATTAGTAATAATTATTGATAAAAACTCTTTTAATTTATCCAAGATAAAATCAAAAGTTATTTAATCAAATAATATCACTTATTTTTAGGATAAAAGATAAGACATTTAAATCTAATAAATCACTTAAATAATATACTATACATGTGCCGAAATTCCTTGTGATTTCTCTAGGAATTTCGGCCACATTAAATACAATTTAGATGATTTAATTAGATAAATATGTCTTTAGGCTTTAATACTCAATTAATTAAATTAATTCATGACATTTAATTAATTGAAATTAAACCTTGTGGGCTGAATTTCTCTCTCTCATGGACCAAGGCCCAATAGCAATTTTATAACCCATTACATACATTAATTTGACTTTAATTAAAAGCCCAAATTAATGCCCAATACTTAATTTAAGTATTTTAAGCCCAATGCTTTGTGTGCGATCCAATAGGTCCATTTAATGTTGGCAATGAATTAATAAATTAATTCAAAGGCTATATATATTCTCTAGCAAGATATTATAGCATTCCAAATTAAATGAAAATGCATATGGCATTTAGTGACCTAATGCAATTTTGCATAGTCCCTTACCCATAAATATCAGAATTAATATAAGGCATGGAACTAGTCATCCTTATATTTATTAATTCCTTTCTTGATATTTCAGTGACACTGAACTCTCAGATAAATAATGATTACTCATTATTTCATCTCGATATGGCCATACACTTCTCAGTTCACTGATCAAATGGCCGATGATATTTTCTCTCTTATTGAGAGGGGTAATCCCTTCACTTCTCTCATTGTAGCACCCTTACCCTGTACTTAGCTATAACACTTTGATTAATGTTAATTAAGCATGCTTATCATAACATTTCATCTGATAATCTACTAAACAGATATCCAAAAGTTAACTATTAGAAACTTCACTTATAGGTGCATCTCGCTAACATAAAATATTACATATACAAAGCATCTGTAGTAAATACAAAATTTCCAACATATTTAGAGTTTCCACAACTACAAAACATAAAGACAAAAAGAAGACTCTATTATTAATCTTCTAAGACTTGTGTTGGCCAACCTGCTGCAGATATCAGTCCTCGAAGAAAGTCCTGTTCTCACAACCTACACGGATAAACAAAAATCCATGCTAAGCTATAAAGCTTAGTGGGGAATACTAAATCATGATAAACGACTACTCACAGTAGTCGCCAATAAGCATACATCATGTACTATAAAGTATAACTTCTACTCAATATAAGAAAATACAGACAAGAGTCCACATATGATAACCGAATGATTTAATGATAGTAAATTCGGCATTGACGCTTAACATACACCACTTTTAACCATGTAAGCATATTTGTCCTTTAATCTTGCGATTCATTCATTGGTTGTTATACCACTGTTTATACTCAGTCATTCCTTCCATTTATTACATACTTTAACATATGCTAGGAATACATGTATACATATATATTCACATATAAACTTATGATCCATAAGGACCTATGCATATTCGTAAGTAAAACAAGCATTAGTACTATGAAAGTTTATCATTTATCAAGAATTATGTTTGTATACTTATTGTACCAATGCATACATAGAATTTCTAGCTTGCTTCTATCTCAAATGCCATTATCATGTGAACTTTATCATTTGTAAATCTGTAAACACTTTATGTGTGTGCACAAGACAATATACATCAATTCTCAATAAAGAGCAAGAACGAGTAAATATAGGGAAAACATATAACTCAACTGTATTAATTTGAAAAGAAATCACCAACATGAATACCTATTCATAAACTCTTATATTCATTTGCTATAGAAAACATACTATCTCTAATATAGTTCATACTTAGATATTAGTGATGCACTAGTTCATTTATATAACTCTGTATGTACTATTTCTATATGCGATAATCATGCATAAGTGTATATTGCAACATCTTTAAATATCATAATTTCCCTATGTGCTGAAAAGGAATTTCACATATAAATTAGATTATGAAATCGATTAATGAATTGTTATGCTTCATAAAGCTTTAAATTAAACATCAAACTATTCTTAACTTTGGTATAAGGCCTGCACTATTCTAAAGAGGTGGATAACGGGTTGAACGATGGTACCCAAAGGTACGAGTTTGTTTAGTCACCCAAACGGGGTTGATCGATGGTACCCGAAGGCACAAGTTATTTAGTCACCCAAACGGGGTGAACTGCAACCCAAACGGGGTTGATCGATGGTACCCGAAGGCACAAGTTATTTAGTCACCCAAACGGCGTGAACTGCAACCCAAACGGGGTTGATCAATGGTACCCGAAGGCACAAGTTGTTTAGCCACCCAAACGGGGTGAACTGCAACCCAAACGGGGTTGATCGATGGTACCCGAAGGCACAAGTTGTTTAGTCACCCAAACGGGGTGAACTGCAACCCAAACGGGGTTGAACGATTGTACCAGAAGGTACAGGTTGTTTTTGCAGCTGCAAGGTACCCTTATAGGCATGCCTATTTATCCACTTCCTAGACTCAATGCAGGCAGTAAAATCTCTTTACGTTATCTTTTCTTTATTCATTCATATTCTTATATGCACATGTATACTCTTGTATTACTATGAACAATATACTCATAAGAGCGCTTATGTGTAACTTTCTGTAAACCTGTGAACATTTCACTGTTGGGTAATACTGTTCTATTCTTGTAATTCTATTAAATCATGCGACTATTCTGTATGTCAAGACTATACTTATATAAGTCCATTTGTAACCGTACATAAGCATGTAAAAATATCTATATTCTTTAGTACATATACATATATGCACAATTCAAAAACAATTTATACACTTTTCGTATATAATAGTCAGATGACAATATACTCCTTCTCTAATGCATACATTTTTGTATACATGGTCTCATATATCAATGTAATTATATGCTTTAATAAAATTTCTATAATGGAGTTTTAGCACTGTAGATCTGTATTTCAGCATGCTTACATGTGACAACACATATGCTTAATCATATCATTTCAATTAAGTGAAACCAAATTCATACATTTCACTTTACACATATTCTTTGAATCATCGCTCTAAAACATCTTTCACCATTCAAACCTAATCATGTAAGATCGTATTATATATTTATATGTTCATATATAATCTACAATTCAAATTACTTCTTTCTACAAATAAAGTTGACATTTACTCCATCATTAAATAATATGTACATGTAAGCATAATTGCACACAACAGCCATGTACATAAGTTTGATCATATTCACATAAAGCATCTCACATGTTCATAGTCATGTTAAAATATCTTCTATCTCATAGGGCATTTACATGCTCATACATTCATGTACATAATCATAGATGTACGTACCTGTGGGTACATTCACATATAGTAGACTTATTCATATAAGCATATTTACCAATATATAAATATATATCTTTATCATCATTAAAATCATGTGCTATACAGAATGTCAACATGTTTCCATAAGGGCATATACACATGCCAAGGTCATACTATTGCAATCCTTATTTCATAGCATAGATACATGTCAAAACGTGCTCTTTCATGTCATAGGATTACATGTGTATATTTTTATATATATATATATCAATTTGGCATATGACAATCATGCAAAAAACTAATTACATGTATAGGTTAGATATTTCATCATTAGTCTTTATTGATATACACAATTGAATGCATATGTATTCATATAAATCCTTCATGGATAGCCATATTACATGCTTTAACCAATTAAATTTACTGTCACATAAACAAATATCTCTCTCAATTTATTAAAGAAATCATATTATCAAGTGTAGCAACAATATGCACATAATAGTAAATTCTGTTTCTGTGAGTAGTTTAGGAAACTAGTCCGAATTCAACCCTAAATTCCATATACTTAGAGACCGATTTAAGTTTAGGTTTCTTCATATGAAATATAGGTATGGAAGTCTAGTTTCCAACGCAAAAAAAATCACTCAATTTTCTGTTCTATAGCTCAACTTATGAGTAAAACAATCCAGATAGGTCAATCAGTCGTGAAGAAACGTTCTACTCGTGAAGAGGCTCACGAGTGAAGTAAAAGGGCAACATTTCACGACTCGTGAAGGGGCTCACGAGTTGAGAAAAAGGGCAGAATTTCACTACTCGTGAAGGGGCTCACGAGTGGTGAAAAAGGGCAGAATTTCACGACTCGTGAAGGGATTCACGAGTCGGACAATAGTTCATGACTCGTGAAGAGGGCAATCTGTTCTTCAACCTCAAAACGTAAAAATCAAAAAAAAAAAACGTAACTTCAAATTCTGTAAATTATATCCAAATTCAGCAAGCAATTCAACATGCAATATGAACAACCTACATTCCCATACCTTAGCTGAAAATTCCTTTGTCTTCAACCCCTTGCAAGCCCTTTTTCCTTGTTTCTTCCACCTTTTCTCTCTCCTTATAGATTATTTCATACATTCAACAACAATCTTCCATCATCAATCAAATTAAGAAAGAGATGAAGATGAAGAGATGAACGATCAAGTTAGGATATTACCTTAAAGTTATACTAATGATCTAGATTGAACAACATGCAATATTTCCTCTTCAAGAAGACCATGAGAATTCATCTATGGCTTTAAGAAATAAGAAGAAGAAAAGGAAATTGCTGTAACTCTCTCTCTAAAATTTCGTTCACCACCATCTCTAATGAGTTTTTCCTTTCATTCACTAGCAAAAGACTTTATATAATAGTTAGGAAAATTCCCTTCTTGATCCCTCAACAAAATGCATGTCCTTTAATCAACCCACACCTTTTTGCATGTCATAAATCAACCTAATCACTTATTCTTTCTCTTAAATTAACCTCTCAATTATTCCTTTATTCACCTTTGACCTTTAAGATGCTGAATTTACAAATTGAGCCCTAAACTAAAACTTGTACTTCAATTACACTATTGAATGTTATTAAACCAACTATAATAATTTAATTATGACTTTATAAAATTCATACCATATAATTTACACATTTATCACATAATTATAGATAACTTAATAACACTTATATCCCAATTAATCCTTGAAGTAAAATATTATTTCAATTACACATAGATATAAACAACTAGTTTATCCTTCAATATATAAGCTTATAATAATTCATCTAATTAAGCTTGATTAAACATTAATAATTGGAATTATGTCCTTGAATTTTACTAAGGCCTAATTTGGGCCCTTACACTCATGCTCTCTAACATGAATTAATGCATACCCAATCATACCCGTACTTGTCACTCTATTACGAGCATGTTAGGTGAATGTTAAAGTACAGAGTAATTCATAAAGAGTTTCATAGAGATTTCAGGTCTAAGAACTCCGATACAAAACTTGCATATGTGTAACACTTATGACTTGTACCATGTGGTGTTCTCATGAGCGGATCGAATCCATATACCATGTTCTTTAACATGTATCTATGATCTCTAATTGACACTCTTGTCCTAATGATCCGTAAGACAGAACTCATAATATCAGAGAGAGCATACTAGTCTTAATTCATTTGTTATTCCCATAACAATGACTGACTAGGGATATTTAGAATGAAGTCTCATTTGTTTCAAGGTCTTACAATCCATGTGCCTCACACATGATAACTTAAACCAAAACAACATTCTTGGATAGTTTTATCAATTGATATGCACAGGAATACAAAAGATAAAACTAATGCCTCATTTTATTAATTTCAAGTGTTTCGTTACAATGCATTGGGGCTAGGGCTTACACTAACAATCTCCCACTAGCACTAGTCCCAATTGGGCATAGCCCTAAGACCGAACGCTCTCAAATGAGCTTCGTGCAGATTTGGACGTAATTGTTTCGTCAAAGGATCTGCTACATTGTCTTCACTTGATATCTTGCTAACCTTGACGTCCCCATGATCAATGATTTCTCTGATCAAGTGGTACCTCCTGAGTATGTGTTTGAATTTCTGGTGTGACCGGGGCTCCTTGGCCTGTGCAATGGCCCCGTTATTGTCACAGAAAATTTCTAAAGGATCTAGGATGCTTGGGACCACTCCTAATCCAGTAATGAAATTTTTAATCCAAACAGCCTCTTTTGCAGCCTCACTTGCTGCAATATACTCAGATTCTGAAGTTGAGTCGGCAACGGTTTCTTGCTTCGAGCTTCTCCAGCTGACAGCACCACCGTTAAATACAAAAACAAACCCAGATTGCGATCTAGAATCCTGAGTACTGGTCTGAAAAGAAGCATCGGCATAACCTTGTATGACGAGCTCTTCTTGACCACCATACACCAGAAGTGATCTTTAGTCCTTCGCAGGTACTTCAGAATCCCTTTTACAGCAGACCGGTGCTTCTCACCAGGGTCTTGCTGATACCTACTGGTTATACTCAGTGCATGAGCAACATCCAACCTAGTACATAACATAGCGTACATGATAGATCCAATAGCAGATGCATATGGGATTCTACTCATGTTGTCCCTTTCCTCTTTGGTTTTAGGGCACTGTTCTTTAGTCAAAGGAACTCCCAAAGCCAAAGGTATGTACCCTTTCTTTGAGTCTCCCATACTAAAACGCTTTAGTACTTTGTCTATGTACTTTTCTTGACTTAGTCCCAAGAGCCGATTCGATCTATCTCTATAGATTCGAATACCAAGTATTGTCTCGGCTTCACCTAAGTCTTTCATTGAGAAACATTTTTCCAACCATTGCTTAACCTTTTGCAATGTTGGAATGTCATTCCCAATGAGAAGGATGTCGTCCACATATAGGACTAGAAATACTATTATGCTCCCACTAACCTTCTTGTACACACAAGGCTCATCATCGTTCTTGATGAAGTCAAATTATTTGACTGCCTCATCAAAACGAAGATTCCAACTTCGGGATGCTTGCTTTAATCCATAAATGGATTTTTGAAGCTTGCAAACCTTTTTAGGATGCTTGGGATTAACAAAACCTTCAGGCTGTATCATATACACATCCTCAAGTAAATTTCTGTTGAGGAAAGCAGTTTTAACATCCATTTGCCATATCTCATAATCATGATATGCAGCTATGGCAAGCAAGATCCTAATGGACTTGAGCATGACTACAGGCGAAAAGGTCTCGTCATAGTCTACACCATGAGTTTGTCGAAAACCTTTTGCTACTAGTCTACCTTTGTAGGTCTTATCAGCTTTGAGTTTGAATAGCCACTTGCACTCAATTACCTTAGCACCTTCCGGTGGATCAACCAAGGTCCAAACCTGGTTATCGTACATTGATTGCATCTCGGATTTCATGGCTTCAAGCCAATTTTCTGAGTCTGGGCTCTCAATAGCTTCTCGGTAGGTAGTAGGATCCTCACGATCTACTAACTCAATAGTGTCACTGTCAGTGATTAGAAATCCATATCTCTCAATCTCCTGACGTACCCTATCGGACCTTCTAGGTTCTTGTGTAATGGGTTCTTGTTCCACAACTGGTTGTGAACTTGATCCCATTTCCAAACCATCCTCTATAGGAGTTTGTGGTGCTTGAATTTCTCCAAGTTCTACTTTACTCCCACTGTCTTTCTTGAGAAGGAACTCCTTTTCCAAGAAAATAGCTTTGCGAGCAACAAATACTTTGTTCTCGGCTTGTGAGTAAATGTAGTATCCCTTTGTTTCTTTAGGATAACCGACAAACAAGCAGACAGTGGATTTGGACTCTAGTTTTTCATATGTTAATTTCTTAACATGTGCTTCACAGCCCCAAATCCTGAGAAAAGACATATTGGGTTCTTTCCCAGTCTATACCTCGTATGGTGTCTTCTTAACTGCTTTAGTTGGAGTACGGTTCAATAGAAACGTAGCAGTTTCTAATGCATAACCCCAAAAAGAGATAGGAAGATTAGCTTGACTCATCATAGATCGAACCATGTCCAATAGAGTTCGATTTCTCCTTTCGGACACACCATTCCATTGAGGTGTTCCAGGAGGAGTGAGCTGTGAAATAATACCACACTCCTTTAGATGACTATCAAACTCTTGGCTTAAGTATTCGCCACCTCGATCTGATCGAATGGCTTTTATACTTTTGCCAAGTTGGTTTTCTACTTCATTCTTAAACGCTTTGAATTTCTCAAAAGTTTCAGACTTGTACTTCATTAGATAGACATAGCCATGTCTACTGAAGTCATCTGTGAATGTCACGAAGTAGCTAAAACCACCTCTAGCATGTGTACTTAAAGGTCCACATACATCGGTACGTATTAGTTCCAATAAGCCATTAGTCCTCTCGCCTTTTTTATTAAAAGGACTCTTTGTCATTTTTCCATGCAAACATGGCTCGCATGTATCATAAGACTTTAAGTTGAATGACCCAAGCACTCCAGTTTTGTGGAGTCTTGAAATGCATTTTTCGTTTGCATGTCCTAAGCGACAATGCCAGAAGTAAGTAGGGTTCAATTCGTTTGATTTAACCCTCTTTGTATTAATGTTGTATATGGACTCTTTGTTTTGTAAATCAAGGACATAAAGGCCATTTTGCAACATGGCATTGCCATAAGAAATGCCTTGACGACGAATATGAGCATTGCCATTTTTAATAACAAAATCAAATTCATCATTATCCAAACATGAAACTGAAATAATGTTTCTGCTCATAGCAGGCACATAATAACAATTATTCAAAACAATACAAAGTCCGAAAGGTAAAGTGAGGTGATAGTCGCCTATCTCCATGGCAGCAACTCGTGCTCCATTCCCCACACGGAGGTCCACTTCATTCTTCCCAAGTAACTACCTATTTCTTAACCCCTGCACATTTGAACAAATGTGAGAACCACAACCGGTATCCAATACCCTAGTGGTAGAAATAGAAAGGTTAATTTCAACAACAAAAATACCAGAACTGGACGCCTTGGCTCCATTCTTCTTTTGTTCTTCCTTGAAGAGAGCGCAGTTCTTCCTCCAATGCCCTATCTTGTTGCAATGGAAGCAAGCGCTCTCACTCTCTTTGAGTTTTGGCGCCTTGGGCTTAGATTGGGCCTGAGGTGCACTCCCAACTGACTTGGGTTTTCCCTTTCCCTTTCCCTTTCCCTTAGCGGGTCCCTTCTTAATTCCCTTTTGAACCATTAGTACGGGATTGGTCTTTCGAATGTTCTCTTCAGCATTCTTAAGCAGCCCATGAAGCTCAGTGACTGATTTGTTCATTGCATGCATGTTAAAATTCATCACAAATGGATCATAAGCAGCAGGCAATGATCCTAAGATCAAGTCAGTGGCCAATTCCTTTGGCACTAGTACCTCAAGCTTCTCAAGAGTATCAAGATACCCTTTCATCTTGAGTACATGGGTACTAACAGGAGTACCCTCGGCCATCTTGCAAGAAATTAAAGCCTTTGTTGTCACGAACCTCTCGTGACGAGCTTGCTCTTGGAACATCTCCTTGAGGTGCACCATGATCGCATAGGCCTCTTGGTCCATAAATTTCTTTTGCAATTCAGGCACCATAGTGGCCAGCATCAGACAGGTCACATCATTGGAGTTGCTCTTCTTGGTCTCAAAAGTTTCCTTTTGAACCGCAGAGGCGTTCCTTCTTGGTTCATCAGGCAAGGGTGCATCCAAAACATACGACTTCTTCTCTTGCTTAAGAACTATTCTTAAGTTTCGAGACCAGTCTATGAAATTGGTGCCATTCAATTTGTCCTTTTCAAGGACCGATCGCAATGAGAAATTGTTGTTTGAAGATGCCATTTTCAATCTACAATAAAATTTAGCAAGATTAAATGAGATCTTATTAATGATCCCACAAACCGAATTAATATCCGTTTAAATAATTCGCGTTAATGATATAATGTGGGCCAAGATCCACTTTTCACAACAACTTATTAGTCAAGCTGAGCTTGTACACCTAACAAGTTAAGTTACTTAGGTAGGAAAACTCCAATCATGTCTCGTACATGACTCTTGGATCAAATGGGCTAACATCTTAAGATGTTATAGCACAACCCATTTATTAGTTGCCTAGGTCCAGGCATCCCTTTTCATGATAAGTCCAACCTACATTCACAACCCATGCCTCACAAAGATAATCGGGCGCATCTAGGACTCCTAGTCTACGTGACCGATGATCGATGCCTTTACATGTTTCGAATTAGGAAGGCAAATTTGTGACTTACTATTTTTAGGGATTCATTTTATTACGGCTTACATGGCATACGGTTTGTCATCCATACATAGCATGCATATATATATAATTGCATAAAGTAAAGCGTGACAAACATTGGCCCAAAAACCTACAACTAAGATTCTATACTATTACATAAGAATCTTCGAGTTGGGCTTCTCCACTCCGGTGGGCTTCGTCTTGATTTACAAAGTCTTCAAGTATATTCTATTCTAAGAAATAAATGAAACTTTTACAATAAAAACATAATGGCTCGCAGGCCATATTTAATTACAAAAACCCAGGGCCCATGAATGCACCATGCATATCCATTCATCACACCAAACTAGTAAATAAATATACATAGCATTCATGGATAAAACAAAGTCCAAATTTATTTAATTTAGCCAAGCCCATTAATGGAAATTGTGTACTTGAACCTTTAAGAGATGACCCCGTAATGGGCCTGGGCCGAAGCCCAATGGACTGAATCCTCTTATTGAATAAGTTCTCTTAAAAGCCCAAAACACAAACTAGTTAGATTTGTGCTATAAATCAACTCTAGCATAATTTCCAATTTTGCCATTTTTAATTTTATGTCATACAGCCCATAAACATTAAAAATGCATATAATATGTGCTAACATGAATTAAAAATAAAATCATGAAGAACACATATAATAACACACGGCATTCATGGAAAAACAAACAAACAACAAAACTAGTTGTTTAATGCTTATGTAATGCCATAAAATGCACAAACATTTAAATCAATTTTATGAGTCATTTAATAATCTAAATAAGTCCATAAACATTTATTTAATATTCTGTACCATTTTAATCTAAATGTGTTTTTACCATTTTAATCAAAACAAAACAAACAATGTTGATTAAACATGTAACAAACACAAACTTGACATAGTTTTAAGTGATTTTAAAATTAATCAATTAAATTGTCATGGACCAGAATTAAAAACAAATTTAAAACATGTCCAGACCTGATATTTAATCTTTAAAAATCACTTACAAACATCCCAAAAACGTTTTTACATTTAATTTTGAAAACTAGTTGTTAAACTAGCAATTTACATGCCAACTAGCACCTAGTTTCATAATTAACATGTACCATCAGGTATAAATAATTAAATCCGACCATTACCATCCCTAATAACATCTTAGGACAGTGTATTAACATGTCATATTAATTATAATACCTATCTAATCAATTAAAATCGTTTTTACTCCAAAACAATGCAAAAAACTCAAAACAGAAAATTTCAGATTTGCATGTTTTCATAATAACGATTTTTAATTAATTTTTTCATGCATCTAAAGCACTAAAATAAGTATGTTTAGGCTCTGATACCACTGATGGAATATGACATGGTATGATAATCATGATGGCACAGCGGGAAAACAAAAATTTTTATCATACATACCATACATATCCAAAACTAGGAACGAAAACATGCAATTTTAGGTTGTAGAACTTACAAGTTAAGATGCCTTTTAGATATTGATTTCGGTGATGGCCAGCAACTAAGATTACTTTGTCCGCCTTAGTTCTCGATCACCAATGCCAAGGAACAGCCTTTTGCACCACTCCCTCTATTCTCACACACACACTTGCACCGACGGCTTAAAATCGAGATTGCTAGCTCTCTTTTTCGGTATTGTGTAATGGTTATAGTTTGAAGCTACAAAATTTAATTTTGTACTTCTCTTAGGTTGCTATTACTACCCAAGAACACAAGAGAATGAGGAACTATCCTTTCTCCTTGTGAAAAATTGGGCCAAAAGAATTGAGAGAGGAAGAGAGAAAGTTCACGCCAATTGCATAGAAGATTAGGGTTTTTCACGCCAACTTCCTCTAAAAATCTTTATCTCCTTTTTTCCTTTAAGTGATATATGCCAAATATACTACCTTAAGATAATTAATATTAGCTCAAGATAAATAATATTTGCATTTATCACTTAATTAAAATTAGTAATAATTATTGATAAAAATTCTTTTAATTTATCCAAGATAAAATCAAAAGTTATTTAATCAAATAATATCACTTATTTTTAGGATAAAAGATAAGACATTTAAATCTAATAAATCACTTAAATAATATACTATACATGTGCCGAAATTCCTTGTGATTTCTCTAGGAATTTCTGCCACATTAAATACAATTTAGATGATTTAATTAGATAAATATGTCTTTAGGCTTTAATACTCAATTAATTAAATTAATTCATGACATTTAATTAATTGAAATTAAACCTTGTGGGCTGAATTTCTCTCTCTCATGGACCAAGGCCCAATAGCAATTTTATAACCCATTACATACATTAATTTGACTTTAATTAAAAGCCCAAATTAATGCCCAATACTTAATTTAAGTATTTTAAGCCCAATGCTTTGTGTGCGATCCAATAGGTCCATTTAATGTTGGCAATGAATTAATAAATTAATTTAAAGGCTATATATATTCTCTAGCAAGATATTATAGCATTCCAAATTAAATGAAAATGCATATGGCATTTAGTGACCTAATGCAATTTTGCATAGTCCCTTACCCATAAATATCAGAATTAATATAAGGCATGGAACTAGTCATCCTTATATTTATTAATTCCTTTCTTGATATTCCAGTGACACTGATCTCTCAGATAAATAATGATTACTCATTATTTCATCTCGGTATGGCCGTATACTTCTCAATTCACTGATCAAATGGCCGATGATATTTTCTCTCTTATTGAGAGGGGTAATCCCTTCACTTCTCTCATGCTCTCTAACATGAATTAATGCATACCCAATCATACCCGTACTTGTCACTCTGTTATGAGCACGTTAGGTGTATGTCAAAGTACACAGTAATTCATAAAGAGTTTCATAGAGATTTCAGGTCTAAGAACTCCGATACAAAACTTGCATATGAGAAACACTTATGACTTGTACCATGTAGTGTTCTCATGAGCGGATCGAATCCATATACCATGTTCTTTAACATGTATCTATGATCTCTGATTGACACTCTTGTCCTAATGATCCGTAAGACAGAACTCATAATATCAGAGAGAGCATACTAGTCTTAATTCATTTGTTATTCCCATAACAATGACTGACTAGGGATATTTAGAATGAAGTCTCATTTGTTTCAAGGTCTTACATTCCATGTGCCTCACACATGATAACTTAAACCGAAACGACATTCTTGGATAGTTTTATCAATTGATATGCACAGGAATACAAAAGATAAAACTAATGCCTCATTTTGTTAATTTCAAGTGTTTCGTTATAATGCATTGGGGCTAGGGCTTACACTAACAATAAATATATGTATACACTACTATTTTAAGTATCCATCGCATTTTATTCATAGACTTAATGTTATTATAATCCATGTAACAAGATGTATAATAACAACCTTAATTAATTATTATCTTTATTATGCTATTTCATTCTCTACTTGGGTACTATTCGAATTTCATAATGCATTGCCATATTATCATTATACTTTTATCTCAAACATATATTGAATTCACATGCTGTAAGTTTATAATTAATTTATATTTACAAGAAAGGAATCACACATGTCTCTCATATCATTTCACAATGTTAAATAAGAAACATACGGTTATAAATAATACATATTGGCCTATGAAGCCTTTGAGAAACATTAACTATAAGTTTATATTTTTTTTAAGTTGACATGAAAGAAGTTACACATCATTTCTCAATAGAAAACAAGGAATGAATAAGGAAAACATGTAAGCCAATTGCAACTATTGAAAGGCATCACCAATCATTTATGTATATATATATCTTGAGTTCCTAGGTATAGGAAACATTTGAATTTACTTTATCAATTTCATAGCTTTCATATGTAAAGAGTTGCACAGGTCATTTAACAATATTAAGCAAGCAATATATAACTATAGGAAACATATATTCACCAATATAATTAAGTACAAGGCATTAATAATGCACAAGTTCATTATGCATAAGACTTATAATTTCGGTATATGCATGTGATGCTATATGCTGTACATATAGATATACAAATTATAATCTCCTTTAATATCATGCAACACATTTGTTATACGATCTCATAGATATAAATGAAGATCAATAAAAAAACAGTCATATTACTTTATCTTTAACTGTTACATAATGCTTTCTTTATTAAGAATTGAGCCGGCACATTTCTAAAGAAGTAGATAATTAGTTATACGATAGCACCCGAAGGTACAAATAAAATCCCTGAAGGTAATAAATGGTACCTTTTATGGGAATGAAACTATACGATGGACCGGTCAAGTGGACTTAAACAAAGTAGGCTAATAATCTAAATGGGGCTATTTATGATCCAAATGGGACCATCTCTATATTTTAGACCCAAACGAGGTCAAGACTATACTATCACAGCTGCATAATTACCCTTATAGGCATGCCTATCTATCCACATCCTAGACACAATGCAGGCAGTTAAAACCCTTTATTTTATCTTTCTGCACAATACTCTTTTCTTATCACTTACTTATACATACATACAAGTATACTTATGCATAACCAAGAGTAGGATAGCATTTGTGTGTGTATATATATATATATATATATATATATTCATGTAAAAACTTTCTATAACCATGTTATTATGTACATGCATGAGTATTGTTATATGATACTTGTAATCAGTTCAAAGGCACATAACTCATTCACATATGTATTATGATGATACTTAACATCATGTTATAATGAGTTCATTTAATCAAATGATAAGTATATTCATACTATGTCTCACTTTTCCTCAAGCATACAATTGGATTTAAATATGCTTATATTCTATGCTTGTAGATTTTATAGAGATAATATGATACTTGTATGATATGCTTATATATATATATATATATATATATATATATATATATATATTCTCTTTAAATTAATGCATATCTATCAAATTCACGATGAACTTATCTTTTGTAACATTTCACTTAAGTATATTTTTTCATATCCAAAAAGTTAGCATGATCAACACATTTAACTAATATAATATAGCTATACTTAGGTAATCACCTGTACATGCCACACACATTTCAAAGTTGATATCCAATTAAGCATGATCATGCCTATAAGGACCCAACTTTGGCCCTAGTAGAATTCAATGACATTAGCATGGTAAAAATGTCTCATTAGACAAAATTAGATAATATATTATAGATTACAAATTTAAGGATTAATTCTTTAAAGAGTTAAAGTGGTAAAATAATTATTTTACCATGTGTATGATTAGAAATAAAAATATGGGATCAATTGGGTCATAAATGTAAATAAGTGGTCAGATGTGGTATATTTATGTTTTAGTGGTCCAATTTAAATAAAAGAAATCTTATTTAGGGTGAAATTGAAAGAGGACAAAAATTTTAGGGCTAATGTTGAAAGAAGGATTAATTGGGGTTGATTTCATAAGGGAAAGCAAATAAGGGGTTTGAAATTGAATTGAAGAAGTTAGTGGGGGAGGCTTTTCGACATGCAAATTATTGGAGGACCAAAAGGAGACTTCTCCTCCCACTTTACACTTTGGAGCATTGCATGTTGGAGAGAGCAAAGCTACTTGAAGGGTATAAATAGGGGGATGGACAAATTTTGAAGGAAAAACATAGATTTTTCTTTCTTCTCTCTCATCTCTCTCTAAAAGAATAGCTCTCTGTCCATTTTCTCAAGGAATTTCTAATATATGTAGATGGATATAAGGTTTTTGAAGGTGATATGTAAAGGTAAAAATGTTAATTTCATCATTTACTTCATCTTATTTCTTATTATAGTGATACATTTAAAAAGAGAAATTATTGGACATTGATGCATGAATTAAATGTAAATTGTAGAAGTGGAAGTTAAGAAGAATAGGAGATAAAGAGTTGAATAAAAGTTGAAGAGGAGTGGATTTTAGCCAACATATGGGACTTGGTTTATATATGATTTTCATGTATATTTAGATGATGATTTTGATGAAATTGAAACTTAATTTTAGCATAGAGTTAAGGAATCTTGATTGTGTCGATATTAAAGGGTTGGATAGTTAAGAAATGTTAAACCCTAGATTAATATTTTAAAAGTTGAATGCAAAAATAAATTGTGAGGGATATATGTGTAAAATTAATCCCTAATTAGACAAATTTCCAATTTAATTTATGTACATCAAAATGCTTGAACATTCCTTTGCTATCAAAAATTCGTATTTGACTCCATCTGACCTAGTGAGCTTATTTTGCTAATATATGGAGTTATAGATATGAAAATGTAATTTAATTTGGGCTGCAAACTAGACTCATGTGTCTGCCTTTTTTATGAAGAAGACCAACCTTAAATTTGTCTCTAAAGCTATCTAAATTTAGATTGAAAGTCAAAATAAACTATTGCCCTATCATTGGATTATAAAATTGATAACAAGTGTAGATAGCTAATCATTTGAATAATAATCAAGAAAATACTATGGTTTCATATTTATAATGGTTAGTCTTGCATGATTAACTAATAGGATTCTGTAACACCCTTACCCTATACTTAGCTATAACACTTTATTTAGTATGAATTAAGCATGCTTATCCTAACATTTCATCTTTTATTCTACTAAATAGATATCTAAAAGTTAACTATTAGAAGCTTTACTTACAGGTGCATCTCATTAACATCAAATATTACATATATAAAAAATCTATAATAATTTCAAAATTTCCAACATAATTAAAGTTTCCATAACTACAAAATATAAGGACAAAAAGAAGTCTCTATTATCAATCTTCTAAGACTTGTGTTGGCCAACCTACTACAGATATCAGTCCTGGGAGAAAGTCATATCCTCTCAACCTACATGGATAAAGAACCTGTGCTAAGCTATAAAGCTTAGTGGGGAACACAAATGTGACAAACTACCACTCACAGTGATCGCCAATAAGCATACATTATGAACTATAAGTATAACTTATGCTCAATTTAAAAAAAATGTAGACAAGAGTCCACACATGATAACCGAATGACTTAATGACAGTAAATTCAGCATTGATGCTTTATATAGACAACATTTAATCATATAAGTATATTTATCCTTTAGACTTGCGATTCATTCATTGGATGATATACCACTATTTATACTCAGTCATTCCTTCCACATACCACACACTTTAACATATACTAGGAATATATATATATATATATATATATATTCACATATAAGCTTAGGATCAACAAGGACATATGCATATTCGTAAGTAAGACAGAGCATTAGTACTATGAATCATATATCAATCTAGAAATATATTTGTAATACTTATTGTACCAATGCATACATAGAATTTCTAGCTCGCTTCCATCTCAAATACCATTAGCATGTGAACTTTATCACTCATAAATCTGTAAATATTTTATGTGTATGCACAAGACATTATACATCAATTCTCAATAAAGAGCAAGAACGAGTAGATATAGGGAGAACATATAACCCAATGTATTAATTTGAAAAGCAATCACCAATATGAATACCTATACATAACTTTTATATTCCATTGCTATAGAAAAAACTTATTTCAGCAAAATATTTTCATAGCTTTCACACTTGACGAATCTTGCAAGTCATTTATCTACCTCAAACAAGCAACATATTACTGTAGAAAACATACTATCTCTAATATAGTCCATAACTAGATATTAGTGATGCACTAGTTCATTTATATAACTCTGCACATACTATTTCTATATTCGATAATCATGCATAAGTGTATATCGCAGCATCTTTTAATATCATAATTTCCATATGTGATGAAAAGGAATTTCACATATAAATTAGATTATGAAATCGATTTATGAATTGTCATGCTTCATAAAAATTTAAGTTAAATATCAAACTTTTCTTAACTTTGGTATAAAGCCTGCACCATTCTAAAGAGGTGGATAATGGGTTATACGATAGCACCCGAAGGTACAAAAAAGATACCTGAAGGTATAAATTGATAGATTATAAGGGAGGCACCCGAAGGTACAAGTTTGTTTAGTCACCCAAACGGGGTTGACTACAACCAAAACGGGGTTAAATATGATCCAAATGGGACCATGTCTGTTTAGTCACCAAAATGGGGTTGAAACTATCGCAGCTGCAAGGTACCCTTATAGGCATGTCTATCTATCCACTTCCTAGACTCAACGCAGGTAGTGAAATCTATTTACTTTATCTTTTCTTTATTCATTCATATTCTTATATGCACATGTATATTCTTTTGTAACAACAAACAATGTACTCATATATATGCTCACGTGTAACTTTATGTAAACCTTTGAACATGCTCACTATTGGGTATTACTATTCCGTATTTGAAATCTTTCTCAATCATGTAACTATTTCGTATAACATGGTTGTATCTATATTATACTATTTGCACTTGTGCATAATCATGTACAAATATATATCTTCTATAGTGCATCAACATATATGCATAATTCATAAAACAATTTATACAATTTGCTCATGTAACAATCACATTACAAAATACTCCCTCTCTAATGCATACACTTGTATACGCATTCTCATATAACATTGCTATTATGTACTTTGATAAGATTTCTATAATTGAGTCTATTGCTCTGTAGATCTATATTTTATCATGCTAACATGTGACATCACAAATGCTTAATCATGTCATTTCAATTAAGCAAAAACATATTCATGCATTTCACTTTAAACATATTCTCTAAATCATTACTCTAAACATATTTCAAACCCAATCATGTAAGATAATATATATATATATACACATATATTCTACAAATCACATTACTTCTTTATACAAGTAAAATTGACATTTCAAACTATAAGTATCATAGTAATCTTCAAGAGATCAATAAAAATCGTGTATAATCATTTAGACGTTTATATATATATATACATTTATATATATTACATTCATGTAATCATATGATAGTCGTACATTAAAAACCTTCATTTATCATATTTAAACATTTCTTAACTTCATAGTATAGATGCATGCATCAAATAAACATTTACTCCATCATTAAAAATATTTACATGAAAGCATAAATGCACACAACAACCATGTAAATAAGTTTGATCACATATAAATATTTTTATATCATTACTAACAATCCTTACTTATGTACAAATTTAATCACAAATATGTATTAGATATATTCATCACCAGTCCTTACCTATATACACGTGTGAATGTATATGTATACATATAATATTGTATTAATATTCATATTACATGCCCTATCCAATTCATTTTGTAATCACATAAACACATGTTTAACTCAATTAATTAAAAACCACAAGATAAAGTACATTAAAAATCTACACAGGGCAACATTCTAGATTCAACTTACGAGCCATAAATGAATTTTAAAATGCCATTTTTAGGCTAAATTATCCTCTACAATATTATTCCCCTATGTCTCTAGTTTCCAGAGCATCAAAATTCACCTTAATATCTGACCTATATCTTGAGATATTTGAGAAATACAATAGGCTGTTCATATAACCAAAATAGTGTTTGCTATCACTTACAAAAATTCATAACATGAAATTAAGAGGGATTTAGACCAACCTTTCTTCAACAAAAACGTGCTCATAAGTATCTAGTTTATCCAAAATTTTACAACATAAGATTTTGACGTCTCTACTAATACTTATGCCCAAAATACTAAAAATCTGTACATTTACAGTACAAACAGATTCAATGAATTTCATGCTAATAGTTGACATACTTGGAAATACAATTAGTCATTACTTCCTTCATATGAAATTTATAATTAGAAGTCCATTTTCAATAGAAATTAATCTTACATTATTCTGATCATTGTACGCAAAGTTATCTCAATTTTTCTAAAAATTGTTCCAGAATCTAAATTTACAGTTTACCTAAATTTCAATAAATCATAGAAATTATTTAGAGGCAGAATTAAAGCTAGTTACTTCTGAAATTTCATTCCCCTATGTTTCTAGTTTTCATAACATTAAGAATCATCTCAATATCATTTCTATATTGAAAGATATTGTCTAAATATTGAGGACTGTTAATGAGGACGGGACTGTACACTTATTCGATTTTCATGCTAGGTTATGACCCATTTAGAAGTAGAATTAGAATGTGATTTCTTCTTATGAAATCTTTGTCTAGAAGTCTATTTTAAAACTCAATTAGAATCATCTAATTATCTTTTCTATAACTCAAGAAATTACAAAAGAATGAAACTAGGTCAAGTGAACCCAAACCTTGAATTTTAAAACTTACATGCATGTCCATTTAAACATAAAATATTGATGTTTTATTTCATGTTACTTGTCAAAATGCAATCATGTCACAATGTAATCACATATTTCACTCAATGAAAAACACATGCAAGAAGATTAAGTTCCCAAACCTGAACATGCAACTCAAATCTTCTTCAAAATCCTCCTATTTCTTCCTCTTCCTTTATCTTCCAATCTTTTAGTTCTCTTATACTCTTGTAAGCCTCATTAATCTAGCCTTCTATCTATGCATTCATATTGAATTAAAGAGGTTTTACTTAAGATGAGTGGTCGAATTTACAAGAGGGAAAGGATGAATATTTTTACCAATTTTATTAGCAAAGAGGGAAGCTAAATTTCTGATTTTTTGGTTGAGAGATAGAAGAGAAATGTTTTCTTTTCTTTTTCTTGATAGTATGGCCAGCTGCACTTCTTTAAATACAAGGCTTGCATGGAGACTAAAGTGGAAGGTGACATCATCAAGGACCCACTAAAATCCACTTTAATCCTCATACAATTTGCATGTCATAAATTGACCCTAACTTAAACTTTCTCTTCAGCATTGGCCCTAACCTTTATATCTTCTTTTAATTACATCCCAAAATACTTATTATATTATTACAATTGGCCCAATATTTATTTGTATCAAAAATTTACGCCTTTAATTCTATTTTCTTTTCAATAACACCCCTATATTTCACAATATTAAATGAGTCTCTTAACCTTTTCATAATAAACCATTAGTCTACTTGATATTATCTTATTTTTAGTTCCTCTATCTAGACTTAATAAATTATTAATAACATGCTAATGCCCTTAAATTTTACTAGGACCTATTTAGGTCCTTACAAATCTCTCCCCCTTAAGGAATTTCGTCCTCGAAATTCATACTTGTATCCTTTATTTATGCACAACACTATCATTGCTATACCTCTATGTCTATCACAACCATCTTTGATCTTGTACTTACTTTACCATCTTCTTTTCTCACTTTTCAATTAACCTTATCTCCAAATAAGGGCAATCGTATCATACTATTATATCATTACTATGCTTAATGTATATCCTATTAGTTTCCCTATTCAGTTGGGGCCTGTATATGTAGTATGATGCTTGATGCTATACTTATGCGTGAATAATGCTTTCGTGTATGCAATAAGATGCAAATGCATATTCTTATATGTTGTACATGTTTTTGCCCCATCCCATGTATAATGTTTTGTCAACTGCCCATGCCTTTTAAGGATTCACTGACAGGTATACATAGCATCACAACTAACCTAATTTCCTCACAGCAACTTCACATATAAAAGATTTTATTCACAACACATAAATTCTTTCTCCAAAACCATATTAGCACACTTATACTATATTCTATTAACACACTTGTATTATAATCAAAACACTAATCATATTCGCATTTCTTATCATTTACTTTTTAATCCAAAGTTAGGATTTTATTATTATACCTTCATAGAGTATTCTTTATGTATTTCCTTAATGTACTTGTACTATAGTAAACATAATGATCAAATATGCACAATATTCTCAAAGTTCCACCATATCAAAACATTTCTAAAAGCAAAAAATTCATTACCATAATAAGAACTTATTATTGTGAATGAGAAAATATTAAGGAAGAAAAGATAAATACCAATATCTCCTTCGATGACATCCTACTTTGATGAAACCTTACTTTTCCTTGGCAACACTGGGCAATTAGCCACAAAATGATCTGTTTTACCAAATCTAAAACAAGCCCCTATTAAAGCTTTACAATCACCCCAATGATTCCTTATGCAATGCAAACATTTAGGAACTTGAATTCCCTGGCTTTTTCCTGCCTAACCTTGCGCAGAATGGAATGTGCTACTAGAAGAACTTAATTTCAATATCTTATTTATTTTTCCTAGCTCCCTCTTATCCGTATTCCCGTCTCGACTTCTTTTGTTCTCATTATTCCTATCAACCTCTTTTGATACTCTAGGCTTAATTAACTCTTGTAAAATCTGATTCAAGATGCAATTCATTTTCTTTAGTTCCTCTAATATAGAAATAGACATCTCTACATGAGTTACATTCACAGGATCAGGGACAAATAAGTTCAATGCCCTGGAATTGCTGACTTTAATGATCTCTTTTCTAGTTTCTTTTAGTTTATCCATCTTTAATCTATACAAAACAAAACCAAGATATCTGTAGTAGGCCAACACACTAAAACTTCCATATAACAATTACTCTGAACACTTATAGTCCAGAAATGGCTAAACCAGGATCAGATACAACTAATTGTAACACCCACCCTATACTTAGCTATAACACTTTATTTAGTATTAATTAAGCATGCTTATCCTAACATTTCATCTGTTATTCTACTAAACAGATATCTAAAAGTTTACTATTAAAAGCTTTGCTTACAAGTGCATCTCATTAACATCAAATATTACATATAAAAAACATCTATAATAATTTCAAAATTTCCAACATAATTAAAGTTTCCATAACTACAAAATATAAGGACAAAAAGAAGACTCTATTATCAATCTTCTAAGACTTGTGTTGGCCAACCTACTGTAGATATCAGTCCTAGGAGAAAGTACTATCCTCGCAACCTACACAAATAAAGAACCCGTGCTAAGATATAAAGCTTAGTGGGGAACACAAACGTGACAAACGACAACTCACAATTATCGCCAATCAGCATACATTATGAACTATAAGTCTAACTTATGCTCAATTTAAAAAAATGCAGGCAAGAGTCCACACATGATAATTGAATGACTTAATGATAGTAAATTCTACTTTTATGCTTTATATACACAACATTTAATCATATAAGCATATTTATCCTTTAGACTTACGATTCATTCATTGGATGATATATCACTGTTTATGCTCAGTCATTCCTTCCACATACCACACACTTTAACATATACTAGAAATATATATATATATATATATATATATATATTCACATATAAGCTTAGGATCAATAAGGACATATGCATATTCGTAAGTAAGACAGAGCATTAGTACTATGAATCATTTATCAATCTAGAAATATATTTGTAATACTTATTGTACCAATGCATACATAGAATTTCTAGCTCGCTTCCATCTCAAATACCATTATCATGTGAACTTTATCACTCGCAAATCTGTAAATATTTTATGTGTATGCACAAGACATTATACATCAATTCTCAATAAAGAGCAAGGACGAGTAGATATAGGGAGAACATATAACCCAATGTATTAATTTGAAAAGCAATCACCAACATGAATAGCTATACATCACTTTTATATTCCATTGCTATAGAAAAAACTTATTTCAACAAAACATTTTCATAGCTTTCATACATGACGAATCTTGCAAGTCATTTATCTACCTCAAACAAGCAACATATTACTGTAGAAAACGTACTATCTCTAATATAGTCCATAACTAGATATTAGTGATGCACTAGTTCATTTATATAACTCTGTAAATACTATTTCTATATTCGATAATCATGCATAAGTGTATATCGCAGCATCTTTTAATATCATAATTTCCATATGTGATGAAAAGGAATTTCACATATAAATTAGATTATGAAATCGATTTATGAATTGTCATGCTTCATGTAACATGCAATACATGTAACATAAGTTCAACATGATAATAAAATAATAGGGTTACAACATTTAATCATATATAATCATTAAAATAACAACTCTTAATAAATAACTCAGTATGCATCTATATAGATCATGTGTTTTCTTGACATACTTTTTGAATTCATACTTGTGGTATAATTACTATAATTACAGCCAATCATGTGTTCTAACAATAATGTTTAATTGTTATGCTTTCATTTAAGTATTGTAATCAAGATTAGCCTACCTATGTTCTAAAAGTGGATAAGGAGAACTTTATATACATTTAGGTATCAAAACTTTAGATATCCAAAGATATCAAATCTGTAGATCCAAATAGGGCCAAACTGTGTTAGTGTAAGCCCTAGCCCTAATGCATTGTCATAAAACACTTTAGTTAATAAATGAGGCATTTGTGTTATCTATTGTATTCCTGTGCATATCATTGATAGAACTATCCAATAATGTTGTTTCAGTTTAAGTTATCTTGTGTGAGGCACATGGTTGTAAGACCTTTAAACAAATGAGACTTCATTCTAAATATCCCTAGTCAGTCATTATTATGGGAATAAAAAATGAATTAAGACTAGTATGCTCTCTTTGATAAGATGAGTTCTATCTTACAGATCAGAAGGACAAGAGTGTCAATTAGAGATCATAGATACATGTTTAGAACATGGTATCTAGATTCGATCCGTTCATGAGAACACTACATGGTATAAGTCATAAGTGTTTCTTATGTGAAAGTTTTGCATCGGAGTTCTTCGACCTAAAATCTCTATGAAACTCTTTATGAATTATTGTGTACTTTGACATACACCTAACGTGCTCGTAACAGGGTGACAAGTATGGGTATGCACTAATCCATGTTAGAGAGCATGAGAGAAGTGAAGCGATTACCCCTCTCGATAAGAGAGAAAATATCATCGACACTTGATCAGTAAACTAAGAAGTGTATGGCCATACCGAGACGAGATAATGAGTAGTCATTATTTATCTGAGAGTTTAGTGTCACTGGAATATCAAGAAAGGAATTAGTATATATAAGGATGACTGGTTCCATGCCTTATATTCATTCTGATATTTAAGGGAAAGGGACTATGTAAAATGGCATTAGGTCACTAAATGCCATTTGCATTTTCATTTAATTTGGAATGCTATAATATCTTGCTAGAGAATATATATAGCCATTGGATTAATTTATTAAATCATTGTCAATATTAAATGGACCTATAGGATCGCACATAAAGCATTGGACTTAAAATATTTAAATTTAAGATTAGGCATTAATTTGGGCTTTTAATTAAAGTCAAATTAATGTATGCAGTAGGTATTAAAATTGCTATTGGACCTTGGTCCATGAGAGAAATAAATTCGGCCCAATAGGATTAATTTCAATTAATTAATTTTCTTGGATTAATTAAGTTAATTGAGTATTAAATCCTAATGATATTTATATCAAAATAAATTAATTAAATGGAGATAAGGTAACCAAAAATCCAAGGATAAATTCAATAGGAATTTCGGCAACCATATCCCTAAATTAAGTGATTTATTTTGATTAAATGTCTTATGTTTATTTTGAATTAATTTGAATTTAAAATTTAAAGGAGTTTGAGTTAATGTATGTCATTTAATTAAGAAGTGATAGAGGCTGAATTTACTAGCTAAAAGATAGTAAAATTCGGATTTAACAATTACCTAAATTAGTGAGATATATAAATGAACTAAAACATAAAACCCTAGGCGTTTTTTTTGCTCTCTCACACTCTTGGCCAAATTTCACAAAGGGAAAGGATTCTTCCTTGTTCTCTTGTATTCTGGGGCAGAAATAGAAACCAAAAGGAAAGACAAGATCAGATCTTGTAGCTTCAATCCAATACCATTGCCAATTATTTACACATAGAGCTAGCACTCTCAATTTTAAGCCTTCCTTGCAATGGTGTGTGTGAACATATAGAGGAGTGGCATAGAGGCTGTTCCTTTGGCATTGATGGTGAAGATCTAAGGTGAATAAATCCTTCTTAGTTGCTGGTCATCATCAAAATCAAATCTTGAAGTGCATCTAAAGTTGTAAGTTTTTAAAACCCTAAAATTGCATGTTTTCGATTCTTGTTTATGGATTGAATGGTATGTATGATCGATTTTATTAATTTTCCGCTGCGTGATTATCATGTACATACCATGTAATATTCCATCAGTGGTATCAGAGCCTAAACATGCTTATTTTGGTGCCTCAGATGCATTAAATATTTAATCAAAAATCGTTCGTTTAAAAACATGCAATGCTGAAATTTTTTGTTTTGAATTTTTTGCATTATTTTGGTGTGAAAACAATTTTAAATGATTAGATAGGTATTATAATTAATATGAAATGTTAATATACTGTCTTAATATGTTCTTAGAGCTGTCCATTTTCGGATTTAATTATAAATACCTGATGGTATATGTTAATATTGAAACTAGGTGCTAGTTGACATGTTAAGTGTTTGTTTAACAACTAGTTTTCAAAATTAAATGTAAAATTGATTTTGACATGTTTGTAAGTGATTTTTAAAGATTATTAATAGGTCCGGACATATTTTAAAATTTATTTTAATTCTGTTCCATGATAATTTAATTGATTAATTTTAAAATCACTTAAAACTATGACTAGTTTATGTTTGTTACATGTTTAATCAACATTGTTTGGTTTTTTTTTTATTAAAATGGTAAAAACACATTTAGATAAGATGGGTATAGAACATTAACTCAATATTTATGACCTTACTTAAATTATTAAATGACTCATAAAATTATTTTAAGTGTTTGTGCATTTTTGTGGCATTATATGAGCATTAAACTACTAGTTTAGTTGTTGTTTGTTTGTTTTAGTATGAATGCCGTGTATGATATATGTTCTTCTTGATTTTATTTTTTAATTCATGTTGGTACATATATACATGTATTTTTAATGTTTATGGGCTATATGACATAAAATTAAAAATGGAAAAATTGGAAATTATACTAAAGTTGATTTATGGCACAAATCTAACTAGTTAGTGTTTTAGGCTTTTATGAGAACTTATTCAAAAAGAGGATTTAGTCAATTGGGCTTCGGCCCAGGCTCATTACGGGGTATTCTCTTAAAAGTTCAAGTACACAATTTCCATTAATGGGCTTGGCTAAATTAATTAAAATTGGACTTTGTTTGATCCATGAATGTTATGTATATTTATTTGCTTATTTGGTATGATGAATTGATATGCATGGTGCATTCATGGGCCCTGGGTTTTTGTAATTAAATATGGCCTACGAGCCATTATGTATTATTGTAAAATTTTCATTTATTTCTTAGAATATAATTTATTTGAAAACTTTGTAAATCAAGACGAAGCCTACCGGAGTGGAGAAGCCTAACTCGAAGATTCTTATGTAATAGTATAGAATCTTAGTTGTAGGTTTTTGGGCCTATGTTTTTCACGCTTTACTTTATGCAATTATATATATATGCATGCTATAAATGGATGACAAAGCATATTCCATATAAGCCATTATAAAATTAATCCCTAAAATAGTTAGTCACAAAGTTGCCTTTCTAATTCGAAACATATCAAGGCATCGATCATCGATCACAAAGACTAGGAGTCCTAGATGCACCCGATTATCTTTGTGAGGCATGAGTTATGAATGTAGGTTGGACTTAACATGGAAAGGGATGCCCAGATCTAGGCAACTAATAAATGGGTTAGTGCTATAACATCTTAAGATGTTAGCTCATTTGATCCAAAAGTCATGTATGAGACATGATTGGAGTTTTCCTACCGAGGTAACTTAACTTCTTAGGTGTACAAGCTCAGCTTGACTAATAAGTTGTTGTGAAAAGTGGATCTTGGCCCACATTAAATCACTAATGCGAATTATTTAAAGGGATATTAATTCGGTTTATGGGATTATAAATAAGACCTCATTTAATCTTGCTAAGTTTTATTGTAGATTGAAAATGGCTTCTTCAAACAATAACTTTTCATTGCGATCAGTCCTGGAAAAGGACAAACTGAATGGTACCAACTTCATAGACTGGTCTCGAAACTTAAGAATAGTTCTTAAGCAAGAGAAAAAGTCATATGTTTTGGATGCACCCTTGCCCGAAGAACCTAGTAGGAATGCCTCTGCGGTTCAAAAGGAAACTTTTGAGACCAAGAAGAGCGACTCCAATGATGTGACCTGTTTGATGCTGGCAACTATGGTGCCTGACTTGCAAAAGCAATTCATGGACCAAGAGGCTTATGCGATTATGGTGCACCTAAAGGAGGTGTTCCAAGAGCAAGCTCGTCACGAGAGGTTCGTGACAACAAAGGCCTTAATTTCTTGTAAGGTGGCTGCGGGTACTCCTGTTAGTACCCATGTACTCAAGATGAAAGTGTATCTTGATACTCTTGAGAAGCTTGAGGTACTAATCCCAAAGGAATTGGCCACTGACTTGATCTTAGGTTCATTGATTGATGATTATGATCCATTTGTGATGAATTATAACATGCATGCAATGAACAAGACAGTCATCGAGCTTCATGGGATGCTTAAGAATGCTAAAGAGAACATTCAAAAGACCAATCCCGTACTGATGGTTCAAGGGGGCATTAAGAAGGGACCCGCTAAGGGAAAGGGAAAGGGAAAGACAAAACCCAAGAATGACCTTGCTCGGTTCAAGTCAAATGGGAGTGCAGCTCAGGCCCAACCCAAGCCCAAGGAGTAAAAGGTCAAGGAGAGCGAGAGCACATGCTTCCACTACAACAAGATAAGGCATTGGAGGAAGAATTGCACTCTCTTCAAGGAAGAACAAAAGAAGAATGGAGCCAAGGCGTCCAGTTCTGGTATTTTTGTTGTTGAAATTAACCTTTCTATTTCTACCACTTGGGTATTGGATACCGATTGTGGTTCTCACATTTGTCCAAATGTGCAGCGGCTAAGAAATAGGTGGTTACTTGTGAAGAATGAAGTGGACCTCCGTGTGGGGAATGGAGCACGAGTTGCTGCCATGGAGATAGGTGACTATCAACTCACTTTACCTTCCGGACTTTGTTTAGTTTTGAAAAATTGTTATTATGTGCCTGCTATGAGCATAAACATTATTTCAGTTCCTTGTTTGGATTTGGATGAATTTGATTTTGTTATTAGAAATTGTAATGCTCATATTCATCACCAAGGCATTTCATATGGCAATGCCATGTTGCAAAATGGCCTTTATATCCTTGATCTACAAAATAAAGAGTCCATATACAACATTAATACAAAGAGGGTTAAATCAAACGAATTAAACCCTACTTACTTTTGGCATTGTCATTTAAGGCATTCAAATGAAAAATGCATTTCAAGACTCCATAAATCTGGAGTGCTCAGGTCATTCGACTTAGAGTCTTATGACACATGCGAGCCATGTTTGCTTGGAAAAATGACAAAGAGTCCTTTTAACAAGAAAGGTGAGAGGAACAATGAATTATTGGAACTAATACATACCGATGTATGTGGACCATTAAGTACACAAGCTAGAGGTGGTTTTAGCTACTTCGTGACGTTCACAGATGACTTCAGTAGATATGGCTACATCTATCTAATGAAGTACAAGTCCTAAACTTTTGACAAATTCAAAGAGTTTAAGAATGAAGTAGAAAACCAACTTGGCAAAAGTATAAAAGCCATTCAATCAGATCGAGGTGGTGAATACTTAAGCCAAGTGTTTGACAGTCATCTGAAGGAGTGTGGTATTATTTGACAGCTCACTCCTCTTAGAACAGCACAATGGAATGGTGTGTCCGAAAGGAGAAATCAAACTCTGTTGGACATGGTTTGATTAATGATGAGTCAAGCAAATCTTCATGTCTCCTTTTGGGGTTATGCATTAGAAACTGCTGTGTTTCTATTAAACCGTACTCCAACTAAAGTAGTTGAGAAGACACCATACAAAGTATGGACTATGAAAGAACCCAATATGTCATTTCTCAGGATTTGGGCCTGTGAAGTACATGTTAAGAAATTAACATCTGATAAACTAGAGTCCAAATCCATTATCTGCTTGTTTGTGGGTTATCCCAAAGAAAAAAGGATACTACTTTTACTCACAAGCTGAGAACAAAGTGTTTGTTGCTCGCAAGGCTGTTTTCTTGGAAAAGGAGTTCCTTCTCAAGAAAGACAATGAGAGTAAAGTAGAACTTGGAGAAATTCAAGCGCCACAAACTCCTATAGAGGATGAGTTAGAAATGGGATCAAGTTCACAACCAGTTATGGAACAAGAACCCATTACACAAGAACCTAGAAGGTCTGGTAGGGTACGTCAGGAGATTGAGAGATACAGATTTCTAATCACTAATATATAGTGACACTATTGAGTTAGTAGATCGTGAGGATCCTACTACCTACCGAGAAGCTATTGAGAGCCCAGACTCGAAAAATTGGCTTGAAGCCATGAAATTCGAGATGCAATCAATGTACGATAACCAGGTTTGGACTTTGGTTGATCCACCGAAAGGTGCTAAGGTAATTGAATACAAGTGGCTATTTAAACTCAAAGCTGATAAGACCTACAAAGGTAACTAGTAACAAAAGGTTTTTGACAAACTCATGGTGTGACTATGATGAGACTTTTTCGCCTGTAGTCATGCTAAGTCCATTAGGATCTTGCTTGCCAGAGCTACGTATCATGATTATGAGATATGGCAAATTGATGTCAAAACTGCTTTCCTCAACGAAAATTTACTTGAGGATGTGTATATGACATAGCCTGAGGGTTTTGTCAATCCCAATCATCCTAAGAAGGTTTGTAAGCTTCAAAAATCCATTTATGGATTAAAGCAAGCATCCCAAAGTTTGAATCTTCAATTTGATGAGGCAGTTAAAGAATTTGACTTCATTAAGAATGAAGATTAGCCTTGTGTGTGCAAGAAGGTTAGTGGGAGCATAATAGTATTTCTAGTCCTATATGTGGACGACATCCTTCTCATTGGGAATGACATTCCAACATTGTAAAAGGTTAAGCAATGGTTAGGGAAATGTTTCTCAATGAAAGATTTTGGTGAAGCCGAGACAATACTTGGTATTCGAATCTATAGAGATAGATCGAATCGGCTATTGGGACTAAGTCTAGAAAAGTACATAGACAAAGTGCTAAAGCATTTTAGTATGGGAGACTAAAAGAAAGGGTACATACCTTTGGCTTTGGGAGTTTTTTTAACTAAAGAACAGTGCCCTAAAACCAAAGAAGAAAGGGACATCATGAGTAGAATTCCATATGCATCTGCTATTGGATCTATCATGTATGCTATGTTATGTACTAGGTTGGATGTTGCTCTTGCACTGAGTATAACCAGTAGGTTTCAGTAAAACCCTGGTGAGAAGCACTAGTACGTTGTAAAGGGGATTCTAAAGTACCTTCAAAGGACTAATGATCACTTCTTGGTGTATGGTGGTCTAGAAGTGCTCGTCATACAAGGTTATGCCGATGCTTCTTTTCAGACCAACACTCAGGATTCAAGATCACAATCTGAGTTTGTTTTTGTTTTAAATGGTGGTGCTGTCAGCTGGGGAAGCTCAAAGTAGGTGACCGTTACTGACTCAACTACAAAATCTAAGTATATTGCAACAAGCGAGCCTACAAAAAAGACTGTTTAGATTAGAAATTTCATTTCTAGATTAGGAGTGGTCCCAAGCATCCTAGATCCATTAGAAATTTTCTGTGACAACAATAGGGCCATCATACAGGCAAATAAGCCCCGGTCACACCAGAAATCCAAACACATACTCAGAAGGTACCACCTGATCAGAGAGATCATTCATCATGGGGACGTTAAGGTTAGCAAGATAGCAAGTCAAGACAATGTAGCAGATCGTTTGATGAAACAATTGCGTCTAAATCTGCACGAAGCTCATTTGAGAGCATTCGGTCTTAGGGCTATGCCTAATTGGGACTAGGGCTAGTGGGAGATTGTTAGTGTAAGCCCTAGCCCCAATGCATTGTTATAAAACACTTTATTTAATAAATGAGGCATTTGTTTTATCTATTGTATTCCTGTGCATATCAATTGATAGAACTATCCAAGAATATTGTTTCAGTTTAAGTTATCATGTGTGAGGCAGTAGTTCCTATTTTCTTATAGATTAAAGATGGAGAATTCATCTAGGGATTGTAAGGCCCCTAACATGACCCTAATTTAATTTGCATATTATTGTAATTAAGTAAGGGGGTAAATTAACATGTTATTATGTTAATTGCATGAAAATATAATAAAAGAGTATGGTTTAATGTTAATTAAGGATACAATTGAGGATAAAGGTATTAATTTGGGGTTAATTGGTATTTTTGGCATTTTGGTGGCCAATTGTGTAGAGAAGAATTTAATTCAAGGTTAAATTGAAAGAATGCTTAAATGGATAGGTTAATGTTTGAAAAAGAATTAGTAGAGGGGTTAAAGTCTAACATGCATAAAGGCTTGTGGCATTTGTGTGACATGCAAAATGATGAAGGACTAAAGAGGAGATTGTCATGTGGGTATAAAAGGCTTGGGTTAGAGAATTTGATTGTGAGAATCGGCATTTGTTGAGAGCAAAACCAGAAATTCATCTTCTTTTTCCTCTTTGATTTCCATAGATTTATCTCAAGCATTTAGATGTTAATGGTGCATGTTGGTTAATCAAGAGTTTAAGGCTCTAAGCTAAGGTAATTAAACTCTCATTTTAACACTTCATCATCACCATCTTCTTCTTCATTTTCTGTTGACTGAGAATATGTCATTTGCTGGAAATGTATGTTCATGGTGATGGTATTTATGAAGGAGAAGAAGAAGGAAGAAGGATCAAAGGAAAGGGACTTGATAGAGGTTGAAGACATTGGGTTTATCAGCCAAGGTATGGGAATTTAGGCCATTCATATTGCATGTAAAAATGGATTATTGGAAGTGAATAGAATTTACAGAATTGAATTTACGTTTTTCTGGAAGTTTATCGTTGAAAGGTTGAAGAAGACAGACTTGCCGAGTCGTGAATGACTTCACGAGTCGTGAACATCAGTCCGACTCGTGAAGCTCTTCACGAGTCGTGAAGTCGAGTCTTTCTTCTTCACTCGTGAGCTTCTTCACGAGTCGTGAAGTTCAGCTTTTCTTCCTCACTCGAGAGCCACTTCACGAGTCGTGAAGTATAGTTCCTTCTCCACTCGTGAACCTCTTCACGAGTCGTGAGAATCACCTTATTTGCTTCACTCGTGAATCCCTTCACGAGTCGAACTCCTCTTCACGATTGAATGACCTGTCTTGAATGTTTTGCTCATAAGTTGAGCTATAGAACAGCAAATTGAGTGATTCTTTTTGCATTGAAAAATAGACTTCCATACCTATATTTCACATGAAGAAACCTAAGCTTAAATCTGTCTCTAGGTACATGTAATCTATAGTTGAATCCGGACTAGTTTTCTAGACTACTCTATGTAACAGAAATGGTTAGTATGAACAGATTGTTGCTACACTTGATAATATGATTCTTTAATTGATATAGACAGCTATTTGCTTATGTGATAGAAATTTAAATGAATAATGCATGTAATATGACTGTCAATGAAGGAATTGTATGCATACACATGCGTTCATTTGTGAATATGAATAAAGACTAGAAAGGAATTATCGAACCCATACATGTAAATCTTATGACATGTAAGTGCACCTTTTTATATTCACTTGTGATATGAAAAAGAGAATAATAGCATGACCTTGGCATATGTATATGCCATATGAAAACGTGTTGATATTTTGTATAGCACATGACTTGAATGATGATAAAAGTATATATATATATGTGTTGGAAACATGCTCATAAGAATAAATCGACTATATGCGAATGTACCATCAGGTATGTACATTTATGATTATGTATATGAGTATATGAGCATGTAATTGCCTATGAGATAGAAGATGAATTAGCATGACTATGAACATGTGAAATGCTTAATGAGGGCATGATCAAGTCTATGATATGATGATTATATGTCATGCTTATATGATATGATGCAAATGATATAGTCATACAGATATAGATGAGCCAGATATATATATCTTGGCATATGAAATGTGCATGTATCTGATTATGCACCAGAGAATTCACAGGTTGATAAGACTATGCATATGTGCAAACGGTATACTACGAATACATTATTAAAATGTGAATTGAACACGAATATAGTTCCGCCTGCGATAGAGTTTTAGATGTGGATAGATAGGCGCCTATAGGGAAATTGCAGCTGCCATAGTTGGCCCATTTGGGTCCATAGTATATGATCTCGTTTGGATCATGATCAGCCCCGTTTGGGTTGATAGGCTACCCCGTTTGGGTATGCTTGACCGGTTCATAGTACAGTTGGCCCCGTTTGGGTCTATAGATTCGATATCTTCGGATATCCCTCATTTGATACCATTGTGTATCCATAGTTCCTGCATCCACTGATAAAGCTAAGGCAGGCTAAACGTTATTCATAGTAATGATCAAAAGTAAACAGTTAAAGTTATTTGACTAAAGATTGATATGTGGCTTATATTGTTGGTTTACCACAGGAATTATGCTTCAATTGAATATGTTCACATGGAATATTGCCATCTATATGAATTATGAAAAAGAAATATGTGTTTCTCTCTCTTGGGTACAATGCTTATGTACATGAGAATATGCTTATGCTTTAAAGTATATGTTATTGTTGCCATGTTATGTTGGACATGTTGATTATAGTATATGAACATATTGTATATGTATGTTTTGATGGCCTTGTGTATGGCCATCCATCTGTAGATATTCCCCACTAAGCTTTATAGCTTAGCACGGGTTATTTATCCGTGTAGGTACCTTCTAGAAAGACTTTTGCTCAGGGACGTTCTCTGCATCAGGAAGGGCCAACCATCGACTTATAACCTTGATGTAGGATATTTTTTTTGTAATACAGCTATCATATGTTTTGTATAATGGCCAGTCATATTTTGATATGTATATAACCTATGTGGGATAATGTAACTCACTAGTAGTAAAGCTACGAAAGAACATGTGTGCATGTGATATGCATGAAGTAATATCCATATAGTTAGTATGCATGATACTAAGCATGAAATGAAAAATAGGAACAGACAGGTGGCACAAATATTAGTATATGAAACAGTATGAGCATGATTAATAGTATTCATGATACATGTGAAAATAGGGTATTTGCATGAGGGGTGCTACAGGGATGCTATAGAAGAATTGGCTAAAAGTAATTTGCCGATTAGATTAAATCCTTTTAACCCAGTGACTTCACATTCTTTCCAAAATGAAATTCCTTTGGCCATTCCTGGAGAAGCCTTGTTAAAAATTTCACAGGATATGGCTCAAATCCTATAAAGAATGACAATCCCCAAAGCTCCAATATATGAGATGAGGAAGCATAGGGCACAAGAATTTCAAGGCACTAATTTATAATAATATAAAGAAGCTAAGTTCTGGTTGGAAAGGTTGGAGAGGATCTTTGATGAAATTAACTGTCCTGCTAATTACAAAGTATCTTGTGTTGTGTCCTTACTTCGAGGCATGGCTTATGATTTGTAGAAGCTAGTATTAAGAAAACCTTAGCTACCTGTCCTACTTACTTGGGAATTCTTTATGGAGAAATTTAGAAAGAAATATGTTACAAAGGCTTACAAGGAGGAGAAATTGAAGCAATTTTTTAATCTAAGACAAAGAACCTTATCTGTGGCTGAATATGAAAAAGAATTTAGTCGTTAGTGTAAGTATGTTCCTAAGGAGATGTTGACATGAGTTTTTAAATGCATACATTTTGAAGATGGGCTAAATGATCGAATCAAAGAAAAATTATTTGGATTTACATCTCTGAATGTGGTGGATTTTAATCAACTGATTATAACCGCCATGAAAGTTGAAAAGTATGAATTAGCTAAAAGAGAAAAAGAGCAAAAAAGAAGTGGTTCTAGAGGAGGATCTTTCACTGGGAAGAGGTTTAAAGGAGTTAAAAGAGGGCAACCTGCTGAGTCTATTTTTAATTCTTCTAACAAAGGAAAAAAATAGGAATCCACTACCAAGTTTAAATCTGATAAGGAAACTTCAGGAAGACAGAGCGTGGATCAAATATCATAATGCCCTCATTGTTCTAAATGTCATTGGGTTACTGTAGAAAATTGGCTGGTTAATGCTTTAGATGTTGTAGCACTGATCATTTTCTGGCTAATTGTCCTGTGAAACGGGACTAGGGTTTTGGGAAAGAAGGTAGTAGGGGAGCTTCCAATGCACCTTCAACAGGTAGAGGTAGAGGTAGAGGTAGAGGTAGAGGCCAAGGTGGATCAAATTATCATGGATCCCAGTCCCAAAATGTGTCAGAAATAGTAGATAGGCCTTCTGCTCAGATGGTTTCTAGTCGGGCTTATGCAATGAAAGCTTATGAAGAACAAAATGCTCCAGAAGTCATAGCTCATACTTTTCTCTCTTTATAATTGTGACATACATGTACTTATTGATCATGGTTATACTCATTCTTATATTTGTAATATGGATTTGGGTAGAGATATGTCTAAAATACAATAGTTAGATTTTGATGTATGTGTGACTAGTCCATTGGGACATAGTGTAATTGTTAATAAAGTATATAAAGACTATCCTATAGTAGTTCAGGGGAGAGAGTTTTCAATAGATTTGATTGTGTTGCCATTTCATGAGTTTGATATAATTATGGGAATTGATTGGTTATCCAAAGATCATGCAGTGGTGAATTTTGAAATAAAAACAGTAACTTTTAGGGATGATGAAGGAAAGCAATTGGTAATATAAGGCAGTTGTTCTAAGCTATTGACTAATATTATATCAGAGATGCAAGCTAGACGTTGTCTTAGAAAAGTATGTGAAGCATTTTTAGCTTTAGTCCTTGATTTAAAAAGAGACATAGTGAAGCTTGAGAATATACCTATTGTGAATGAATTTCCAGAAGTATTTCCTGAGGATTTTCCTGGTCTTCCTCCATAAAGAGATGTTAAGTTGTCTATTGATGTGTTACCTAGTATAGCCCCAATCTCCAAGGCACCATATAGAATGGCTCAATCAGAATTAAAAGAGCTAAAGGTTTAATTACAAGAATTGTTAGACAAAGGCTTTATTAAACCTAGTATGTCACCTTGGGGTGCTTCGATTTTATTTGTTATGAAAAGGGATGGATCAATGAGAATGTGCATCGATTATAGAGAGTTGAACAAAGTGACAGTAAAGAACAAATATCCTTTGCTCGTATTGATAATTTATTTGATCAGTTAGTGTGTTTCAAAGATAGACTTGCGACTAGGTTATTATCAATTCAGAGTTAAGGATGGGGATATTCCTAAAACTGCATTTAGAACCCATTATGGGCATTTTGAATTCTTAGTTATGCTATTTCATTGACAAATGAACCTACTGCATTCATGGATCTTATGAATAGGGTATTCAGACCCTACTTAGATTGATTTGTTATAGTGTTTATAGATGATATATTGGTTTACTCAAAAAAAGAAGCTGAGCATTCTGAACATTTGAGGATTATGTTGCAAACCTTGAAAGAAAATCAGTTGTTTGCTAAGCTGAGTAAATGTGATTTTTAGCTTAAGGATGTTTCTTTCCTAGGTCATGTTATATCTGCTGAAAGCGTTAAGATTGATCCAAATAAAATTAAATCTATTGTCAATTGGAAACAACCCAAGAATGTGCATGAAGTTAGAAGTTTTATTGGGTTGGTAGGTTACTATCGTCGTTTTGTGAAAGTTTTTTTCGTTATTACTTCGCCACTCACTAAGCTGTTAAGAAAGAATAATAAGTTTGAGTGGTTTGATCATTGTCAAGCAACCTTTAATTAGTTAAAGAAAATGTTGACTAAAGATCCAGTTTTAACTCAACTAGTGTCAAGGAAAGAGCATGCAATGTACAGTGATGCCTCCAAGGTTGGTTTGGGATGTGTATTTATGCAAGAAGGAAAAGTGGTAGCTTATGCATCTAGAGAGCTGAAACTGCATCAGCAGAACTACCCGACTTATGACCTAAAATTAGCAGTTATGGATTTTTCATTGTAGATTTTGCAGCACTATTTGTATGGTGAAAAATGTATAATTTATACTGATCATAAAAGCCTTAAATACTTGCATACACAGAAAGAACTTAATTTGAGGCAGAAAGGGTGGTTGGAATTATTTAAAGATTATGATTGTATAGTTGACTACCATATGGGAAAAGTGAATGTGGTTGTTGATGCCTTGAGTCATAAGATAATGGCAGCATTGATGTTAAAGTAGTACAGATGGAAATTTGCATTGGATGGTGAATTAAAAGCATAACTTAAAGCTAAGTACATGGTTAGGCAGATAATTATAGATGCTCAGAAGGATGATGAAAAGTTGCAACAGATTGTGAAACCAGTTTTTGAAGGAGATCAAATAGATTTTTTAGTGAAAGAAGATAGTGGTATACTACCATAACAGGTTTTGTGTTCCTGATGACAAAGAAGTGAAAAGGGTACTATTGCATGAAGCGCATAATACTGTATTTACTATACATCCAGGCGGGAACAAGATGTATCAAGAGTTGAAATAGTTTTACTGGTGGCCTGGCATGAAGAAGGATATTTTTGAATATGTTTTTAAATGTTTAACATGTCAGCAAGTGAAAGCAGAACATCAGTTTCCTTCAGGTCTCTTGAATCCCATTCCGATTCCATAATGGAAGTGGGAAGACATGGCTATGTATTTTGTTACTGGTTTGCCTCTTACTCAAAGAACATATGATGTAGTTTGGGTAATAGTGGATAAGTTAACAAAAGTAGCTCACTTTATACCGGTTCGAATAGATTATTCTATAGATAAGCTGATGGAATATGACATGGTATGATAATCATGATAGCACAGCAGAAAAACAAAAATTTTATCATGCATACCATACATATCCAAAACTAGGAACGAAAACATGCAATTTTAGGGTTTTGAAACTTACAATAGATGATGCCTTTTATTCTTTGATTTTGTGATGTCCAGCAACCAAGATGCCTTTATCCACCTTAGTTCTCGATCACCAATGCCAAGGAACAGCCTTTTGTGCCACTCCCTCTATTCTCACACACACACTTGCACCGACGGCTTAAAATCGAGATTGCTAGCTCTCCTTTTCGGTATTGTGTAATGGTTATGGTTTGAAGCTACAAAATTTTATTTTGTACTTCTCTTAGGTTGCTATTACTACCCAAGAACACAAGAGAATGAGGAACTATCCTTTCTCCTTGTGAAAAATTGGGCCAAAAGAATTGAGAGAGAGAGAGAGAGATGAAGGTCACGCAATTTTCATAGAAAAACCCTAGGTTTTGCGCCAACTCTTCTAAAAATCTTTTTCTCTTTTTTTTTTCCTTTAAGTGATATATACCAAATATACTACCTTAAGATAATTAATATTAGCTCAAGATAAATAATATTTGCATTTATCACTTAATTAAAATTAGTAATAATTATTGATAAAAACTCTTTTAATTTATCCAAGATAAAATCAAAAGTTATTTAATCAAATAATATCACTTATTTTTAGGATAAAAGATAAGACATTTAAATCTAATAAATCACTTAAATAATATACTATACATGTGCCGAAATTCCTTGTGATTTCTCTAGGAATTTCGGCCACATTAAATACAATTTAGATGATTTAATTAGATAAATATGTCTTTAGGCTTTAATACTCAATTAATTAAATTAATTCATGACATTTAATTAATTGAAATTAAACCTTGTGGGCTGAATTTCTCTCTCTCATGGACCAAGGCCCAATAGCAATTTTATAACCCATTACATACATTAATTTGACTCTAATTAAAAGCCCAAATTAATGCCCAATACTTAATTTAAGTATTTTAAGCCCAATGCTTTGTGTGCGATCCTATAGGTCCATTTAATGTTGGCAATGAATTAATAAATTAATTCAAAGGCTATATATATTCTCTAGCAAGATATTATAGCATTCCAAATTAAATGAAAATGCATATGGCATTTAGTGACCTAATGCAATTTTGCATAGTCCCTTACCCTTAAATATCAGAATTAATACAAGGCATGGAACTAGTCATCCTTATATATATTAATTCCTTTCTTGATATTCCAGTGACACTGAACTCTCAGATAAATAATGATTACTCATTATTTCATCTCGGTATGGCCATACACTTCTCAGTTCAATGATCAAGTGGCCGATGATATTTTCTCTCTTATTGAGAGGGGTAATCCCTTCACTTCTCTCATGCTCTCTAACATGAATTAATGCATACCCAATCATACCCGTACTTGTCACTCTGTTACGAGCACGTTAGGTGTATGTCAAAGTACACAGTAATTCATAAAGAGTTTCATAGAGATTTCAGGTCTAAGAACTCCGATACAAAACTTGCATATGAGAAACACTTATGACTTGTACCATGTTGTGTTCTCATGAGCGGATCGAATCCAGATACCATGTTCTTTAACATGTATCTATGATCTCTGATTGACACTCTTGTCCTAATGATCCGTAAGACAGAACTCATAATATCAGAGAGAGCATACTAGTCTTAATTCATTTGTTATTCCCATAACAATGACTGACTAGGGATATTTAGAATGAAGTCTCATTTGTTTCAAGGTCTTACAATCCATGTGCCTCACACATGATAACTTAAACCGAAACGACATTCTTGGATAGTTTTATCAATTGATATGCATAGGAATACAAAAGATAAAACTAATGCCTCATATTATTAATTTCAAGTGTTTCGTTACAATGCATTGGGGCTAGGGCTTACACTAACAATCTCCCACTAGCACTAGTCCCAATTGGGCATAGCCCTAAGACCGAACGCTCTCAAATGAGCTTCGTGTAGATTTGGACGTAACTGTTTCGTCAAAGGATCTGCTACATTGTCTTCACTTGATATCTTGCTAACCTTGACGTCCCCACGATCAATGATTTCTCTAATCAAGTGGTACCTCCTGAGTATGTGTTTGGATTTCTGGTGTGACCGGGGCTCCTTGGCCTGTGCAATGGCCCCGTTATTGTCACAGAAAATTTCTAATGGATCTAGGATGCTTTGGACCACTCCTAATCCATTAATGTAATTTTTAATCCAAACAGCCTCTTTTGCAGCCTCACTTGCTGCAATATACTCAGATTCTGTAGTTGAGTCGGCAACGGTTTCTTGCTTCGAGCTTCTCCAGCTGACAGCACCACCGTTCAAAACAAAAACAAACCCAGATTGCAATCTAGAATCCTGAGTGCTGGTTTGAAAAGCAGCATCGGCATAACCTTGTATGACGAGCTCTTCTTGACCACCATACACCAAGAAGTGATCCTTAGTCCTTCGCAGGTACTTAAGGATCCCTTTTACGGCAGACCAGTGCTTCTCACCAGGGTCTTGCTGAAACCTACTGGTTATACTCAGTGCATAAGCAACATCCAACCTAGTACATAACATAGCGTACATGATAGATCCAATAGCAGATGCATATGGGATTCTACTCATGTTGTCCCTTTCCTCTTTGGTTTTAGGGCATTGTTCTTTAGTCAAAGGAACTCCCAAAGCTAAAGGTATGTACCCTTTCTTTGAGTCTCCCATACTATAATGCTTTAGTACTTTGTCTATGTACTTTTCTTGACTTAGTCCCAAAAGCCGATTCGATCTATCTCTATAGATTCGAATACCAAGTATTGTCTCGGCTTCACCTAAGTCTTTCATTGAGAAACATTTTCCCAACCATTGCTTAACCTTTTGCAATGTTGGAATGCCATTCCCAATGAGAAGGATGTCGTCCACATATAGGACTAGAAATACTACTATGCTCCCACTAACCTTCTTGTACACACAAGGCTCATCCTCGTTCTTGATGAAGTCAAATTCTTTGACTGCCTCATCAAAACGAAGATTCCAACTTCGGGATGCTTGCTTTAATCCATAAATGGATTTTTGAAGCTTGCAAACCTTTTTAGGATGCTTGGGATTGACAAAACCTTCAGGCTGTATCATATACACATCCTCAAGTAAATTTCTGTTGAGGAAAGCAGTTTTGACATCCATTTGCCATATCTCATAATCATGATATGCAGCTATGGCAAGCAAGATCCTAATGGACTTGAGCATGACTACAGGCGAAAAGGTCTCGTCATAGTCTACACCATGAGTTTGTCGAAAACCTTTTGCTACTAGTCTACCTTTGTAGGTCTTATCAGCTTTGAGTTTGAATAGCCACTTGCACTCAATTACCTTAGCACCTTCCGGTGGATCAACCAAGGTCCAAACCTGGTTATCGTACATTGATTGCATCTCGGATTTCATGGCTTCAAGCCAATTTTCCGAGTCTGGGCTCTCAATAGCTTCTCGGTAGGTAGTAGGATCCTCACGATCTACTAACTCAATAGTGTCACTATCAGTGATTAGAAATCCATATCTCTCAATCTCCTGACGTACCCTACCGGACCTTCTAGGTTCTTGTGTAATGGGTTCTTGTTCCATAACTGGTTGTGAACTTGATCCCATTTCCAAACCATCCTCTATAGGAGTTTGTGGTGCTTGAATTTCTCCAAGTTCTACTTTACTCCCACTGTCTTTCTTGAGAAGGAACTCCTTTTCCAAGAAAACAGCCTTGCGAGCAACAAATACTTTGTTCTCGGCTTGTGAGTAAAAGTAGTATCCCTTTGTTTCTTTAGGATAACCCACAAACAAGCAGACACTGGATTTGGACTCTAGTTTGTCAGATGTTAATTTCTTAACATGTGCTTCACAGCCCCAAATCCTGAGAAAAGACATATTGGGTTCTTTCCCAGTCCATACCTCGTATGGTGTCTTCTCAACTGCTTTAGTTGGAGTACGGTTCAATAGAAACGCAGCAGTTTCTAATGCATAACCCCAAAAAGAGATAGGAAGATTAGCTTGACTCATCATAGATCGAACCATGTCCAACAGAGTTCGATTTCTCCTTTTGAACACACCATTCCATTGAGGTGTTCCAGGAGGAGTGAGCTGTGAAATAATACCACACTCCTTTAGATGACTGTCAAACTCTTGGCTTAAGTATTCACCACCTCGATCTGATCGAATGGCTTTTATACTTTTGCCAAGTTGGTTTTCTACTTCATTCTTAAACTCTTTGAATTTCTCAAAAGTTTCAGACTTGTACTTCATTAGATAGACATAGCCATATCTACTGAAGTCATCTGTGAATGTCACAAAGTAGCTAAAACCACCTCTAGCATGTGTACTTAAAGGTCCACATACATCGGAATGTATTAGTTCCAATAAGCCATTAGTCCTCTCGCCTTTTTTATTAAAAGGACTCTTTGTCATTTTTCCTTGCAAACATGGCTCGCATGTATCATAAGACTCTAAGTCGAATGACCCAAGCACTCCAGTTTTGTGGAGTCTTGAAATGCGTTTTTCGTTTGCATGTCCTAAGCGACAATGCCAGAAGTAAGTAGGGTTCAATTCGTTTGATTTAACCCTCTTTGTATTAATGTTGTATATGGACTCTTTGTTTTGTAAATCAAGGATATAAAGGCCATTTTGCAACATGGCATTGCCATAAGAAATGCCTTGGCGACGAATATGAGCATTGCCATTTTGAATAACAAAATCAAATTCATCATTATCCAAACATGAAACTAAAATAATGTTTATGCTCATAGCAGGCACATAATAACAATTATTCAAAACAATACAAAGTCCGGAAGGTAAAGTGAGGTGATAGTCGCCTATCTCCATGGCAGCAACTCGTGCTCCATTCCCCACACGGAGGTCCACTTCATTCTTCCCAAGTAACCGCCTATTTCTTAACCCCTGCACATTTGAACAAATGTGAGAACCACAACCGGTATCCAATACCCAAGTGGTAGAAATAGAAAGGTTAACTTCAACAACAAAAATACCAGAACTGGACGCCTTGGCTCCATTCTTCTTTTGTTCTTCCTTAAAGAGAGTGCAATTCTTCCTCCAATGCCCTATCTTGTTGCAATGGAAGCAAGTGCTCTCACTCTCTTTGAGTTTTGACGCCTTGGGCTTGGATTGGGCCTGAGGTGCACTCCCAACTAACTTGGGTTTTCCCTTTCCCTTTCCCTTTCCCTTTCCCTTAGCAGGTCCCTTCTTTATTCCTTTTTGAACCATTAGTACGGGATTGGTCTTTCGAATGTTTTCTTCAGCTTTCTTAAGCATCCCATGAAGCTCAGTGACTGATTTGTTCATTGCATGCATGTTATAATTCATCACAAATGGATCATAAGCAGCAGGTAATGATCCTAAGATCAAGTTAGTGGCCAATTCCTTTGGCACTAGTACCTCAAGCTTCTCAAGAGTATCAAGATACCCTTTCATCTTGAGTACATGGGTACTAACAGAAGTACCCTCAGCCATCTTGCAAGAAATTAAAGCCTTTGTTGTCACGAACCTCTCGTGACGAGCTTGTTCTTGGAACATCTCCTTGAGGTGCACCATGATCGCATAGGCCTCTTGGTCCATAAATTGCTTTTGCAATTCAGGCACCATAGTGGCCAGCATCAGACAGGTCACATCATTGGAGTCGCTCTTCTTGGTCTTAAAAGTTTCCTTTTGAACCGCAGAGGCATTCCTTCCTGGTTCATCAGGCAAGGGTGCATCCAAAACATACGACTTCTTCTCTTGCTTAAGAACTATTCTTAAGTTTTGAGACCAGTCTATGAAATTGGTGCCATTCAATTTGTCCTTTTCAAGGACCGATCGCAATGAGAAATTGTTGTTTGAAGATGCCATTTTCAATCTATAATAAAATTTAGCAAGATTAAATGAGGTCTTATTAATGATCCCACAAACCGAATTAATATCCCTTAAATAATTCGCGTTAGTGATTTAATGAGGGCCAAGATCCACTTTTCACAACAACTTATTAGTCAAGCTGAGCTTGTACACCTAACAAGTTAAGTTACTTAGGTAGGAAAACTCCAATCATGTCTCGTACATGACTCTTGGATCAAATGGGCTAACATCTTAGGATATTATAGCACAACCCATTTATTAGTTGCCTAGGTCCGGGCATCTCTTTCCATGATAAGTCCAACCTACATTCACAACCCATGCCTCACAAAGATAATCGGGCGCATCTAGGACTCCTAGTCTACGTGACCGATGATCGATGCCTTGACATGTTTTAAATTAGGAAGGCAACTTTGTGACTTACTATTTTTAGGGATTCATTTTATTACAGCTTATATGGCATATGGTTTGTCATCCATACATAGCATGCATATATATATATAATTGCATAAAGTAAAGCGTGACAAACATGGGTCCAAAAACCTACAACTAAGATTCTATACTATTACATAAGAATCTTCGAGTTGGGCTTCTCCACTCCGGTAGGCTTCGTCTTGATTTACAAAGTCTTCAAGTATATTCTATTCTAAGAAATAAATGAAACTTTTACAATAAAACACAATGGCTCGTAGGCCATATTTAATTACAAAAACCCAGGGCCCATGAATGCACCATGCATATCCATTCATCACACCAAACAAGCAAATAAATATACATAGCATTCATGGATAAAACAAAGTCCAATTTTAATTAGATTTAGCCAAGCCCATTAATGGAAATTGTGTACTTGAACCTTTAAGAGATGACCCTGTGATGGGCCTGGGCCGAAGCCCAATGGACTAAATCCTCTTATTGAATAAGTTCTCTTAAAAGCCCAAAACACAAACTACTTAGATTTGTGCTATAAATCAACTCTAGTATAATTTCCAATTTTGCCATTTTTAATTTTATGTCATATAGCCCATAAACATTAAAAATGCATATAATATGTGCTAACATTAATTAAAAATAAAATCATGAAGAACACATATATAGTACACAGCATTAATGCAAAAACAAACAAACAACAAAAACTAGTTGTTTAATGCTTATGTAATGCCATAAAATGCACAAACATTTAAATCAATTTTATGAGTCATTTAATAATATAAATAAGTCCATAAAAATTGATTTAATATTCTGTACCATTTTAATCTAAATGTGTTTTTACCATTTTAATCAAAACAAAACAAACAATGTTGATTAAACATGTAACAAACACAAACTAGACATAGTTTTAAGTGATTTTAAAATTAATCAATTAAATTGTCATGGACCAGAATTAAAAACAAATTTAAAACATGTCCAGACCTGATATTTAATCTTTAAAAATCACTTACAAACATTCCAAAAAACGTTTTTACATTTAATTTTGAAAACTAGTTGTTAAACTAGCAATTTTCATGCCAACTAGCACCTAGTTTCATAATTAACATGTACCATCAGGTATAAATAATTAAATCCGACCATTACCAGCCCTAATAACATCTTAGGACAGTATATTAACATGTCATATTAATTATAATACCTATCTAATCAATTAAAATCGTTTTTACACTAAAACAATGCAAAAAACTCAAAACAGAAAATTTCAGATTTGCATGTTTTCAAAATAACGATTTTTAATTAATTTTTTCATTCATCTAAAGCACTAAAATAAGCATGTCTAGGCTCTGATACCACTGATGGAATATGACATGGTATGATAATCATGATAGCACAGCGGAAAAACAAAAATTTTATCATGCATACCATACATATCCAAAACTAGGAACGAAAACATGCAATTTTAGGGTTTTGAAACATACAATAGATGATGCCTTTTATTCTTTGATTTTGTGATGTCCAGCAACCAAGATGCCTTTATCCACCTTAGTTCTCGATCACCAAAGCCAAGGAACAGCCTTTTGCGCCACTCCCTCTATTCTCACACACACACTTGCACCGACGGCTTAAAATCGAGATTGCTAGCTCTCCTTTTCGGTATTGTGTAATGGTTATGGTTTGAAGCTACAAAATTTGATTTTGTACTTCTCTTAGGTTTCTATTACTACCTAAGAACACAAGAGAATGAGGAACTATCCTTTCTCCTTGTGAAAAATTGGGCCAAAAGAATTGAGAGAGAGAGAGATGAAGGTCACGCAATTTTCATAGAAAAACCCTAGGTTTTGCACCAACTCTTCTAAAAATCATTTTCTCCTTTTTTTTCCTTTAAGTGATATATACCAAATATACTACCTTAAGATAATTAATATTAGCTCAAGATAAATAATATTTGCATTTATCACTTAATTAAAATTAGTAATAATTATTGATAAAAACTCTTTTAATTTATCCAAGATAAAATCAAAAGTTATTTAATCAAATAATATCACTTATTTTTAGGATAAAAGATAAGACATTTAAATCTAATAAATCACTTAAATAATATACTATACATGTGCCGAAATTCCTTGTGATTTCTCTAGGAATTTCGGCCACATTAAATACAATTTAGATGATTTAATTAGATAAATATGTCTTTAGGCTTTAATACTCAATTAATTAAATTAATTCAAGACATTTAATTAATTGAAATTAAACCTTGTGGGCTGAATTTCTCTCTCTCATGGACCAAGGCCCAATAGCAATTTTATAACCCATTACATACATTAATTTGACTTTAATTAAAAGCCCAAATTAATGCCCAATACTTAATTTAAGTATTTTAAGCCCAATGCTTTGTGTGCGATCCTATAGGTCCATTTAATGTTGGCAATGAATTAATAAATTAATTCAAAGGCTATATATATTCTCTAGCAAGATATTATAGCATTCCAAATTAAATGAAAATGCATATGGCATTTAGTGACCTAATGCAATTTTGCATAGTCCCTTACCCTTAAATATCAGAATTAATATAAGGCATGGAACTAGTCATCCTTATATATATTAATTCCTTTCTTGATATTCCAGTGACACTGAACTCTCAGATAAATAATGATTACTCATTATTTCATCTCGGTATGGCCATACACTTCTCAGTTCACTGATCAAGTGGCCGATGATATTTTCTCTCTTATTGAGAGGGGTAATCCCTTCACTTCTCTCATTCTTTCTAACATGAATTAATGCATACCCAATCATACCCGTACTTGTCACTCTGTTACGAGCACATTAGGTGTATGTCAAAGTACACAGTAATTCATAAAGAGTTTCATAGAGATTTCAGGTCTAAGAACTCCGATACAAACTTGCATATGAGAAACACTTATGACTTGTACCATGTTGTGTTCTCATGAGCTGATCGAATCCAGATACCATGTTCTTTAACATGTATCTATGATCTCTGATTGACACTCTTGTCCTAATGATCCATAAGATAGAACTCATAATATCAGAGAGATCATACTAGTCTTAATTCATTTGTTATTCCCATAACAATGACTGACTAGGGATATTTAGAATGAAGTCTCATTTGTTTCAAGGTCTTACAATCCATGTGCCTCACACATGATAACTTAAACCGAAACGACATTCTTGGATAGTTTTATCAATTGATATGCACAGGAATAGAAAAGATAAAACTAATGCCTCATATTATTAATTTCAAGTGTTTCGTTACAATGCATTGGGGCTAGGGCTTACACTAACATAAGCTTGTAGAATTGTATGTGAAAGAGATTGTACAATTACATGGTATACCGGTATCCATAATTTCTAATCAAGATCGAAGGTTTACATCGAGATTTTGGCAGAGTCTACAACAGGCCTTGGGAACACAGCTCAGGTACAATATAGCTTTTTATCCCTAAATAGATGGACAATTTGAAAGGATTATTTAGGTTCTAGAAGATATGATGAAGGGATGTGCTTTGGAGTTTTCTAGAAATTGGGATAAATATGTGGCCTTAATGGAATTTGCCTACAATAACAGTTATCAAAAGAGTATTCAAATGGCACCATATGAGGTTTTGTGTTTGTTTTCATATTGTGAAGTCTAATTAAAGAGATAATTGGAATATTATGATTTAATAATGTATGAAACCGGGAATATAAAGGTGTTAAGCTTGTGTAAGCTATATTGGCATAATAGGGAATCTCTACAAGAGTTGTGTTAATGAAAATATTGAGAAATTACAAAGATCCGCATCTATTGCACCTACGACTTTAGTCATACTTGCGATAATACACTCTATGTGGACTATTTTATTAGCCTCGATCATCCTCGTGACTTGCCCATTTAACATCTAATCTTATTTTATTGCCTTGCCTTTTTATGAGAGAACATGCTACAACACCTTAATACCTCTACAAACTATGTACAGCATTTTGGCAAGCCAAGATTCCACATGAACATATTATTGATATGTGTATAGTTAAATTATGATTAAAAAATCTATTGAATTATATGATAAAATGCAATTGAATGTTATGACATGTTATAGAGTTTCAAATGTGAGGCATGTGTTACGATGAACAACAAACCAGGTATGTTTCAAAGACTGGCTTATGATCAAATTATTATCAGCTCAGAGTTAAGGATGGGGATATTCCTAAAACTGCATTTAGAACCCATTATGGGCATTTTGAATTCTTAGTTATGCTATTTCACTGAAAAATGCACCTGCTGCATTCATGGATCTTATGATTAGGGTATTCAGACCCTACTTAGATTAATTTATTGTAGTGTTTATCGATGATATATTGGTTTACTCCAAAGATGAAGCTGAGCATGCTGAACATTTGTGGATTATGTTGCAAACCTTGAAAGAAAATCAGTTGTTTGCTTAGCTGAGTAAATGTGATTTTTGGCTTAAGGATGTTTCTTTCCTAGGTCATGTTATATCTGCTGAAAGCATTAAGATTGATCCAAATAAAATTAAATCTATTGTCAATTGGAAACAACCCAAGAATGTGCATGAAGTTAGAAGTTTTATTGGGTTGGTAGGTTACTATCGTCATTTTGTGAAAGTTTTTTTTGTTATTACTTCACCACTCACTAAGCTGTTAAGAAAGAATAATAAGTTTGAGTGGTTTGATCATTGTCAAGCAACCTTTAATTAGTTAAAGAAAATGTTGACTAAAGCTCCAGTGTTAACTCAACCGGTGTCAAGGAAAGAGTATGCAATGTACAGTGATGCCTCCAAGGTTGGTTTGGGATGTGTATTAATGCAAGAAGGAAAAGTGGTAGCTTATACATGCAGAGAGCTGAAATCGCATGAGCAGAACTACTCGACTTATGACCTAAAATTGGCAGTTATGGCTTTTGCATTGAAGATTTTATAGCACTATTTGTATGGTGAAAAATGTATAATTTATACTGATCATAAAAGCCTTAAATACTTGCATACTCAGAAAGAACTTAATTTGAGGCAGAAAGGGTGGTTGGAATTATTTAAAGATTATGATTGCATAGTTGACTACCATCTGGGAAAAGTGAACGTGGTTGCTGATGCCTTGAGTCGTAAGACAATGGCAGCATTGATGTTAAAGTAGTACAGATGGAAATTTGCATCGCATGGTACATTACTAGCACGACTTAAAGCTAAGCCCATGGTTAGGCAAATAATTATAGATGCTCAGAAGGACAATGAAAAGTTGCAACAGATTGTGAAACCAGTTTTTGAAGGAGATCAAACAGATTTTTCAGTGAAAGAAGATGGTGGTATACTACCATAACAGGTTGTGTGTTCCTGATGACAAAGAAGTGAAAAGGGTACTATTGCATGAAGCACATAATACTGTATTTACTATGCATCCAGGCAGGAACAAGATGTATCAAGAGTTGAAATAGTTTTACTGGTGGCTTGGCATGAAGAAGGATATTTTTGAATATGTTTTTAAATGTTTAACATGTCAGCAAGTGACAGCAGAACATCAGTTTCCTTCAGATCTCTTGAATCCCATTCCGGTTCCATAATGGAAGTGGGAAGACATTTCTATGGATTTTGTTACTGGTTTGCCTCTTAGTCGAAGAACATATGATGTTTTTTGGGTAATAGTGGATAAGTTAACAAAAGTAGCTCACTTTATACTGGTTCGAACAGATTATTCTATAGATAAGCTTATAGAATTGTATGTGAAAGAGATTGTACAATTACATGGTATATCGGTATCCATAATTTTTAAACAAGATCCAAGGTTTACATCGAGATTTTGGAAGAGTCTGCAACTGGCCTTGGGAACACAGCTCAGGTACAATATAGCTTTTTATCCCCAAATAGATGGATAATTTGAAAGGGTTATTTAGGTTCTAGAAGATATGATGAAGGGATGTGCTTTGGAGTTTTCTAGAAATTGGGATAAATATGTAGCCTTAATGGAATTCGCCTACAATAACAGTTATCAAAAGAGTATTCAAATGGCACCATATGAGGTTCTGTGTTTGATTTCATATTGTGAAGTCTAATTAAAGAGGTAATTGGAATATTATGATTTAATAATGTATGAAACCGGGAATATAAAGGTGTTAAGCTTGTGTAAGCTATATTGGCATAAGAGAGAATCACTACAAGAGTTGTGTTAATGAAAATATTGTGAAATTACAAAGATCCATGTCTATCGCACCTGTGACTTTAGTCATGCTTGCGATAATACACTCTATGTGGACTATTTTATTAGCCTCGATCGTGCTCGCGACTTGCCCATTTAATATCTAATCTTATTTTATTGCCTTGCCTTTTTATGAGAGAATATGCTACAACACCTTAATACCTCTACAAACTATGTACAGCATTGTGGCAAGCCAAGATTCCACATGAGCATTGTATTGATATGTGTATAGCTAAATTATGATTAAAAAATCTATTGAATTATATGATAAAATGCAATTGAATGTTATGACATGTTTTAGAGTTTCATATGTGAGGCATGTGTTACGATGAACAACAAACCAGGTATGTTTCACTACTTGATTAAAAAAGGCATGTATTGCACACCTGAGATAGCTATTGAAAGTAAGTTAAAGGAACATGAAAAGCCAAATGATTAGTGCATACTAATATGCCATAGTGATTAAACAATTGTTACATGATTATTTATACACTTCAATTGTGTGATGTAATAATGAATATGTTATATGAAAAGAGAATTAATTTAAATTATAGCCTGCCTATAGAGTTCAATATTGGATAGATAGGCACCTATAGGGATATTGCAGCTGCCTCTGTTGACCCCGGTTGGGTCTATGTTATTGTTCATCCTATTTGGATCATGAACAGCCTCGTTAGGGTTGTTAGCTTACCCCATTTGGGTTAGCTTGACTAATCCCCTATTTTGTTGACCCTTTTTGGGTCTATGTTTTCGATATCTTTGGATATCCCCTATTTCGATACCCTCGGGTATCCCCTATTCCTATTATCTACCTTTAAAACTTAAGCAGGCTAAACTATAGTGTAAATGCATCATAGATAATTTCGGTACAGATAAAGCATGATATGTGAAATAATATGTTTAACTATGATTTCTATTGCATATGTAATATTTATATGCTTGTTTAAAATATGTTATTTTTTATTTATTTTCAACTATCATATGTTATATGTTTCTGGCGACCACTATGTGTGGTTGTCTTTCATATTTAGTATCCACACTAAACTTTATAGCTTAGCACATGTATTTTATTCGTGTAGGTTCTGTAACCAAGGCTTTTGCATAGGAATGAACTCTCCATCAGAATAGCCTTTAATATATATTAAACATATTTTGGTTAAACTTTATATAAGTCCATTAATATGTTTAATATATATTAAAGGCTATTTATTATATGTATGTCACGTGAAGTAAACGATGTAACAAGCTCATCAAAAGAATGCTAGTAAATGCATACATATAGGAGCTATAATGTTTATACATATATATGTTAGTTGAATTGTTAAATGCTATGCATGATAATGGATGAAGGCGAAGACAATTGTATCTAGCATGAATATGATAAATGTGTTGCAAGATGAGTCATTAGGTTTGATGAAATTGAAGTAAAGGAAGTTGTGTAAAACACCTAATTAATATACATGTTATCTATTTAATTTGCTTATCTGATATGAGTAATGAGGTTTTAATTGGATAATTAACCTACTCTTATATGACTAAATGGTATAATATGATATACAATAAAGGCACTAGAATAAGGTGTTTCAATTATGCGAAAGTATATGAACACAGTGATATATGTTCATTCATAGATAATTGCATTATACTGATCATACTTATATTCATGTGTATACTATCAGAGATTCTTTATCATATTATATAAGCATATATTTACATATATGTACAAATTGTATATTTACAGTTATTTGTATAACTATATGTGATTATATATATAGTCATATATATATGTCTACGTAGAGGTAAACTTGTTGTGAACATGTTTATACACATCATTGATTAAAGAAACTCAATAGAGCATAATGTTATGTATCATCATAATACATGCATGAATAGTTACGTGATTTGCAGGGATTATAATTACAAAATAGTAATACTTAATTGTGCTTAAGATAACATGTTTATAGAAAATTCATGTATGTGTATGTATACGATATCTTGCTCATAGTTATATAGGAATAGATATATATATAGATATCAATATGTACACGATGAAAAAGAGCAAAGTAAAGAATAGCAATACTCAATAGTGCACATGATCACATGTTTACAAAAAGTTACACATGAGCATGTACATGATTATCTTATTCATAGTTACACAAGAGTATACATTTGCATATATGAATATGATTGAATAGAGTAAAAGTAAGGTAAAGAAAGATAAAGAAAATAGATTATATTTGCCTGCTACTAAAGTTCAACTATGGATAGATAGGCACCTATAGGGATATTGCAACTGCTACCGTTGATCTCGTTTAAATCACGAACAACCCTATTTGGCTTATTAGCCGACCTTGTTTGGGTCCGCTTGATCGGTCAACTTTATAGTTCGCCCCATTTAGGTATATATTTTCGATATCCTCAGATATCTACCATTTTGATATCATCAGGAATCTACCGTTCCTGTTATCCACTTTTAGAACTTAAGCAGGATTGATAAAAATTAAGTATATGCATCATGCAAAGCTAAAGAAAATGGAGACATTTCAATTCTTACCTTGAGTTGCTTATGGTCTTTATATGAATCAATGTATAGTATATGGAGAAATATTTTAGTAAGAAAATTTACATATAAAATTTACATATAATATGGATATAGTACTTTAATATCATATACATAGTCATTGAAGTACATTGTTTCTTACATTTTAGATGACAAGCTTTATAAAGATGAACATGTGATTGGTTGATAATTATTATATCTATATTAATTAATTAGCATAATAAATAAATGGTTGTTCTTAATTTACATGAATGACTTTTGTATATAAGATTAATTAGAAGATGGATGCATAATTGATGTGCTTGAATAGTGGACATGATTACTATAGTACACTAAATTTATAGGAATATGAATAAACTTCAAGTATGATAGTAAACACTTAAGTAATAAATCGATCATACGCTAAAACAAAACATAGAATTGGTAAATTGAATAAGGATTGTAATTAACAAAGATGTGAAAGAGGAACTGTAAATGCATCCTTGTACTTATTGAGATGAAATATAAATTGATAACACGTGTAGAAAGTTAATCATTTGTATAATAAGCTAGAGAATACTATGGTTCTAGATTTAGAATGGTTAGCCTTACATGATTAACTAACAAGATTCTCTATAAATTTAGCTTAAGTATCACATATATAATAAAGAGATTAATTAGATACCAAGAGTAAACATATTGATACATTAAGGAACAAAAGTGTTAAATTGTTAAGTGATACTTAAAGATATATGAACAATTGATATATGGAAAGTAATTGTATAATCACTAATTGAATTGATAATAAGTGAAGAAGTAATGGATAAGAGTTTAAAGTATTGGTTTTATATTTTGATACAAGTGATAGTATAATTTTAGTATAAAATGATCGATCTATTGGTCTAAGATATTATTGTTTGTATGATTATGTGTTTTGGAGGAAAAGTATCAAATGTCAAATTGTTATTCATAGTTTCTTATGATTCTCACATGTTGATATAGATGTTGATTCTTGTTTCTTTTTTTGGCTTTATATCTTTAATATTGAATCATATGTTTTAATTGTCTAGTTGTTGAGCGCTTGTTAACGATCATTGTGAGTGATCAATCATCATACTTTATGGTTACCACTAAGATTTATAGCTTAGCATGGGTTTTTATTTGTTTAGGTTGCAAGCATATGTTTTCTTCTCAGGGTTGATATCTACAGTAGGATGGCTAAAACATGTCTTAGAAGATTGGAAAGTATATAGTCTTCTTTTGGAGTTCGTTTTACTAAGAGATTTATTTGTGTTGAAAATTTTGTAATACTATAGATATTTTTTATATGTAAATGTTGAATGTTTTAAGAGACTTTCTTGTAAGTAAAGTTTTTTTTAGTTAAGTTTTAGATATTATGTTTTCAGTTATCGTATAAGATATCTGTATAGTAGGGTAAATGATTTAATAATATGATAAAGCATGCTTAAATGATATAAAATAAAGTGTTATTGCTAAGAATAGGATAAGGGTACGACATGTATCTTTAGAGATTACCGACTATTCGATGTCGTGAACGACATTCGTGAGGGGCTTACTTCATTTCCCTTGATCCTAGTAAAGACTTTACTTAGACTGGGTGTTGTTTATGCCGATCCCACCGCACTACTCACTAGCAGCCATTTGCTTTTTCAGGTATTTATAATAATTATTTAAAGGTAGCGCACCAATTATGGGTTTTCACACTAGCTTTTCTTTATAGAACTTGCATCTTTTTATAGATTTTCACATGATCTATTGCCTAATTTTTTCCTGAAACGAATGTTAAACTGTTTTAGTGGCTTTTATGCTTATCTCCTCATTTTTTTAGATTTAGCTATAGGAAAAACTTGGGATGTTGGCTGAGCCTTCCCCTTATGCCATTGATGCATACTCCTTGAGGTTTTTTCGGGGCACGCATGTTTTGGTATTGGATTGCCTCCATGGAAAAATGAATTATGTGGATGAGCTTTGTGGCAGAGTGGAGAGCGAGTTTCATATGCCCGTGGATCTAGATGTAGTATGTGACTCACGATGGGAGCTTTAGATGTGTGCTCCTTTGCAGTCTCCATCATGTGACCTTTTATATTACAGCTCATTATACCCGTTAGTTTGGTCTTCTATCTGGATATCATAATATTTAGAGGCGTATACCTGTGAGGTCCAATATTCCACAAGTGAATACCTATGACTTCGAAACTAGTGTGGAATACCGCTCATGGGTTATGGAGGCACCGGACACCTGAGCCTTCTTATTGAGATGTTTCGGGCGTAGAAGATGATAGTGGGCATTGCAATAATCGAAGAGCCTTGTGTTGGTTGTTGTTGTTGTCCCTTCACCACTTTTATTTTGGCCTATAATATATTGCAACATTGTCTACTTGAACAATGTTTTTACTTCCCTTTTCTTGTTTGTATGCTTGTGTAGCACTTGGTGTGATGGTTGTATTTGTTTAGTGGGAGGCTTGCTTTGCTGTGTGTTTTTGTGTTGCTGCCGATGGTAGTTGCACATTTATAAATAAATGAAACATCTTTGTTTAAGTCAACTTCAATGCATAACTTAGATTATTAATGCATTTTCACATGATAACAATATTACAATGATGACAATCACGACATGACAATTAATACAACACACAACTTTCATTAAATCTCGGGTGATTGCATTATGAATACGGCCAACTCTTATCGCTAATCATCCCTCACAAGTTTTCTTGATTGACTATTTTCTCTCAACCCTTAATTTTTGCCTGAGGTACCTTTTTTTTATTTTCACCTCAGTAGGCTACCTCGTTTTAGTAGGGTTGCCTTTTTGGTTTTTCGACCCATAGGCTAATTTTGATTTTTTTAATCCGTGGAACCTCTTTAGCCTGTTAATTTAACCGACGCCTTGAACTCATTCCCTTCACTATCTGTAAGAATGGCAACTCCTTTAGAAAGCAACTTATTCATAATAAAGGGGCCTTCCCAATTCGGTCTGAATTTTCCTTTATAGTTGGGTAAGCCAGATCTCATTTGTTTAAATACTAAATCCCCTTCTTTGAAATGATGGCCTTTGACCTTTTTCCCAAATGATCGAGCTAACCTTTTCTGATATAGCTGATTGTGGTAGTAAGCCCTCATTTGATTTTTATCTAACAAGTTCAGTTGTACCATCCTGTGTTCTATCCATTTTGTCTCTGATAGCTTGGCTTCCAAGAAAACCCTTAGTGTCTATAGTTCAATTTCAATCAGTAGCATTGCTTCCAAGCCATGCAAAAAGGGGAAAGAAGTAGCTCCCATGGAAGTTCTAACAGTAGGTCTATACCCCTATAGTGTAAATGGTAATTTTTCAACCCAATCTTTATATGTTTGCACGGTCTTGGATAGAATTTTCTTTAGGTTCTTGTTTGTAGCTTCAACTGCCCCGTTTACCTGTGGATAGTAAAGAGATGACTTGGGATGTCGAATTTTGTACTTCTAAAGTATATGCAGAGTCTCTGTTTGGAACTAAACCTCATTGTCTGATACTATATGGTAAGGCACCCTATATCTGCATACTATATTTCTTTCAATAAATTGACCCATTTCTTGTGCTCCGAGTACTTTAAAGAATTCAGCTTCTACACACTTTGTGAAGTATTCGATAGCGACCACTATGTACCTATGACTATTGGAAGCCATCGGATGAATTTCCCCAATAATGTCCATTCCCCAAGTTGAAAAGAGCCAAGGTAAGGAAAGGTTGCATAATTTGGATATAGGTAGGTGACTTAAATCAGCATACTGTTGGCATTGGTGGTACATCTTCACATATTTGGAGCAGTCAGTATCCATTGTTAGCTAGAAGAATCCTTGTCGAATAATCTTTCTAGGTAAGGTTAGTCCGTTCATATGGGCTCCACATACCCCTACATGTGTTTCTTCCATAACTTTCTTCGCCTCCCTTTCATCTAAGCATCTAAGCTAAATATCATTAACTCGTCTTTTATATAGGACCTTCTCTATACTGATAAATTGACTAGATAACTTTTGAATTATTCTCTAGTCTTTCTCCATCATTTCCTTAGGGAACTTAGAAGTTTTCAAGTAATTTTGGACATCATAATACCAGGGCTTGCCATCTAGTCCCTTTAGACTCATGAGGTTTTCAACTTCGAAGCAAGGCTTGGTTGAGCTTATGACTATCACGGGTCTCATGATCACCCCTTCAGGATTGTCCCACATAGACACCAAGGTTGCTAGGGCATCTGCTAATTTGTTCTCATATCGAGGCATATGTTTAAAGGTGTATGTCTTAAATTGATTACTGAGTCTCCTCAGGTATTCTACATAAGGCCCCAATCTCTCTTCCCTAATGAACCATTTGCCTTTTGCTTGATGAATTACTAAAGATGAATCCCCAAAAACCTCGACTATTTTTGTCCCTAGTGCTATCAAGGCTTCCACTCTGTGTAGACAGGCTTTGTATTTTGCTTTGTTATTGGTCACCTTAAATCCCAGTTTCTTGACTAACTGAAGCTTCTTGCCATCCAGTGTGATGAGAATGACTCTTACTCTAGCTCCTCTATTATTGGTGGCCCTATCAAAATACATTTTGCCAACCCTGAACTGCTTTAAAGCTAACACCTTCTTTTGGGAATTCACACTCAACCTGGTCCGCTCCCAACGGGTGATTGGCTAGAAACTCTGCAACCACCTGTTCTTTTATCTTCTTCCTGACTATATATTCCACTTTGAATTCCTATAAAAGCAATAGCCAGCTTCCAATTTTTCGACCAGAGAGGGTGCTAACTAGAGGTACCTAAGTGGGTTGTGCTTAGCCACTGCTCCGATCTTATAAGAGTGGAAATAATGCCTTAACTTCTTTGACTCCCATATCATTGCCAAACAAATATTTTGCACATCTATATACTTGGTTTCGTATGGTAGGAACTTCTTGCTCAAGTAGTACACGACGACTCGACTTTGGCATCGTCTTCTTAAGACAACATGGCCCCTACTGAACTTTGTGTCACTACTATATACAAGATTAAAGGCTTTGATAGTTTGGGTGGTTAGAGAACTAAATGATGTAAAAGGTACTTCTTGATGGTGTCAAAGGCCTTCTGAAAATCACCATTCCATTTGATCGATCAATCTTTTTTCAAAAGCTTAAAGATCGGCTCATATATAGAGGTGAGTCTAGCGATGAACCGACTGATGTATTGAATTCACCCTAAGCATCCTCAGATCTCCTTCTCCTTCATGGTATTGGCATTTCTTGAATGGCTTTCACCTTATATGGATCCACCTCTATCCCCTTTTGACTGACTACATGCCCTAGTAGCTAGCTAAAGGTCAGCCCAACCACACACTTCTTCAGGTTGAGACGGAGGCTGTACTTGTCAATTCTTTGAAAAATTTTCTCCAAGGCCTCAAAATGTCCTTCCCTTGTGGCTGACTTAATCATCATGTCATCAACATACATTTCGACTTCCTTACGTATCAAATCCTAAGGATCTTAGTGGCCATTCGCTGGTAGGTGGCCTCCGCATTTTATAGTCCAAATAGCATGACCTTGTAGTGTAGGTCCTTCATTTAGTAATAAAGGTTGTCTTTACCCTGTCCACTATCTTATTTAAGATCAGATTGTACCCTGTATATCCATCAATAAAACTATACATCATGTATTCTGCAGCACTGTCAACCAACATATCTATGTGGGGGAGCAAAAAAATCATCTTTTGGGCAAGCTTTATTCAAATCTCGGTGATCCACACACATTCACACTTTTCCATCCTTCTTAGCAATAAGGACAACATTGGCTAGCTAGGTAGGGTACTAGACTTCAACTAGGAAGCTTCTGCTTTACTGGCTTACTATTCGGATACATTGGAATGACATGTTTTCTAACATTTCTTTCAATCCCAAGCATATCTTCGTAGGTCTAGGAAATACTTTTTCATATTTTTTCAATATTCTATCAAATTTTATTCTCTCTTTAGGCGTCACGTTGAATTTAATCAAGATATCTTTAGGGTCATCTTGTGTTCCGAGGTTAAATGAAGTAGTGTTTGTTGAATTAATGTCAAATATGAATGAGTCATGATTATGATCATGTATGATGTAATCAGATGAGACATCGCACAAATAAGCAAAGTTATTCATCTTATTAACTTGAGTAGGAAAGAGTACATCATTACAAAACAATTCAAGAACATAAATTACATCAACAAAAAAACTCATTCTCCAAATCAGGGGCGACTGATGTTCCAGAAGACACCTCTCCTATCTCTAGTGATGCCTCCTTCTCAAGGGCTGTAGCTTAATCTTCAATCTTCTCTTTGCATTTAGCCTTGGTGGCTAATGACTCTAGTGTTAGTACCTTCTTAGGACAACCTAAATGAAAATCGACAATCTTAGCCATAACTTCTTTATCCGAGAATCTATATAGGCTTGATGGTCCCAGCTATCCATTCAAAGAAATCATCAAAGATTTTAAACCCAAGAATGATCTTCCCCTGGACTATCATAGGTTCAACCTCCCCATAGTACTTGCACTCCTCAAATGCTAGCATAAAGCTTTCCAATATATGAGGAACCCTTCCTGACTGTATCTCATACTGTTTCGTGGCATCATCCTTACAATAACCTAAGCCCTTCCTATATTTCTAACCAATGGGAGTAATAGGTGTAAGAATCCCTTAAGAATTCTTTCCCAATCTAGCACTCAATAAATAATTCATTTTCTTCATCATGTTAATGGCCTGAGAGCTCGCTGAATCTATCTCTCCTCCTTTAATACCAATTCTAGCCATATGGAACCCGTTGAAAAGTTAATTAGCTATGCTTAAAGCAGAAACTGAGTTTCCATTTGCTACCTTAATAGTAACCATACCTCCTTCATGTGGGATTTAAACCATTTGGTCTAGGGTGGAAGGGATCCCACCCAACTTGTGGAACTAAAGCTACCTTAACAACAAGGAGAAATTGGTTGGTATCTGTAAAACTATAAATTCTACCTCAGTCTCAATAGGTCTCATCTTCAACACCGCCTAAAAATGCCGATAGCCTATCTCTTCGAGTTGTCATAAGTCGTTATGGTAAGTTAAGATTGAGTGAGCATAGTTTCATCTATACCATTTGCTGTAAATTGACATACATTGATTGAAGAACCATCATTCACCATCATGCATGTGGTATGCTTGCCATTTACCTCAGCCTTGATGTATAAAGGATAATTATTCTCACATCCTTCTAACGAAGAGGTCTGCATTAGTGAACATAATTTTTTCTTTAGAATCGCCTTTCACCATTTATAACAGCTCAAAGGAGATATGGTGGTAGCAATAGTGGACTCACATAAAGCCTCTACCAACTTCTGGTAGTGAGAAGGCAACTACCTAATGAAATCCTAGATCAAAATCTAAATTGGAGTTTTCTTAAGTTACTTCAAGACCAAATTATCCATTGTGGTTCGTTCCTCTATGGGATCAGTGGGTTCCTGTGGCCTCTTAACTTTCGGTATGACCCTTTTGCTTTTAGTGACTGCTTGAATCATCTTCCCATATGTCACTTCCTTTTCATCTTTATCAATTTCCCATAGGTCTTTTGGTTTTTCTTTAGCCTTGACTTAGTGCTTTTCACTATCTGTATCGTATATATCCACTAGCTAAACTAATTCCCTCATTTTTGTCGACCATTCTACACTTGTGCCTAGATTGCTAGTGCTTCCTTGGGCCATGGGCACAATAGCCAAATACTCAGTTCCATACAAATCCTTTAGAACAATGATGGAATATGACGTGGTATGTACATGTTAATCACGCAGCGAAAAATAATAAAATCAATCATACATACCACGCAATCCATAAACAAGAATCGAAAACATGCAATTTTAGAGTTTTTAAAAAACTTTCAACTTTAGATGCAGTTCAAGATTTGATTTTGATGATGATCAGCAACCAAGAAGGACATATTCACCTTAGATCTTCACCACCAATGCCAAAAGAACAGCCTTTACGCCACTCTTCTCTATGTTCACACACACAATTGCAATGACGGCTTAAAATTGAGAGTGCTAGCTCTAAATTTAAATATTGTGTAATGGTAATGGATTGAAGCTACAAGATTTGATCTTGTACTTCCTTTTAGTTGCTATTGCTACCCAAGAACACAAGAGAACAAGGAACAATCCTTTTTCCTTGTGAATTCGGCCAAGAATGTGTGAGAGAGAGTTTCATGCCTAGGGTTTTCTTATTTTATTCATTGACAATATATCACTTATCTTTTAAGAGTTAAATCCGAATTTAACTACCTAAAAGATAGTTAATTCATCCTCCATCACTTCCTCAAATCAAGTTACAAATATTAAATCAAACTCTTTAAAATTTTAAATTCAAATTAATTTGAAATAATCATAAGACATTTTATCAAATAATATCACTTAATAAGGATATTTGCATGTGCCAAAATTCACAAGGAATTTGTCTTTTAATTTCAGCCACTCCATTTCCTATTTAAGTGTTTTACTTTGATTCAAATTCTTTTAGGCTTTAATACTCAATTAACTTAATTAATATAAGATAATTAATTAATTGAAATTAAATCTTGTGGGTCGAATCTCCCTCTCTAATGGACCAAAGTCCATTTAGCAATTTTAATCCCCATTACATACATTAATTTGACTTTAATTAAAAGCCCAAATTAATGCCCAATATTTAATTAAAATATTTTAAGCCCAATGCTTTGTGTGCGATCCTATAGGTCCATTTAATATTGGCAATGAATTAATGAATTAATTCAAAGGCTATATATATTCTCTAGCAAAATATTATAGCATTCCAAATTAAATGAAAATGCAAATGGCATTTAGTGACCTAATGCAATTTTGCACAGTCACTTACCCTTAAATATCAGAATTAATATAAGGGATGGAACCAGTCATCTTTATATATACTAATTCATTTCTTGATATTCCAGTGACACTAAACTCTCATATAAATAATGATTACTCATTATTTCATCTCAGCATGGCCATACACTTCTTAGTTCACTGATCAAGTGGCCGATGATATTTTTCTCTCTTATCGAGAGGGGTAATCCCTTCACTTCTCTCATGCTCTCTAACATGGATTAGTGCATACCCAAGCATATCCATACTTGTCACCCTATTACGAGCACGTTAGGTGTATTTCAAAGTATATAGTAATTCATAAAGTGTTTCATAGAGATTTTAGGTCTAAGAACTCTAATGCAAAACTTGCATAAGAGAAACACTTATGACTTATACCATGTAGTGTTCTCATGAATGGATCGAATCCAGATATCATGTTCTAAACATGTATATGTGATCTCTGATTGACACTCTTATCCTTATGATTCGTATGACAGAACTCATCTTATCAGAGAGAGCATACTAGGCTTAATTCATTATCATTCCCATAACAATGACTAACTAGGAATATTTAGAATGAAGTTTCTATTGTTTCAAGGTCTTATAACCACATGCCTCACACATGATAACTTAAACTGAAACAACAATCTTGGATAGTTCTATCAATTGATATGCAGAGGAATATAATAGATAAAACAAATGCCTTATTTATTAACTAAAGTGTTTTATTACAATGCATTAGGGCTAGAGCTTACACTAACAATCTCCCACTAGCACTAGTCCCAATTGGGCATAACCCTAAGAACCGAATGCTCTAAAATAAGATTCGTGCAGATTTGGATGCAACTGTTTTCGTCAAAGGATCTGCTACATTGTCTTCACTTGCTATCTTGCTAACCTTGACGTCCCCACGATCAATGATCTCTCAAATCAGGTGGTACCTCCTGAGTATGTGTTTGGATTTCTGGTGTGATCGAGGCTCCTTTGCCTGTACGATGGCCCCGTTGTTGTCATAGAAAATTTTTAATGGATCTAGGATGCTTGGGACCACTCCTAATCCATAAATGAAATTTCTAATCCAAACAGCCTCTTTTACAACCACACTCGCTGCAATATACTCAAATTATGTAGTTGAGTCAGCAACGGTCTCTTGCTTTAAGCTTCTCTAGCTGACAGCACCACCGTTCAAAACAAAAACAAACCCAGATTATGATCTTGAATCATGTGTGCTGGTCTGAAAAGCAGCATCGGCATAACCTTGTATGACGAGCTCTTCTTGACCACCATACACCAAGAAGTGATCCTTATCCTTCGCAGGTACTTTAGAATTCCCTTTACAGTAGACCAGTGCTTCTCACCAGGGTCTTGCTAAAACCTACTGGTTATACTCTGTGCATAAGCAACATCTAACCTAGTACATAACAAAGCGTACATGATAGATCCAATAGCAAATGCATATAGGATTCTACTCATGTTGTCCCTTTCTTCTTTGGTTTTAGGGCAATGTTCTTTAGTTAAAGGAACTCCCAAAGCCAAAGGTATGTACCCTTTCTTTGAGTCTCCCATACTAAAATGCTTTAGTACTTTGTCAATGTACTTTCCTTGACTTAGTCCTAAAAGCCGATTCGATCTATCTCTATAGATCCGAATACCAAGTATTGTCTCGGCTTTACCTAAGTCTTTCAGTGAGAAACATTTCCCCAATTATTGCTTAACCTTTTGCAATGTTGTAATGTCATTCCCAATGAGAAGGATGTCATGCACATATAAGGCCAGAAATACTATTATGCTCCCACTAACCTTCTTGTAAACACAAGGCTCATCTTCATTCTTGATGAAGTCAAATTCTTTAACTGCCTCATCAAAATGAAGATTCCAACTTCGGCATGTTTACTTTAATCCATAAATGGATTTTTGAAGCTTACAAGCCTTCTTAGGATGCTTAGGATTGACAAAACCCTTAGGCTGTGTCATATACACATCCTCAAGTAAATTTTCGCTGAGGAAAGTAGTTTTGACATCCATTTTCCATATCTCATAAACATGATATATAGCTATGGCAAGCAAGATCCTAATGGACTTGAGCATGACTACAGGCGAAAAGGTCTCATCATAGTCTACACCATGAGTTTGTAGAAAACCTTTTGCTACTAGTCTACCTTTGTAGGTCTTATCAGCTTTGATTTTAAATAGCCACTTGCATTCAATTACCTTAGCACCTTCCGATGGATTAACCAAGGTCTAAACCTGGTTATCGTACATTGATTACATCTCGAATTTCATGGCTTCAAGCCAATTTTCTGAGTCTGGGCTCTCAATAGCTTTTCAGTAGGTATTAGGATCCTTACGATCTACTAACTCAATAGTGTCACTGTCAGTAATTAGAAATTCGTATCTCTCAATCTCCTAATGTACCCTACCAGACCTTCTAGGTTCTTGTGTAATGGGTTCTTCTTCCACAACTGGTTGTGAACTTTATCCCATTTCCAACTCATCCTTTATAGGAGTTTGTGGCGCTTGAATTTCTTCAAGTTCTACTTTACTCCCACTGTCTTTCTTGAGAAGGAACTCCTTTTCCAAGAAAATAGCCTTACGAGCAACAAATACTTTGTTCTCGACTTGTGAGTAAAAGTAGTATCCTTTTGTTTATTTGGGATAACCCACAAATAAGCAGATAGTGGATTTGGACTCTAGTTTATTAGATGTTAATTTCTTAACATGTGCTTCAGAACCCCAAATCCTGAGAAATGAAATATTGGGTTCTTTCCCAGTCCATACTTTGTATGGTGTCTTGTCAACTACTTTAGTTAGAGTACGGTTTAATAGAAATGCAACAGATTCTAATGCATAACCCCAAAAGGAGACAAGAAGATTTTCTTGACTCATCATTGATTGAACCATGTCCAACAGAGTTTAATTTCTCCTTTCGAACACACCATTCCATTGTGGTGTTCCAGGAGGAGCGAGCTGTGAAATAATACCACACTCCTTTAGATGACTGTCAAACTCTTGGCTTAAGTATTTGCAACCTCGATCTGATCGAATGGCTTTTATACTTTTGCCAAGTTGGTTTTCTACTTCATTCTTAAACTCTTTGAATTTCTCAAAAGTTTCAGACTTGTACTTCACTGGATAGACGTAGCCATATCTACTGAAGTCATCTATGAACGTTACGAAGTAGCTAAAACCACCTCTAGCTTGTGTACTTAATGGTCCACATACATCGGTATGTATTAGTTCCAATAAGTCATTAATCCTCTCACCTTTCTTTTTAAAAGGACTATTTGTCATTTTTCCATGCAAACATGGCTCGCATGTGTCATAAGACTGTAAGTCGAATGACCCAAGCACTCCAGATTTATGGAGTATTGAAATGCATTTTTCATTTGCATGCCCTAAACGACAATGCCAGAAGTAAGTAGGCTTCAATTCGTTTGATTTAACCCTCTTTGTATTAATGTTTTATATGGACTCTTTGTTTTAAAGATCAAGGATATAAAGGCCATTTTGCAACATGGCATTGCCATATGAAATGCCTTGGCGACGAATATGAGCATTGCCATTTCTAATAACAAAGTCAAATTCATCTAAATCCAAAAAAGAAACTGAAATAATATTTCTGCTCATAGCAGGTACATAATAACAATTTTTTAAAACTAAACAAAGTTCAAAAGGTAAAGTGAGTTGATAGTCGCTTATCTCAATGGCAGAAACTCATGCTCCATTCCCCATACGGAGGTCCACTTCATTCTTCCCAAGTAACCGCCTATTTCTTAGCCCCTGCACATTTGAACAAATGTGAGAACCACAACCGATATCCAATACCCAAGTGGTAGAAATAGAAAGGTTAATTTCAACAACAAAAATACCAGAACTGGATGCCTTGGCTCCATTCTTCTTTTGTTCTTCCTTGAAGAGAGAGCAATTCTTCCTCCAATGCATATCTTGTTGCAATGGAAGCATGTGCTCTGGCTCTCCTTGAGCTTTTATGCCTTGGGCTTGGATTGGGCCTGAGGTGCACTCCCATTTGACTTGAATCGAGCCAGGTCATTCTTCGGTTTTGCCTTTCCCTTTCCCTTTCCCTTACAGGTCCATTCTTAATTCCCCATTGAACCACAAGTACAGGATTGGTCTTTCGAATGCTCTCTTCAGCATTCTTAAGCATCCAATGAAGCTTGTTGACTGTCTTGTTCATTGCATGCATGTTATAATTCACCATAAATGGATTGTAATCATCAGTCAATGAACCTAAGATCAAGTCAGTAGCCAATTCTTTTGAGACTTATACCTCAAGCTTCTCAAGAGTATCAAGATACCCTTTCATCTTGAGTACATGGGTACTAACAGGAGTACCTGCAACCATCTTACAAGAAATCAAGGCCTTTGTTGTCACGAACCTTTCATGACGAGCTTGCTCTTGGAACATCTCCTTGAGGTGCACTATGATCGCATAAGCCTCTTGGTCCATTAATTGCTTTTGCAAGTCAAGCACCATAGTGGCTAGCATCAAACATGTCCTATCATTGGAGTCCCTCTTCTTGGTCTCAAAAGTTTCCTTTTGAACCGCAGAGGCATTCCTACCAGGTTCTTCGGGCAAGGATACATCCAAAATATACTACTTTTTCTCTTGCTTAAGAACTATTCTTATGTTTCGAGACCAGTTTATGAAATTGGTGCCATTCAGTTTGTCCTTTTTCAGGACCGATCGCAATGAAAAGTTGTTGTTTGAAGAAGCCATTTTGAATCTACAATAAAACTTAGAAAGATTAAATGAGGTCTTATTTATTATCCCACAAACTGAATTAATATCCCTTTAAATAATTCGCGTTAGTGATTTAATGTGGGCCAAGATCCACTTTTCACAACAACTTATTAGTCAAGCTGAGCTTGTACACCTAACAAGTTAAGTTACTTAGGTAGGAAAACTCCAATCATGTCTCGTGCATGACTCTTGGATCAAATGGGCTAACATCTTAAGATGTTTTAACACAAACCCATTTATTAGTTGCCTAGGTTCATGCATCCCTTTCAATATTAAGTCCAACCTACATTCACAACGCATGCCTCACAAAGATAATCGGGTGCATCTAGGACTCCTAGTCTATATGACCGATGATCGATGCCTTGACATATTTCGAATTAGGAAGGCAACTTTGTGACTTACTATTTTAGGGATTCATTTTATTACGGCTTACATGGTATACGCTTTGTCATCCATTCATAGCATGCATATATATATAATTGCATAAAGTAAAGCGTGACAAACATGGGCCCAAAAACCTACAACTAAGATTCTGTACTAATATATAAGAATCTTCGAGTTGGGCTTCTCTGTTAGTGTAAGCCCTAGCCCCAATACATTGTAATAAAAAACTTTGGTTAATGAATGAGGCATTTTTTTATCTATTGTATTCCTGTGCATATCAATAGATAGAACTATCCAAGAATGTCGTTTCAGTTTAAGTTATCATGTGTGAGGCACATGGTTGTAAGACCTTGAAACAAATGAGACTTCATTCTAAATATCCCTAGTCAGTCATTGTTATGGGAATAATAATGAATTAAGACTGGTATGCTCTCTTTGATAAGTTGAGTTCTGTCTTATGGATTATAAGGATAAGAGTGTCAATCAGAGATCATAGATACATGTTAAAGAACATGGTATCTGGATTCGATCCACCAATGAGAACACTACATGGTACATGTCATAAGTGTTTCTCATATGCAAGTTTTGTATCGGAGTTCTTAGACCTAAAATCTCTATGAAACTCTTTATGAATTACTGTGTGCTTTGATATACACCTAACGTGCTCGTAACAGAGTGACAAGTACGGGTATGCTTAGTTATGCTTCGATTCATGTTAGAGAGCATGAGAGAAGTGAAGGGATTACCCCTCTCTATAAGAGAGAAAAATATCATTGGCCACTTGATCAGTGAACTGAGAAGTGTATGGCCATACCGAGATGAAATAATGAGTAATCATTATTTATCTGAGAGTTCAGTGTCACAGGAATATCAATAAAGGAATTAATATATATAAGGATAACTAGTTCCATGCCTTATATTAATTCTGATATTTATGGGTAAGGGACTATGTAAAATTGCATTAGGTCACTAAATGCCATATGCATTTTCATTTAATTTGGAATGCTATAATATCTTGCTAGAGAATATATATAGCCTTTTAATTAATTTATTAATTCATTGCCAACATTAAATGGACCTATAGGATCGCACACAAAGCATTGGGCTTAAAATGTTTAAGTAAAGTATTGGGCATTAATTTAGGCTTTTAATTAAAGTCAAATTAATGTGTGTAATGGGTTTTAAAATTGCTATTGGACCTTGGTCAATGTGAGAGAAAAATTCAGCCCACAAGGTTTAATTTCAATTAATTAATTATCTTGTATTAATTAAGTTCATTTAGTATTAAAGCCTAAAAGAATTTAAATTAAATTAAATCATTTAAATAATAGATGGAGTTGCTGAAATTCCAAGATGAAAATTAAGGAATTTCGGCACATGTTCATTATTTATATTAAGTGATTTTATTTAATTAAATGTCTTGTGTTTTATTTCAAATTTGAATTTTAAATTCAAAGGAGTTTAAATCAATATATGTTACTTATTTTTAGGAAGTGATTAAAGTTGAATTAATTATCTTGAGATGGTAAAATTTAGATCAAACACTTACCAAAAGATAAGGATATATATATGAAAAGAAATAAAACCCTAAGAGAGACAACTAGGTTTTGGGGTGAAAAATCCTAGCTTTGGTTTTGGCTTGAATTACATCTCTCTCTCTCATAATTCTGTTGGCCCAATTTTTCACTAGGAGAAAGGATTGTTTCTCATTCTCTTGTGTTCTTGGGTAGTAATAGCAACCTAAGAGAAGTACAAAATCAAATTTTGTAGCTTCAACCATAGCCATTACACAATACCTTAAAAGAGAGCTAGCAATCTCGATTTTAAGCCGTCGGTGCAATTGTGTGTGTGAACATAGAGAGGATTGGGGTAAAAGGCTGTTCCTTGGCATTGGTGGTTAAGGTTTAAGGCTAAGATATCCTCCTTGGTTGCTGGTCATCATCAAAATCAAGTTTTAAGGGCATATAAAGTTGTTAGTTTTGAAACCTTAAAATTGCATGTTTCGATTCTTGTCATGGAATTGTATGGCATGTATGATCAAATTTTATTGTCTTCCACTGCATGATCTTTATGTGCATGCCATGAAATTTTCCATCAGCGGTATCAGAGCCTAAACATGCTTATTTTAGTGCTTTAGATGCATGAAAAAATTAATTAAAAATCGTTATTTTGAAAACATGCAATGCTGAAATTTTCTGTTTTGAGTTTTTTGCATTGTTTTTTTGTAAAATTGATTTTAATTTATTAGATAGGTATTATAATTAATATGACATGTTAATATACTGTTCTAAGATGTTGTAGGAGCTGTTAATGGTCGGATTTAATTGATAATACCTGATGGTACATGTTAATATTAAAACTAGGTGCTATTTGGCATGTTAATTGTTAGTTTAACAACTAGTTTTAAATATTAAATGTAAAAATGATTTTGGCATGTTTGTAAGTGATTTTTAAAGATTAAATATCAGGTTTGGACATATTTTAAATTTGGTTTTAATTCTGGTCCATGACAATTTAATTGATTAATTTTAAAATCACTTAAAAATATGACTAGGTTTTCTTTGTTACATGTTTAATCAACATTGTTTGTTTTGTTTTGATAAAAATGGTAAAAACACATTTAGATCAGATTGGTACAGAATATTAAATCAATATTTTTGACCTTATTTAAATTATTAAATGACTCATAAAATTGATTTAAGTATTTGTGCATTTTTGTGGCATCACATAAGCATTAAACAACTAGTTTTGTTGTTTGTTTGTTTTTATATGCATGTTGTGTATCATATATATGTTCTTCATGATTTTGTGTTTTAATTCATGTTGGTACATATTATATATATTTTTAATGTTTATGGGCTGTATGACATAAAATTAAAAATGGCAAAATTGGAAATTATACTAGAGTTGATTTATAGCACAAATCTAACTAGTTTGTGTTTTGGGCTTTTAAGAGAACTTATTCAATAAGAGGATTTAGTCCATTAGGCTTCGGCCCAGGCCCATCACGAGATCATCTCTTAAAGGTTCAAGTACACAATTTCCATTAATGGGCTTGGCTAAATTAATTAAAATTTGACTTTGTTTTATCCATAAATGTTATGTATATTTATTTGCTTGTTTGGTGTGATGAATGGATATGCATGGTGCATTCATGGGCCCTGGGTTTTTGTAATTAAATATGGCCTGCGAGCCATTATGTATTATTGTAAAAGTTTCATTTATTTCTTAGAATATAATTTACTTGAAGACTTTGTAACTCAAGACGAAGCCCACCGGAGTGGAAAAGCCCAACTCGAAGATTCTTATGTAAAAGTATAGAATCTTAGTTGTAGGTTTTTGGGCCCATGTTTGTCACGCTTTACTTTATGCAATTATATATATATGCATGCTATCTATGGATGACAAAGCGTATGCCATGTAAGTCGTAATAAAATGAATCCCTAAAAAATAGTAAGTCACAAAGTTGCCTTTCTAATTCGAAACATGTCAAGACATCGATCATCGGTCACGTAGACTAGGAGTCCTAGATGCGCCCGATTATCTTTTTGAGGCATGGGTTGTGAATGTAGGTTGGACTTAAAATGGAAAGGGATGCCCGGACCTAGGTAACTAATAAATAGGTTTGTGCTATAACATCTTAAGATGTTAGCCCGTTTGATCCAAGAGTCATGTATGAGACATGATTTGAGTTCTTCCTACCTAAGTAACTTAACTTGTTAGGTGTACAAGCTCTACTTAACTAATAAGTTGTTGTGAAAAGTGGATCTTGGCACACATTAAATCACTAACGCGAATTATTTAAAGGGATATTAATTTGGTTTGTGGGATTATAAATAATATCTCATTTAATCTTGCTAAATTTTATTGTAGATTGAAAATGGCATCTTCAAACAACAATTTCTCATTTCAATTGGTCCTTGAAAGGACAAATTGAATGGCACCAATTTCATAGACTGGACTCGAAACTTAAGAATAGTTCTTAAGCAAGAGAAAAAGTCGTATGTTTTGGATGCACCCTTGCCTGAAGAACCTACTAGGAACGCCTCTGCGGTTCAAAAGGAAACTTTTGAGACCAAGAAGATCGACTCCAATGATGTGACCTGTCTGATGCTGGCCACTATGGTGCCTGACTTGCAAAAGCAATTTATGGACTAAGAGGCATATGCAATCATGGTGCACCTCAAGGAGATGTTCCAAGAGCAAGCTCGTAATGAGAGGTTCGTGACAACAAAGGCCTTGATTTATTGTAAGATGGCTGCGGGTACTCCTGTTAGTACCCATGTACTCAAGATGAAAGGGTATCTTAATACTCTTGAGAAGCTTGAGGTACAAGTGCCAAAGGAATTGGCCACTAACTTGATCTTAGGATCATTGACTGATGATTATGATCCATTTATGATGAATTATAACATGCATGCAATGAACAAGTCAGTCACTGAGCTTCATGGGATGCTTAAGAATGCTGAAGAGAACATTTGAAAGACCAATCCCGTATTGATGGTTCAAGGGGGCATTAAAAAGGGACCCGCTAAGGGAAAGGGCAAGGGAAAGGCAAAACCCAAGAATGACCTGGCTCGATTCAAGTCAAGTGGGAGTGCACCTCAGGCCCAATCCAAGCCCAAGGCGAAGAAGGTCAAAGAGAGTGAGAGCACTTGCTTCCACTGCAACAAGATAGGGCATTGGAGGAAGAATTGCACTCTCTTCAAGGAAGAACAAAAGAAGAATGGAGCCAAATCGTCCAGTTCTGGTATTTTTGTTATTGAGATTAACCTTTCTATTTCTACCACTTGGGTATTGGATACCCGTTGTGGTTCTCACATTTGTTCAAATGTGCAGGGACTAAGAAATAGACAGTTACTTGGGAAGAATGAAGTGGACCTCCATGTGGGGAATGGAGCACGAGTTGCTGCCATAGAGATAGGCAACTATCAACTCACTTTACCTTCCGGACTTTGTTTAGTTTTAAAAAATTGGTATTATATGCCTGCTATGAGCAGAAACATTATTTCAGTTTAATGTTTGGATTTGGATGAATTTGATTTTGTTATTAAAAATGGCAATGCTCATATTCTTTGCCAATGCATTTCTTATGGCAATGCCATGTTGCAAAATGGCCTTTATATCCCTGATTTACAAAACAAAGAGTCCATATACAACATTAATGCAAAGAGGGTTAAATCAAATGAATTGAACCCTACTTACTTCTGGCATTGTCGTTTAGGACATGCAAACGAAAAATGCATTTCAAGACTCCATAAAACTGGAGTGCTTGGGTCATTCCACTTAGAGTCTTATGATACATACGAGCCATGTTTGCATGGAAAAATGACAAAGAGTCCTTTTAACAAGAAAGCTGAAAAGGACTAATGGCTTATTGGAACTAATACATACCGATGTATGTGGACCATTAAGTACACAAGCTAGAGGTGGTTTCAGCTACTTCGTGACGTTCACATATGACTTTAGTAGATATGGCTATGTCTATCTAATGAAGTACAAATCTGAAACTTTTGAGAAATTCTGTAGCACCCTTAGCCTATAATCTGTACATATCACTTTATCCAACTCATTACACATGTTTTACTGTGTAACATAAACATATACCAACTACACAGAGAACATATAATCAAACTTAATACTTAAGAGTGCTATACTATTAAAAACTTTTCAGTGTACGTTAAAGTCTCTTGACAAAATACAACAACTGTTTAACATTTTCACATATAATATCTCCAATACCACTATCCTATAATCTTTACTATATACAAAGAGCCAAAATAAAAGTCTATAAATGTCTCTCTCGATGACTTGAGTTAGCCATCCTGCTGCAGATATCACCCCAACAACCTACACGGATGAAACACCCGTGCTAAGCTATAAAGCTTAGTGGGGAACTAAATCATGATAAACGACCACTCACAGTGATCGTCAACAAGCACACATCATGCCTCAAATATAACAAAGCTTTGTTCCAAGAAGTGAAAAAAATGCAGCGGTTAATTCATATTACGAAAATCATAAAATTCAGCAATAAAATTTGCATTGATGCTTTAATCAACATATATAACCATGTAAGCTCTAATGTTCTATGGCTTTAAATTCAACTAATTATCATGTGTCTAGTTTCTAAATTGGTACTAAATAGTAAAAGCATAAATATCTATTATCTTTTCATCTATTTAACATGTGTTTGATATATACACATTAGAATTAAATAGCAAATCCACACTTCCAATTACCATGAGATTATTATATTACTATAGGCTTATTTTATATTCCACAAGTTATTTATGTTATAACATATTAGATGTATCATAAATATAAGCCTTTCAATTAAACATAACACTTATATATCATTGTCATAAATAGCAAATACACGTTAAAGAATGTGTACATGCAACAATGGAAACACACATATATAATCATAAGAAGAATATTTCAAAACAATGGTTGTTACTATCTAACCTTCATAATCTTTAATATACAATATGAATATACACTTATAAAATTGTTGCGCACATTAGACTTTTATAATACTCTTGGACTTAATAAAAATTCCTTCATTAATCATGTATTGGCATACATATAGAAATAAGGTTTATGATCACAAAGGCATATATATATATATGATCAATTTAATCAAAATATTAATATAATGCAAATTCATCATTTAACGATTAGCATGTATTTAGGATACTAGTAGTATAGATACATATACTATTGCACATCCTTTTAGATGTGAGTTTTATGTGCAATAAAAGGAATTTCATATGTAAAATAGTATAAAGTCAATTAAGAATTTGCATGCCTTATTGAACTTTTCTTAACCTTTGACAATAAAGCTTGCACTATTCTAAAGAGGTGGATAACGGGTTATACGGTGGTACCCAAAGGTACAAGTCTATTTAGTCACCTAAACGGGGTTGACTACAACCCAAACGGGGTTGAAAATGGTCCAAATGGGATCCTGTCTATTTAGTCACCCAAACGGGATTAACTACAACCCAAATGGGGTTGAAAATTGTCCAAACGGGACCCTGTCTGTTTAGTCACCCAAACGGGGTTGAAAATGGTCCAAACGGGACCCTGCCTATTTAGTCACCCAAACGGGGTTAACTACAACCCAAACGGGGTTGAAAATATCGCAGCTGCAAGGTGCCCTTATAGGCATGCCTATCTATCCACTTCCTAGACCCAACGCAGGCAGTGCAATCTCTTTAATTTATCTTTTCTTTATTCATTCATATTCTTATATGCATATGTATACTCTTATATAACAACGAACAATGTACTCATATACATGCTCATGTGTAACTTTATATAAACCTTTGAAAATGCTTACTATTCTGTATTTGAAATCTTTTTCAATCATGTAACTATTTCGTATAACATGATTGTATCTATATTATACTATTTGCTCCTATGCATAATGATGTATAGATATATATATCTTCTCTATAGCATCAACATATATGCATAATTCATAAAACAATTTATACAATTGGCTCATGTAACAATCACATGACAAAATAATCCCTCTTTAATGCATACACTTGTATATGTATTGTCATATAACATTGCTATTATGTACTTTAATAAGATTTCTCTAATTGAGTCTATTGCTCTGTAGATATGTGTTTCAGCTTGCTAACATGTAACATCAGATATGATTGTTCATGTCATTTTATTTAAGTAAAGACATAATCATACATTTCGCTTTAAATCATATTCTTTAAATCATTTCACTAAAATATCTTTCAAACCCGATCATGTAAGATCATACTATATATGTATATATTTATATGTACACATATATTCTACTAAACATATTACTTCTTTTTACAAGTAGAGTTAATATTTCAAACTATAAGTATCATACGAACAGTCATGGGTTGCATTTTTAATATTGACTATCATGTATGTATTCATATCCACATTTGAACTCTATTGCAGGCAACACTATGTTCATGTTCAACTCACATATCAATACTGTATTCATAGTATACTATTTGTACATATACAGAGTCTTGTAAAGCTATAATTTATCTGGTGCATAGAAAGATATATGCACATTTCATATAACAAGTTATACATCTAGCTCATCCAATCCGTGTGACTATAAAATTTGCATCATGATATAGTGGCATGACATATAATCATCACATCAGATACTTGATCATGTTCTCATTAAGCATCTCACATGTTCATAGTCATGCTAAAGCATTTTCTATCTCATAGGGCAATTACATGCTCATACACTCATATACATAATCATATGCTATACAAAATATCGACATGTTTCCATCTGGGCATATACATATGACATGGTCATACTATTATATTTCATATTTCATAGCATAGGTGCATGTCAAAATATGCACTATCTCATTATAGGATTACATATATATACATAAATTTTGCATATGACAATCATGTACAAATCTAGTTACATATATAGGTTAGATATTTTCATCACCATTATTCATTTATGTACACATACAAATGTATATGTATGCCTATAAATCCTTCATTGATAATCATATTACATGCCCTATCCTATTTATCTCAATTAATTAAAAAGTCATAAAATAAAGTATCACAAAAGTCTGCACAGAGCAGCATTCTAAACTCGATTTGTGAGCCACATTTGAAATTGAAGATGTCATTTTTAGGCAAAATTATCTCCTACAATCTTATCCCCCTATGTGTCTAGTTTCCAGATCATCAAAATTCATCTTAATATCTGACCTATACCTCTAGTTATTTGAAAAAATACTATAGGCTGTTCATAGAGCCAAAACAGTATGGGCTAGTGACAAATTCATAACGTAAAATTGAGAGAGATTTAGACCAACATTTCTTCTTAAAAGTTATACTTTCATGTCTCTAGTTTTAACATAATTTTGTTTTGTAGCATTTCAACACCTCTACAAAAAGTTATACCTATTATTGTAAATTCTGTTTCTATAAGCAGTCCAGGGGACTAGTTCGGATTCAACCCTAAATTCCCTATACATAGAGGCAGATTTAAGCTTAGCTTTCTGCTTAAGAATTGTATATATAGAAGTATATGTTCCATAAAAATTAACTTTACATCATTCTAATCATTGTAAACGAAGTTATCTCAATTTAATTACAAGCTATTCCAGACTCCACATTAACAGTTCACCTGATTTTTCAATAAATTATAAAAATTAGCTAGAGGCAGAATCAACGCCTAGTCCCTTCTACAATTTTGTTGTTTTATGTCTCATTTAACTATATAATTTTGAATTGGTTCATTTTGAGGTCTCTAACGCAATTTACAATAGAATTACCATTACTAGGTCAAAGAAACCCTAATAAGGTTTCAAATGCAACTTACCTCACATTCTCAACAAATCATTCAAATCTCAAGTTCACCTCATCATGTCCAGCAGAAAATTACATGCACATGAAAACCCCTAAAATTCCCATACCTTGGCGAAAATTTCCTTTAGCCAACTAATCCTTTGCAAGACCTTTTTCCTTTGTCTCTTTTATCTTCTCCTTCTTTATCTACAATGTAAATCATTCTCTAATCCATCATTTCCAGCAGCTTTTCCCAACCAAAATCCAAGTAGAGAATGAATAAGAAGATGATGATAATGAAGATAACCAAAATTAAACCATACCTTATAAATCAATATCAATATTTCCTTGAACAATCCCACATGCATGCAATGGCTTTCATGAATTTATGAGAGGTAAACATGAAAATTGAAAGAGATGAAATGAATTCCCTCCTTTGGTGCCGTCCCACTCTCCCTTTCTCTTTCATTCCACTAACACCAACATTTATATAGTGCTTTGGTAAAAGTCTTTTTAGGTCCTTCAAGGTTTTGCATGTCACACTAAAGACATATAACTTTTTGCATGCTATAAAGTGACCCCACCACTAACTCTTTTTCTTAAATCAACCTTTCTATTTAATCCTTTTTTTGAATTTAACTCTTAATAAATGCTTCTATCCACATTTGACCCTTAAAATGCCATATTTATAAATTGACCCTTAAATTAATACTTCATGCTAAACATACTCACTTTCTACTGCTCACTGTCCGATTTTTACATAATAGTTTTCACATGGAAAAAGACATTTTTCAAGAAAGATTTCTTCTTAAAAATTGATACTTAAGATCTTAACTATATGATATAAAAATTTCAAGTCATTTTGATGTATATCCCAGGAGTTATAACATATGAAACACCTACTGCTCCAATGACCCGCCAAATGAAAAAGGGCTACTATTTTGGGCATTTTTGAAGACCTTAGACGCAAAATTTCATTAATGTTAAAATTTGTAGAAAAAGAAGTCCCGGTTCTATCCCAACTAAAATCATCAAATTTGGAGTTCAAAAACTCAACTTATAATTAAAATAGTCGTTGGAGGTCAATCTAAATTTCTGGATAGCACTTTCACCTTAATGCCTAAGATCTTAATTCAAGTCAATATACTTATAAAATCCCTAATCAACACAAATATTAATGCATGCAAGAAATAATAGTTCCAAAAAAATATCTTAACTGTATTTTTGCTTGAATTATACATACTATGCTATAATGTCATTTGACTATGGTATACTCTATCTCTTAAAACCATGAATCCATTAGATCATAAGTACTACTAATTTATCCCCTAATGCTCAATTTGACTTTAATGACATATGTTTGCCTTTGAATTCCACTAGGGCTTCTTTAGGGTCCTTAAAAATTCAAAGAGTTTAAGAACGAAGTAGAAAACCAACTTGGCAAAAGCATAAAAGCCATTCGATCAGATCGAGGTGGCGAATACTTAAGCCAAGAGTTTGACAATCATCTAAAAGAGTGTGGTATTATTTCACAGCTCACTCCTCCCAGAACACCACAATGGAATGGAGTATCCGAAAGGGGAAATCGAACTCTGTTGAACATGATTCGATCTATGATGAGTCAAGCTAATCTTTCTATCTCTTTTTGGGGTTATGAATTAGAAACAGTTGCGTTTCTACTAAACCATACTCCAACTAAAGCAGTTGAGAAGACACCATACGAGGTATGGACTGAGAAAGAACCCAATATGTCATTTCTTAGGATTTGGAGCTGTGGAGCACATGTTAAGAAATTAACATCTGACAAACTAGAGTCTAAATCCACTGTCTGCTTGTTTGTGGGTTATCCCAAAGAAACAAAGGGATACTACTTTTACTCACTAGCGGAGAACAAAGTATTTGTTGCTTGCAAGGCTGTTTTCTTGGAAAAGGAGTTCCTTCTCAAGAAAGACAGTGGGAGTAAAGTAGAACTTGGAGAAATTCAAGTGCCACAAGCTCCTATAGAGGATGAGTTGGAAGTGGGATCAAGTTCATAACCAGTTGTGGAACAAAAACCCATTACACAAGTACCTAGAAGGTCTGGTTGGGTACATTAGGAGATTGAGAGATATGGATTTCTAATCACTGACAGTGACACTATTGAGTTAGTAAATCGTGAGGATCCTACTACCTATCGAGAAGCTATTGAAAGCCCAGACTCGGAAAATTAGCTTGAAGCCATGAAATCCGAGATGCAATCAATGTACGATAACCAGGTTTGGACCTTGGTTGATCCATCGGAAGGTACTAAGGTAATTGAATGCAAGTGGCTATTCAAACTCAAAGCTGATAAGACCTACAAAGGTAGACTAGTAGCAAAAGGTTTTCGACAAACTCATGGTGTAGACTATGACGAGACCTTTTCACCTATAGTCATGCTCAAGTCCATTAGGATCTTACTTGCCATAGCTGCATATCATGATTATGAGATATGGCAACTGGATGTCAAAACTGCTTTCCTCAATTGAAATTTACTTGAGGATGTGTATATGACACAGCCTGAGGGTTTTGTCAATCCCAAGCATCCTAAGAAGGTTTGCAAGCTTCAAAAATTCATTTATGGATTAAGGCAAGCATCCCAAAGTTGGAATCTTCATTTTGATGAGGCAGTCAAAGAATTTGGCTTCATCAAGAACGAAGATGAGCCTTGTGTGTAGAAGAAGGTTAGTGGGAGCATAGTAGTATTTTTGGTCCTATATGTGGACGACATCCTTCTTATTGGGAATGACATTCCAACATTGCAAAAGGTTATGCAATGGTTGAGAAATTGTTTCTCAATGAAAGACTTAGGTGAAGCCGAGACAATACTTGGTATTCGAATCTATAGAGATAGATTGAATCGGCTTTTGGGACTAAGTCAAGAAAAGTACATAGACAAAGTACTAAAGCATTTTAGTATGGGAGACTCAAAGAAAGGGTACATACCTTTGGCTTTGGGAGTTCCTTTGACTAAAGAACAGTGCCCTAAAACCAAAGAGGAAAGGGACAACATGAGTAGAATCCCATATGCATCTGCTATTGAATCTATCATGTACGCTATGTTATATACTAGGTTGGATGTTGCTCATGCACTGAGTATATCCAGTAGGTTTCAACAAGACCCCAGTAAGAAGCACTGGTCTGCTGTAAAAGGGATTCTGAAGTACCTACGAAGGACTAAGGATCACTGGTGGTCAAGAAGAGCTCGTCATACAAGGTTTTGCTGATGATGCTTTTCAGACTAGCACTCAGGATTCTAGATCGCAATCTAGGTTTGTTTTTGTTTTGAATGGTCGTGCTGTCAGCTGGAGAAGCTCAAAACTAAAGACCATTGCCGACTCAACTACAGAATCTAAGTATATTACAGCGAGTGAGGTTGTAAAAGAGGCTGTTTGGATTAAAAAATTCATTTTTGGATTAGGATTGGTCCCAAGCATCCTAAATCCATTAGAAATTTTATGTGACAACAACGGGGCCATCGCATAGGCCATGGAGCCCCGGTCACACCAGAAATCCAAACACATACTCAGGAGGTACCACTTGATAAGAGAAATCATTGATTGTGGGGACGTCAAGGTTAGCAAGATAGAAAGTGAAGACAATGTAGCAGATTACTTGACGAAACAGTTACGTCCAAATATGCACGAAGCTCATTTGAGAGTGTTCGTTCTTAGGGCTATGCCCAATTAAGACTAGTGCTAGTGGGAGATTATTAGTGTAAGCCCTAGCCCCAATACATTGTAATAAAACACTTTGGTTAATGAATGAGGCATTTGTTTTATCTATTGTATTCCTGTGCATATCAATAGATAGAACTATCCAAGAATGTTATTTCAGTTTAAGTTATCATATGTGGGGCACATGGTTGTAAGAATAGAATCAAATGAGACTTCATTCTAAATATCGCTAGTCAGTCATTGTTATGGGAATAACAATGAATTAAGACTAGTATGCTCTCTCTAATAAGTTGAGTTATGTCTTACGGATCATAAGGACAAGAGTGTCAATTAGAGATCATATATACATGTTAAAGAACATGGTATTTGGATTCGATCCACTCATGAGAACACTACATGGTACAAGTCATAAATGTTTCTCATATGCAAGTTTTGTATCGAAGTTTTTAGACCTAAAATCTCTATGAAACTCTTTATGAATTACTGTGTGCTTTAACATACACCTAATCGTAACAGAGTGACAAGTACGGGTATGCTTGGGTATGCATTGATTCATGTTAGAGAGCATGAGAAAAGTGAAGGGATTACCCCTCTCTATAAGAGAGAAAAATATCATCGGCCACTTGATCAGTGAACTGAGAAGTGTATGGCCATACCGAGATGAAATAATGAGTAATCATTATTTATATGAGAGTTCAGTGTCACTGGAATATCAAGAAAGGAATTAATATATATAAGGATAACTAGTTCCATGCCTTATATTAATTCTGATATTTATGGGTAAGGGACTATGCAAAATTGCATTAGGTCACTAAATGCCATATGCATTTTCATTTTATTTGGAATGCTATAATATCTTGCTAGAGAATATATATAGCCTTTGAATTAATTTATTAATTCATTTCCAACATTAAATGGACCTATAGGATCGCACACAAAGCATTGGGTTTAAAATATTTAAGTAAAGTATCAGGCATTAATTTAGGCTTTTAATTAAAGTTAAATTAATGTGTGTAATGGGTTTTAAAATTACTATTGGACCTTGGTCTATGAGAGAGAAAAAATCAGCCCACAAGGTTTAATTTTAATTAATTAATTATCTTGTATTAATTAAGTTAATTAAGTATTAAAGCCTAAAAGAATTTAAATTAAATTAAATCATTTAAATAGTAGATGGAGTGGCCGAAATTCCAATATGAAAATCAAGGAATTTCGGCACATATTAATTATTTATATTAAGTGATTTTATTTAATTAACTATCTGTGTTTTATTTCAAATTTGAATTTTAAATTCAAAGGAGTTTAAATCAATATATATTACTTATTGTTAGGAAGTGATTGAAGTTGAATTAATTATCTTGAGATGGTAAAATTCAGATAAAACACTTGCCAAAAGATAAGGATATATATATGAAAAGAAATAAAACCCTACGAGAGACAACTAGGTTTTGGCGTGAAAAACCCTAGCTTTGGTTTTGGCGTGAATTACATCTCTCTCTCACTTAATTCTTTTGGCCCAATTTTTCACAAGGAGAAAGGATTGTTCCTCATTCTCTTGTATTCTTGGGTAGTAATGGCAACCTAAGAGAAGTGCAAAATCAAATATTGTAGCTTCAAACCATAGCCATTACACCATACCTTAAAAGAGAGCTAGCAATCTTGATTTTTAGCCGTCGGTGCAATTGTGTGTGTGAACATAGAGAGGAGTGGCATAGAAGGCTGTTCCTTGGCATTGGTGGTGATTGTTTAAGGCTAAGATATCCTCCTTGGTTGCTGGTCATCATCAAAATCAAGTTTTAAAGGCATATAAAGTTGTAAGTTTTAAAACCCTAAAATTGCATGTTTCGATTCTTGTCATAGAATTGTATGGCATGTATGATCAAATTTTATTGTTTTCTACTACGTGATCTTTATGTGCATACCATGACATTTTCCATCATTCTCCACTCCGGTGGGCTTCGTCTTAATTTTCAAAGTCTTCAAATAAATTCAATTCTATAGAAATAAATTAAACTTTTACAATAATACATAATGGCTCATTGACCATATTTAATTACAAAAACCCAGGGCCCATGAATGCACCATGCATATCCATTCATCACACAAAACCAACAAATAAATATACATAACATTCATGGATAAAACAAAGTTCAATTTTAATTAATTTAGTCAAGCCCATTAATGGAAATTGTGTATTTGAAATTTAAAGAGAGGACTCCGCGATGGGCCTAGGCCAAAGCCCAATGGACTAAATCCTCTTATTGAATAAGTTCTCTTAAAAGCCCAAAACATAAACTAGTTAGATTTGTGTAAAATCAACTCTAGTATAATTTTCAATTTTGCCATTTTTAATTTTATATCATACAGCCCATAAACATTAAGAATACATATAATATGTACCAAAATGAATTAAAACATAAAATCATGAAGAACATATATATCATACACGACATTCATATTAAAACAAACAAACAACAATGAAACTAGTTGTTTAATGCTCATATAATGCCACAAAAAATGCACAAACACTTAAAACAGTTTTATGAGTCATTTAATAATTTAAATAAGGTCATAAATATTGAGTTAATGTTCTGTACCATTCTGATCTAAATGTGTTTTTACCATTTTAATCAAAATAAAACAAACAATGTTGATTAAACATGTAACACACAAAAACTAATCATAGTTTTAAGTGATTTTAAAATTAATCAATTAAATTATCATGGACCAGAATTAAAATTAATTTTAAAATATGTCTAGACCTGATATTTAATCTTTAAAAATCACTTACAAACATGCCAAAATCCTTTTTACATTTAATTTTGAAAACTAGTTGTTATACAAACACTTATCATGCCAACTAGCACCTAGTTTCAAGATTAACATGTATCATCAGGTATTTACAATTAAATTCAACCATGAACAGCTCTAAGAACATCTTAGGATAGTATATTAACATTTCATATTAATTATAATACCTATCTAATCATTTAAAATCATATTTACACCAAAACAATGCAAAAAACTCAAAACAGAAAATTTTAGCATTGCATGTTTTTAAACGAACGATTTTTGATTAAATATTTAATGCATCTAAATCACCAAAATAAGCATGTTTAGTCTCAGATACCACTTATGGAATATGACATGGTATGTACATGATAATCACGCAGCAACAAATAATAAAATCGATCATACATACCACACAATTTATAAACAAGAATCGAAAACATGCAATTTTAGAGTTTTTCAAAAACTTACAACTTTAGATGCACTTCAAGATTTGATTTTGATGATGACCAGCAACCAAGAAGGACTTATTCACCTTATATCTTCACCACCAATGCCAAAGGAACAACCTTTATGCCACTCTTCTTTATGTTCACACACACAATTGCAATGACGGCTTAAAATCGAGATTGCTAGCACTATATTTAAATATTGTGTAATGGTAATGGATTGAAGCTACAAGATTTGATCATGTACTTCCTTTTAGTTACTATTGCTGCCCACCAACACAAGAGAACAAGGAAAAATCCTTTCTCCTTGTGAATTCGGCCAAGAATGTGTGAGAGAGAGTTTCACGCCTAGGGTTTTCTTATTTTATTCATTCACAATATATCACTTATCTTTTAAGAGTTAAATCCAAAATTAACTAGCTAAAAGATAGTTAATTCATCCTCCATCACTTCCTAAAATCAAGTGACAAACATTAAATCAAACTCTTTCAAATTTTAAATTCAAATTAATTTGAAATAATCATAAGACATTTAATCAAATAATATCACTTAATAAGGATATTTGCATGTGCCGAAATTCACAAGGAATTCGTCTTTGAATTTTGGCCACTCCATTTCCAATTTAAGTGTTTTACTTTGATTCAAATTCTTTTAGGCTTTAATACTGAATGAACTTAATTAATACAAGATAATTAATTAATTGAAATTAAACCTTGTGGGCCAAATCTCTCTCTCTAATGGACCAAAATCCATTTAGCAATTTTGATACCCATTACATATATTAATTTGACTTTAATTAAAAGCCCAAATTAATGTCTAATATTTAATTTAAATATTTTAAGTCCAATGCTTTGTGTGCGATCCTATAGGTCCATTTAATATTGGCAATGAATTAATGAATTAATTCACAAGCTATATATATTCTCTAGCAAAATATTATAGCATTCCAAATTAAATGAAAATACAAATGGCATTTAGTAACCTAATGCAATTTTGCACAGTCCCTTACCCTTAAATATCAGAATTAATATAAGGCATGGAACTAGTCATCCTTATTTATACTAATTCATTTCTTGATATTCCAGTGACACTAAACTCTCAGATAAATAATGATTACTCATTATTTCATCTTGGTTTGGCCATACACTTCTTAGTTCATTGATCAAGTGTCCGATGATATTTTTCTCTCTTATCGAGAGGGGTAATCCCTTCACTTCTCTCATGCTCTCTAACATGGATTAGTGCATACCCAAGCATACCCATACTTGTCACCCTATTACGAGCACGTTAGGTGTATGTCAAAGTACACAGTAATTTATAAAGAGTTTCATAGAGATTTTAGGTCTAAGAACTCTAATGCAAAACTTGCACATGAGAAACACTTATGACTTATACCATATAGTGTTCTCATGAACGGATCAAATCCAGATACCATGTTCTAAGCATATATCTATGATCTCTGATTGACACTCTTATCCTTATGATCCGAAAGACATAACTCATCTTATCAGAGAGAGCATACTAGTCTTAATTCATTGTCATTTCCATAACAATGACTGACCAGGGATATTTAGAATGAAGTCTCTATTGTTTTAAGGTCATACAACCATATGCCTCACACATGATAACTTAAACTGAAACAAGAATCTTGGATAGTTATATCAATTGATATGTATAGGAATACAATAGATAAAACAAATGCCTCATTGATTAACTAAAGTGTTTTATTACAATGCATTGGGGCTAGGGCTTATACTAACAAACATATCATTCCGGCAACTCGAACCCAACCATAAACACTAGTGACAGCACAAAATTATAAGCTTATTTTTTCTTGGCTCTCATTTTTGGATTAGAAATCTATCGGGAGTCAATCAAGTCTTAGATACAGTTCGTCAAGGTGGGACAATAATTAGTCTCATACCCTGTATGTTTGTCAAAGGCACAATACCAATTAAATCTATGTCCAGGTTGGCCTTTACTCCTCGTAGGCTTGGAGGGCATCGGTTGCAACTTCACTTCTTTCATCAAATGACTAAGACACTAGGATAGTGACTTGCCTAATTTAGAGTAATGACATTGATTGACTCTTGTCGCTAATACCTCAACATTTCTTCTGGTGTTACCTCTGTTACCACTATTGCTTCTAGTGTTCTTATTGAATCCCAAGTTCCCAAAACGTCTATTTTTACCATTATATCCTCCACTATTTAAACTCATAGCGTTAGCCTTCTTTGTCAAATATTCCCCCTCGACTTCAATCTCTATGTCTTTTAAAGATTCCCAATCTTTCAATCCGTTCATTTTGAGACCTACCTTTATATAAGGACTGGCATTCCGAATAAATAGGCAGAGTTGATCCTGTGTGTTAGGTTTTCCTTTCATCTCCATTTCACTATTCCTCCATCGAGTGAGGTATTCGTGGAAGGATTCTTCATGTTTCTGTTGTAACTATTCCAAATATTTTAAGGTAACTTCCATGCGTGTGCTACAGTCATACTGCCTAAAGAACTCTTACATCAATCTCTCCCTATCTCCTTTTGCCTTTCAGTCCAAACTATGATACCAATCAACAATGAGGCCCGTTAAGCTGAGGCTAAAGAGATCCACCTTTTATCTCTTAGTAAGGGCAGTCCTTTTCATAAGCAGGACGTATTACTTTTTGTGGGATAGGGGGTCAGATGTGCCATCAAAATTCATAAAGTCGAACATTATAAATTGAATGAGTAAAGAGTCCTCTCCATCAAAATCAATGTCATCGGGACTGACTCCCTTTCCCACAAACAACATTCTAGTCAAAGCCTCTAACTTTTCTTTCATCTTCTTTACAACTGGACTTTCCTCCTTAGGGATGAGGTTCTTTAGCACTTGAGGGGTCGATAACTCATCCTCCTTATCAATTATAAAATCACATTTAGGACAAATTCAAGCACCATCCCCTTCGGCTTCTCGGGAAGTAACATTTTTGACATCTACTATGGGTGGGGGTATCATGACAGGAGATATTGGGGTCTCTCAAACAGGAGTCAGTCCAACTCGAGCATCAGTTATTGTGACAAGTTAAGTAGTTGAGATGGAGGCCAAACTAGATGTGAGACTTACAAACATTGACATCATTTTTCTCTTAAGATCATCTATCAATATCTTGAGAACTAAACAAACCAACTCGAGGAGTTAGCTCAGCCATAACTTCCCTTTCTGACTAATCTGAAAGCCCATCTAAAAATTATTCTGAAAGCCCATCTGAAAATTCTTTTGAAATACCGTCTATTCCCGACTCAGACCCTAATTCTAAACTCTACCTTGATACCAATTCCTCTATCTATTTTGCAAACAACTTCTTAACTAGACTACCATCCAAACCTCAAAACCACTTGGGAAATGACAGCTCTACTATGGCTACCAAAATGGGGGTTGCCAGCATGATGCATGAGTAGATGCAGATCAGCATGCAGTATTGACAACCACATGTAGAGATCCTCTCCACCTTATTCCTCCAGCACACATGGTCAAAGTCCTCTTTCTTAGGTGGGCTTAATTCAAGGGTCAATAAGGAACCCTAATGAATGCATACGATGCATGAAAAAAATTTGGTAGCATAACATCTATCACAAAAGGCACATAAAAAAGGTTGATCGCTGCTTATTCGAGTGACCAAAATAAATCAGAATGGGCTTGATGGGGCATGGCAGCCTTTAATAAGTAAAAGTTCGAATTTGTCTGGGTATGCCTAATACACAAGGATCCATATCACAAGCAAAGAAAATTATTACAAACATCCTAAGGGAGATTTATATGTCATTAGATGGGCTTTTGGTCTAGGTACTCAATTACAAGGCTACCCAAGCACGGTCCCTACCAATGGGTTTAGCTCATCACAAGCATAATGACCGATCAGGTCACCATTCAATATACCATCAGGTACTAGACATGGGCTGGTGATTATCCCTAACACTACCCTAGGTTGAGTGAATGACAAGGGAGTGCTTTCGGGAACACACTAGGGTTAAAAAAATTGGGATGGCTAACTTATTATAAGGCTCTATAATGATTTTAATGCAATTTCGAAAAGAGATAAAATTTCTTAACTGAATGCCTTTTATGTCAGGCAAGTCAAAAGCAGTTTTAAAGTGAAATCTTGAAATAGTTCTCCTTAGTAGAGTCGCCAATATGATGCACGCTCTTCCTATGAAGGTTTTATCTCTCTTTTTTTTTAAATCACTAACACCCGATTTTACCCCCAAAACTAAGGGATCGTCGAGTTTGAATGAGCAAACCTCTGATCATTAGCATTTTGATCCCACTTTTAGGGTCAGAACCAAGTTGAGATTTCCTGCCCAAGCTGATGGTCGCTTTATAATGGGAAAGAGACTCAACTCGACTTGCAAAATCATAAACCTCAAAAGGTGTGATATAGCAAATCTAGGTGCCCCTATCTTATTGCTCATAAGGTCAGAACACCCTTCTTTCCTAATGTTTTATTGGGTGATGACTCCTTACTATTCAGCCTTGTGGTGCCCAACTAGATACCTTCTAGAGAGGATCCAAAATTCCAATCTTATTTTTACATTGACCAATGTGACATAATAGCTTTTCAGATTAATTGTGTTATCCATTTTCTTTCATGCAAGAGTAGAACAAATATTGTGTAAGGACCAATCATGGCCCTAACCGGATTATAGTAAAGTGATAAGAATTATAGTTAATTAAGGCAAATATTGAATTATTTTGCATTGTTAAGTTTAAGTCCCAGTAGGGGTATTTTGGTAATTTCAAAATATATGTAAATTGAGTATGGTTAAAATTAAGATAAAAGAGGGATATAGTTGAAGTAAATACGAAGTTTGAGTGTTAGAGGTTAAGAAAAATAAGTTATTGGGGTTAAGTTGAATTAGGGCAATTTTGGAATTTCATAATGAGATATTTGCCCCACTAACTCCCTCAATAGCTTCTTGGAGAAGGAAAAACAAGGGTTTTGAGAGGGGGGATCGGCATTTTGAGGGATAGCTCTCTCTCTCTCTCTCTCTACTGGTTATGGGTTGGAGAAGAGGAGCTAGGATTTGTGAGTTAAGATTTAAGGTAATGTCTGATGGAATATGACATGGTATGATAATCATGATAGCACAGCGGAAAAACAAAAATTTTATCATACATACCATACATATCCAAAGATAGGAACGAAAACATGCAATTTTAGGGTTTTGAAACTTACAATAGATGATGCCTTTTATTCTTTGATTTTGTGATGTCCAGCAACCAAGATGCCTTTATCCACCTTAGTTCTCGATCACCAATGCCAAGGAATAGCCTTTTGCGCCACTCCCTCTATTCTCACACACACAATTACACCGACGGCTTAAAATCAAGATTGCTAGCTCTCTTTTTCGGTATTGTGTAATGGTTATAGTTTGAAGCTACAAAACTTGATTTTGTACTTCTTTAGATTGCTATTACTGCTCAATAACACAAGAGAATGAGGAACAATCCTTTCTCCTTGTGAAAAATTGAACAAAAGAATTAAGAGAGAGAGAGTCACTATTCACGAGTTACTATTCATGCCACCAAAAAAATTAGGTTTAGGGTTTTATTTCTTTTAATATATATGCTTATCCTTTGGCAAGTCATTAATCTGAATTCAACTATCCTAAGATAATTAATTCAAACTCTATCACTTCCTAAAGATAAGTAATATATTTTGAATTAAACTCCTTTGAATTTAAATTCAAATTTGAAATAAAACATAAGACATTTAAATAAATGAAATCACTTAATTAAATATATAAGTGATTTAATTTAATTTAAATTCCTTTAGGCTTTAATATTCAATTAACTTAATTAACACAAGATAATTAATTAATTGAAATTAAACCTTATGGGCTGAATTTCTCTCTCTCATGGACCAAAGCCCAATAGCAATATTATAACCCATTACATACATTAATTTGACTTTAATTAAAAGCCCAAATTAATGTCCAATACTTAATTTAAATATTTTAAGCCCAATGCTTTGTGTGCGATCCTATAGGTCCATTTAATGTTGGCAATGAATTAATAAATTAATTCAAAGGCTATATATATTCTCTAGCAAGATATTATAGCATTCCAAATTAAATGAAAATGCATATGGCATTTGGTGACCTAATGCAATTTCGCATAGTCCCTTACCCATAAATATCAGAATTAATATAAGGCATGGAACTAGTCATCCTTATATACATTAATTCATTTCTTGATATCCCAGTGACACTGAACTCTCAGATAAATAATGATTACTCATTATTTCATCTCGGTATGGCCATACACTTCTCAGTTCACTGATCAAGTGGCCGGTGATATTTTTCTCTCTTATCGAGAGGGGTAATCCCTTCACTTCTCTCATGCTCTCTAACATGAATCAGTGCATACCCAATCATAACCGTACAAGTCACTCTGTTAGGAGCACATTAGGTGTATGTCAAAGTACACAGTAATTGATAAAGAGTTTCATAGAGATTTCAGGCCTATGAACTCCGATACAAAACTTGCATATGAGAAACACTTATGACTTGTACCATGTAGTATTCTCATGAGCGGATCGAATCCAGATACCATGTTCTTTAACATGTATCTATGATCTCTGATTGACACTCTTGTCCTAATGATCCGTAAGACAGAACTCATAAGATCAGAGAGAGCATACTAGTCTTAATTCATTTGTTATTCCCATAACAATGACTGACTAGGGATATTTAGAATGATGTCTCATTTGTTTCAAGGTCTTACAATCCATGTGCCTCACACATGATAACTTAAACCAAAATGACATTCTTGGATAGTTTTATCAATTGATATGCACAGGAATACAAAAGATAAAACTAATGCCTCATTTTATTAATTTCAAGTGTTTCGTTACAATGCATTGGGGCTAGGGCTTACACTAACAATCTCCCACTAGCACTAGTCCCAATTGGGCATAGCCCTAAGACCGAACGCTCTCAAATGAGCTTCGTGCAGATTTGGACGTAACTGTTTCGTCAAAGGATCTGCTACATTGTCTTCACTTGATATCTTGCTAACCTTGACGTCCCCACGATCAATGATTTCTCTGATCAAGTGGTACCTTCTGAGTATGTGTTTGGATTTCTAGTGTGACCGGGGCTCCTTGGCCGGTGCAATGGCCCCGTTATTGTCACAGAAAATTTCTAATGGATCTAGGACGCTTGGGACCACTCCTAATCCATTAATGAAATTTTTAATCCAAACAGCCTTTTTTGCAGCCTCACTTGCTGCAATATACTCAGATTCTGTAGTTGAGTCGGCAACGGTTTCTTGCTTCGAGCTTCTCCAGCTGACAGCACCACCGTTCAAAACAAAAACAAACCCAGATTGCGATCTAGAATCCTGAGTGCTGGTCTGAAAAGCAGCATCGGCATAACCTTGTATGACGAGCTCTTCTTGACCACCATACACCAAGAAGTGATCCTTAGTCCTTCGCAGGTACTTCAGGATCCCTTTTACAGCAGACCAGTGCTTCTCACCAGGGTCTTGCTAAAACCTACTTGTTATACTCAGTGCATGAGCAACATCCAACCTAGTACATAACATAGCGTACATGATAGATATTTACTCGAAATAAAGAAATATATGTATATGTATGTGTGTGCCTGTATATATATATATATATATATATATATATATATATATATATATATATATATATATCATTTGCTTCAGCTATATAATATGAAAGTGATAATGGCCTACTATATCACAACAATATACACTTTTAAAGGGTTTCACAACCTAAATCTAGCGAAGATTAATATATATAATCAAACTAATAGATGAGAAGAGTGGTAGAATTTATTATAATGTGAAAATGTTGAAAAAGACCTTTTATATTACCTTCAATGTACTTGGTCGATTAAACTATCAAATGTTGGATTCGTGGACCATTTGTAGTATTGAAATAGTTAAAGAACTAAGAGCTTAAAGCCAAAAATTCACTTTTGTCTTAGAAAACAATTAAAGTTATTTGGAAGTTTCTACGATTTTCTTTGAAAGCAATATTAACTCTGTATTTTCCAATTCCCAAAATTTGGCCAAGCAACCCTTGAAAAGGATTTGGGGGAAACTTATAAGGGGAGGAGTGTATGGTCATACCATAGGGATGCACGCCTGTACACACATGCGACACCCCCCACTTAGCCACTTGCCTCATAGGGAATTTCACCATCATTTGAGTGTATGACCATACCGTAGGGATGCACAGTTGTACACTCTACAATGAGGTCAACTTATTGAAAGGGCAAGATTCCTTCAAGTGCATCACCGCACACTCATTTATTCAAGGTCGTGTATTAAAAAGAGCCAAAAATCCTACTTTACAAGCCAAACGTTGAATATTCTTCAAATGTACGGGCATATAGGACATATATGCACGATGTGTAAGGCTTTTAAATGAACATAACTCAATTCCAAGTTTCCAGCTAAGGGTATATTTCATCACTTGCCCCTTTGGGCCAATTAGCTGCACAGACCAAGCTAGAAAATGTTATAAAAGGCTTTTCAAAACATAATTTCAATACCATGAAGAGTTCGTCATCCTCAATTCGTTGTTTCTAAAGGAGCAATTTTCCTCGTTAGGTAACCCTGACAAAGGCCTCCTCAGGACCTAGTGCTTACAGCATGTCTATAATTACACTATGTCCCATACTTTGGCTGAACCACAACAAACTTCAATCTTTTGCAACTTCTTTGCCCTTGATCTTCTTACTCCCGTCTCCTTATAGATATAGCCATGAACTCTTGCATTAAACCTAAATTTCTTTGTCATTAAAGTGTATTTAGACTTTAAGAAAGAAGATGGAAGAAGGAGATTATGAAAAGAACCCATTACCTTACAAATCCCTTTACAAAACTTTTAAATCAGATAACTTGCAGCATAATTTTTCTTTTCAAATCACAAAGATGAAATGTAGAAATTTTACGAAGAGAGAGATGAGAGATGAGAGAGGGAGGAAGAAATCTAAATTTTCTTCTTATTTAGCCGACTAAGGCACTCAAATCTCACTAAAACTAAGTTTTCTCTCTCCTACATGCAAAATTCTTATATTTAAAATAAGAAGGAAAAGTTATCTTTTGCTCTTCCATCACTTTGCATGTAATAAAATGTTCCCTCTCCATTCTTCCTCTTATACAATCAACCCACATTTTGTTCTTTTATAATTAACCCATAAATCTGTTTTCTTTATTTCAATTACAATCTTATAAAATTTATCATTCTTAATAACTTATACATATAACATTAATAAAATTACCACTTTGCCATTTTGTCCCAAATTTTGGATTTCTCCTAATTAATTAAACATTAATCATGAATGTTATCATTTAATCATGCATTTTTAATATGGTAAAAATTTGGGCCTCACAATTCTCTCCCCTTTAAAGATTTTTGTCCTTAAAATTCATACCTATTTTAAATAGTTAGGGATACCGCTCTTTCATAATTGCCTCTGGTTCCTAAGTTACTTCTTGCATACCATGATGTTGCCGAAAGTACTTTGACATGAGGAATTTGCTTGTTCCTTAACTGTTTGATTCACCTAACTAGAATCTCTTTTGGTTCTTTATCATTAGAGAAGTCTAGCTGAACCTGAATATCTTATGCTGGTAGCACTTGGTATTCATCCGAATAGTATCTTCGAAGCATCAATATATGGAGCACATCATGTAGCACCCTTTTTTTCTTAACCCATACATATCACTTTATCCTTCTCATCACATAAGTTTTGTAGTGCAACATAAACATAAACTAACTATATAGAGAACATATATTCATACTTAATCCATAAGAGTGATATGCTATGAAAACTTTACAATATACATTAGAATCTCTTTACATAAAACAAATGATAAACATATATACATACCATATTTCCAATACCACAAAAAAAAACTTTATTATATACAAAGAGCCCAAAATAAAAGTCTACACAAATTTTTCTAGTTAACTTAAATTGGCCATCCTGCTATAGATATCACCTCAACAACCTACACAGATGAGGACAACCTCTTTTAAAAGTCATCAAAATGCAAATACATACAAGCATATCATTAAGCACATTAACTAATCATTTATAAACATATTCACAATATTTTCCAGGTACTAGATTATACATGTTAAACTTATACACCTTACCAATTGACTATTAATATTTCATAGTCTTATCAGTCTTACCCTTATAAATATTCATTTAACACTTAAGATTTACACATCAAGCTTACCTTTGGGACTTCTTTATATATATAAATCCACTACAATCCTTAAGTTTTTCCTATATACATATATCAATTGTAAAAGCATGGCAATATGATTTTATATTTCATAGAAAGGATATTATAGATCAAAGAACTTTAACTTAATAAATTAGATCTGAGGTACTATTAGATACCATTAAATGTTTATGCCTTTTTAGGACGAAACACAATATATTGCATTAATACCAATTAATAACAACATTATATAAAGTTCACCACTAATAGGTTCATGAATCATTTACATTTACAAATAAGGTGTTGCATATTATTTTCCAATAGAAATCAATAAATGAGTAACTATAAGAAAATCATATAAAACAATATAACAATTGAAAGGTATCACCAAACATACATACTTGAAGATATCTCTTACATTTTAGGCTCTAGATAAATCAAATTCACAAGTTATATGTGTTTTTAAATTGATTTATTATTATCATATATTGAGTCATATCTACCTCTCATCTCATTTACACAATGCTCAATAACTAACATGTATTTGTGGTGACATACCTTTGCTTATAAATACTATAGCAAAACAACACATTGTATAAATACAATTTCGTATATCATGCATTCCTAAGCGTAGGAAAAATATTGAAGCCATCACAAGGATTTTCATACATACAACAACATAATGCTCTTTCACTCTACATTTATGTTTTTCCACAGGCTATACATCGGTTCTTAGGAAGATAACATATATATGTGTATATATAATCTTATAAGAAGCATTTAACTATAAAAGATCATGTATTCCTCAATTAGATAAGTGATAACACATTAATATCAACTGAGTTCATATGCATGACTTCTTGGTCTAACATGACTAAGTGATTCTAATTTGCCAAGTACTTTGTATTTATAATGTAGTCTCACTTATATATCATGTATTCCATGTACCATATTTAATCATCATACTATAATACATGTAATGTATTCATACTTTAATTTAGCCTCCTTATATTCTAAAGGTGGATAATAGGAATGGTAGATACCCGAGGGTATCAAAATGGTAATCGGTAAGATATCTGAGGATATAAAAAATATAGACCCAAATGCGGTCAACTGTATAGTAGACCAGTCAAGCAAACCCAAATAGAGTAAGCTAAAAACCTAAATGGGGTTGTTCATAATCCAAATGGGATCAACTATAATTTAGGCCTAAACGAGGTCAACGATAGTAGCCGCAATATCCCTACAGGTGCCTATCTATCCATAGTTGAACTCTAATAGTAGGAAAATACTTTGTTCATATAACTTTGATTTACAATGCTTTAACATTTCTAAATCAATTTCATGGGTGAATATTCATATAAAGATATACACTTTCATTTCAATCAATCATTTTACATGCAATTATATATATATCACTTTACTTTATTTTCCATACTTTGTTTAATCACATATATATGTGTATATGAAAAATCATGTGTAATGATGTCCAAGGTAATAATATCCATCTTCATGTAGTACTTTCTTAAACACGTGATTATAAACTCAATTGAGTATTGCTATTCTCTACTTTAAATTAGTTCTAAGTAGGTAATCTCTTATTAATAATGCCTATATATATAAACATAGTTGTGAATAATCTATTTAAAACTATGAGTAGGATAATCATAATCATATATATATGTACATGAATGATTTTCTATAACACTATATCATGTTCATGAGTAAGGATCTTCATTCCATGCTTTACTTTTTCGTCATCATATAATTATAGGTAACATACATACATATATATATATATATATATATATATTCATGTTCATGCAAAATTATATATATATATGTCATAACATGCACACCTTGTGAGTAATACCTTATAATACTTGAAACTTGCTTTAAACCATGTAATTCATTCACATAGAATCATATATGACATTCAAGTAATTGTACATGAACATATCTCCTTTTTCTCATATGCTTTAGCATGATAATTCATACATATAATATATGTAAGTATGTACATGTTCTCTTAACTAAATAATAAGTATAATAGTTCATATATTTGCTATATGACATGTTTCATTTTACAAGGCAATACTATCCTATATTCTTAAACATACACTTTATATGCACATTATTATTTGCATTAACATTGTATTACACACATATTATGATTACCTATATGTGTGCCTACACATATGAATATATTATATATACATTGTTGCTATGGGATAATTATGCGTGCAAAGTTCATATAATGATTCAAATACTTTTTAACATGTTATAATTAGATATCACATATTACCATAATCATGCTATGTCAATCAAGTAATGTATCATACATGTTCAAGTGCTCATCATAAAACATGCCTCATTCTTAAAACTTTACAATATAGCTCATCATGTAAAAAGAAACACAATCCCTAGTGTATATATACACATGTATTCCTAGTCATATAACAATACGAGTATCAAAAATTGAACATATATTATCGTAATTATGTACTTTAATATGTTATCATTCAAGCACCACATGTGAACATGGTCATACTAAAGCATTTCTTATTTCACAGTCTAAGTGCATGTTCAAATCGAAATTAACTTTATCATTATAATATATACATGTAAGCATAATTGAATATAACAAGCATGTACGTAAGTTTGATCATATATGAATCTTTTTATATCATTATCAATAATCCTTACTTATGTACATATATGATTATATATAAACCTTTATAAACAATCATATTAAATGCCTTATATAATTCAATGTGCTTCTATGTAGGCACACATTTAACATAACAACATTTAAACATTAATATAAAATACATTAAAAAATTATACCTCCAAAATTTCGCATAGAGGCAGAATTCTGGATCTAACTTGTGTGCCATTTTTTGTTTAGAAAATGTAAATTTTAGGCCAAGATGCTTCTAAAAACTTAATCCCGTATGTGTCAAGTTTCCAAAACATTAAAATTCATTTCAATATCAAATCTACAATTCGAGATATTCAAGAAAAACCACGGGCTATTAATAAAATCAAAAATAGTTTTTATTACCGTTTAGAAAATTCATAGAATAAAATGAGGAAAGAATTAGACTAACTTTCTTTCATCAAAGTTACACTCCTATGTATCTAGTTTAAGTATAATTTTTCATCATAGCAATCTGACTCCTCTACAAAGACATATGCCCGAAAAACCAAAATCTTGTCCATAACTATAAAACAGTTTCTGCGAATTTCATGCTAAAATTTGGTATGCTTGGAAATAAAATTAGGCATTGCTTTCTTCATATGAAATGTAGACTTAGAAGTCTATTTTTCATAGATTTTAACCTTATAGCAATCTAACTATTGTACACAAAAATATATCATAATTTCAACAAGCTATTCCAGAACCGAAATCAATAGCTCACATGAATTTCAATTTCATATTTGGATGACTTAAAGGAAAATTTAGTGCTAGGTGATGGAATATGACATGGAATGTACATAAAGATCATGCAGTGGAAAACAAAAAAATTTGATCATACATACCATACAATTCCATGACAATAATTAAACATGCAATTTTAGAGTTTTAAAACTTACAACTTTAGATGCCTTTTAAATCTTGAATTTGGTGATGACTAGCAACTAAGATGAATTTATTCACCTTCGATCTTGATCAACAATGCCAAGGAATAGCCTTTACGCCACTCTTTTCTATTCTTACATACACACTTGTAAAGATAGCTTAAAAACTGAGATTGCTAGATCTCAAAATAAGTATTGTGTAATGGCTATGGTTTGAAGCTACAAGACTTGATCTTGTACTTCTATTAGGTGCTATTAATACCTAAGAACACAAGAGAATGAGGAACAATCCTTTCTCCTTGTGAAAATTGGCCAAAAGAATTTTGTGAGAGAGAGAGAGAAATTCACGCCAAAACCATATAAGAACTAGGGTTTCATGTTTTTTCCTTTCAATATATATTATCTCATTATGTAAGTGATTAATCTAAAATATATTACCTCAAGATAATTTATTTTAGCCTTAATCACTTCCTTAAAATAAGTAATATATATTGATTCAAACTCTTTTGATTTAATCCAAGATAAACCATAAGACATTATAATCAAATTAATCACTTAATTTGGAAATACACATGTGCCAAAATTCCTTAGTATTTAATCTTGGAATTTCAGCTATATCATCTCTTAATTAAATGTTTCAATTTGATTTAAATATCATTAGGATTTAATACTCAATTAACTTAACTAATACAAGATAATTAATTAATTGAAATTAAATCATGTGGGCTGAATTTTTCTCTCTCATGGACCAAGGTCCAACAGCATTTATAATGCACATTACATATATTAAATTGACTTTAATTAAAAGTCCAAATTAATGCCCAATACTTTATTTAAATATTTTAAGCCCAATACTTTGTGTGCGATCCTATAGGTCCATTTAATGTTGGCAATGAATTAATAAATTAATTCAAAGGCTATATATATTCTCTAGCAAGATATTATAGCATTCCAAATTAAATGAAAATGCATATGGCATTTAGTGACCTAATGCAATTTTGCATAATTTCTTACCCATAAATATCAGAATTAGTCATCCTTATATATATTAATTCCTTTATTGATATTCCAGTGACACTGAACTCTCAGATAAATAATGATTACTCATTATTTCATCTCGGTATGGCCATACACTTCTCAGTTCACTGATCAAGCGGCCGATGATATTTTCTCTCTTATAGAGGGGTAATCCCTTCACTTCCCTCATGCTCTCTAACATGAATCAATGCATACCCAAGCATACCCGTACTTGTCACTCTGTTACGAGCACGTTAGATGTATGTCAAAGCACACAATAATTCATAAAGAGTTTCATAGAGATTTTAGGTCTAAGAACTCCAATACAAAACTTGCATATGAGAAACACTTATGACTTGTACCATGTAGTGTTCTCATGAGTTGATCGAATCCAGATACCATGTTATAAACATGTATCTATGATCTCTGATTGACACTCTTGTCCTTATGATCCGTAAGACATAACTCATATTATCAAAGAGAGCATACTAGTCTTAATTCAATGTCATTCCCATAACAATGACTGACCAGAGATATTTAGAATGAAGTCTTATTTGTTTTAAGGTCTTACAACAATGTGCCACACACATGATAACTTAAATTGAACAACATTCTTTGATAGTTCTATCAATTGATATGTACATGAATACAATAGATAAAACAAATGCCTCATTTATTAACTAAAGTGTTTTATTACAATGTATTGGGGCTAGGGCTTACACTAACAATCTCCCACTAGCACTAGTCCCAATTGGGCATAGCCCTAAGATCGAATGCTCTCAAATGAGCTTCGTGCAGATTTGGACGCAACTGTTTTGTCAAAGGATCTGCTACATTGTCTTCACTTGCTATCTTGCTAACCTTGACGTCCCCACGATCAATAATTTCTCTGATCATGTGGTACCTCCTAAGTAGGTGTTTGGATTTCTGGTGTGACCAGGGCTCCTTGGCCTGTCCAATGGCCCCGTTGTTGTCACAAAAAATTTCTAATGGATCTAGGATGCTTGGGACCACTCCTAATCCAGAAATGAAATTTTTAATCCAAACAGCCTCTTTTACAGCCTCACTCGCTGTAATATACTCAGATTCTGTAGTTGAGTCGGCAATGGTCTCTTGCTTCGAGCTTCTCTAGCTGACAGCACCACCATTCAAAATAAAAACAAACCCAGATTGAGATCTAGCATCCTGAGTGCTAGTCTGAAAAGCAGCATCGGCATACCCTTGTATGACGAGGTATTCTTGACCACCATACACCAAGAAGTGATCCTTAGTCTTTTGTAGGTACTTCAGAATCCCTTTTACAGTAGACCAGTGCTTCTCACCAGGGTCTTGCTGAAACCTACTGGTTATACTCAGTACATGAGCAACATCTAACCTGGTACATAACATAGCGTACATGATAGATCTAATAGCAAATGCATATGGGATTCTACTCATGTTGTCTCTTTCCTCTTTGGTTTTAGGGCACTGTTCTTTAGTCAAAGGAACTCCCAAACCCAAAAGTATGTACCTTTTCTTTGAGTCTCTCATACTAAAATGTTTTAGTACTTTGTCTACGTACTTTTTTTGACTTAGTCCCACAAGCCGATTCGATCTATCTTTATAGATTTGAATACCAAGTATTGTCTCAGCTTCACCTAAGTCTTTCATTGAGAAAAATTTCCCTAACCATTGCTTAACCTTTTGCAATGTTAGAATGTCATTCCCAATGAGAAGGATGTCGTCCATATATAGGACTAGAAATACTACTATGCTCCCACTAACCTTCTTGTACACACAAGGCTCATCTTCGTTCTTGATGAAGTCAAATTCTTTGACTGCCTCATCAAAATGAAGATTCCAACATCGGGATGCTTGCTTTAATTAGTAATGGATTTTTGAAGCTTGGAAACCTTCTTAGGATGCTTGGGATTGACAAAACCCTTAGGCTGTGTCATATACAAATCCTCAAGTAAATTTTCATTAAGGAAAGCAGTTTTGACATCCATTTGCCATATCTCATAATCATGATATGTAGCTATGGCAAGCAAGATCCTAATGGACTTGAGCATGACTAGACGCGAAAAGGTCTCATCATAGTCTACACCATGAGTTTGTCGAAAACCTTTTGCTACTAGTCTACCTTTGTAGGTCTTATCAGCTTTGAGTTTGAATAGCCATTTGCATTCAATTACCTTAGCACCTTCCGGTGGATAAACCAAGATCCAAACTTGGTTATCGTACATTGATTGCATCTCGAATTTCATGGCTTCAAACCAATTTTTCGAGTCTGGGCTCTCAATAGCTTCTCGATAGGTAGTAGGATCCTCACGATCTACTAACTCAATAGTGTCACTGTCAGTGATTAGAAATCCATATCTCTCAATCTCCTGACCTACCTTACTAGACCTTCTAGGTTCTTGTGTAATGGGTTCTTATTCCACAACTGGTTGTGAACTTGATCCCATTTCTAACTCATCCTCTATCGGAGTTTTTGGCACTTGAATTTCTCCAAGTTCTACTTTACTCCCACTGTCTTTCTTGAGAACGAACTCCTTTTCCAAGAAAATAGCCTTACGAGCAACAAATACTTTGTTATCGGCTTGTGAGTAAAAGTAGTATCCCTTTGTTTCTTTGGGATAACCCACAAACAAGCAGACAGTGGATTTGGACTCTAGTTTGTCACATGTTAATTTCTTAACATGTGCTTCATAGCCCCAAATCCTGAGAAACGACATATTGGGTTCTTTCCCAGTCCATACCTCGTATGGTGTCTACTCAACTGCTTTAGTTTGAGTATGGTTTAGTAGAAACGCAGCAGTTTCTAATGCATAACCACAAAAAGAGATAGAAATATTTGCTTGACTCATTATAGATCGAACCATGTCTAACAGAGTTCGATTTCTCCTTTTGGACACACCATTCCATTGTGGCATTCCGAGAGGAGTGAGCTGTGAAATAATACCACACCCTTTTAGATGACTGTCAAACTCTTGGCTTAAGTATTCACCACCTTGATCTGATCGAATGGCTTTTATACTTTTGCCAAGTTGTTTTTCTACTTCATTCTTAAACTCTTTGAATTTCTCAAAAGTTTCAGATTTGTACTTTATTAGATAGAAATAGCCATATCTACTGAAGTCATTTGTGAACGTCATGAAGTAGCTAAAACCACCTCTAGCTTGTGTACTTAATGGTCCACATACATTGGTATGTATTTGTTCCAATAAGCCATTAGTCCTTTCACCTTTCTTGTTAATAGGACTCTTTGTTATTTTTCCATGCAAACATGGCTCGCATGTGTCATAAGACTCTAAGTCGAATGACCCAAGCACTCCAGTTTTGTGGAGTCTTGAAATACGTTTTTCGTTTGCATGTCCTAAATGAAAATGCCAGAAGTAAGTAGGGTTCAATTCGTTTGATTTAACCCTCTTTGTATTAATGTTCTATATGGATTCTTTGTTTTGTAAATCAAGGATATAAAGGCCATCTTGCAACATGGCATAGCCATAGGAAATGCCTTGGCGACGAATATGAGCATTGCCATTTTTAATAATAAAATCAAATTCATCCAAATCCAAACATGAAATTGAAATAATGTTTTTGCTCATATCAGGCACATAATAACAAATTTTCAAAATTAAACAAAGTCCGAAAGGTAAAGTGAGTTGGTAGTCACCTATCTTTGTGGCAGTAACTCGTGCTCCATTCCCCACACGGAGGTCCACTTAATTCTTCCCAAGTAACAGCCTATTTCTTAGCCCTTACACATTTGAACAAATGTGAGAACCACAACTGATATCTAATACCCAAGTGGTAGAAATAGAAAGGTTAATCTCAACAACAAAAATACCAGAACTGGATGCCTTGGCTCCATTCTTCTTTTGTTCTTCCTTGAAGAGAGCGCAATTCTTCCTCCAATGCCCTATCTTGTTGCAATGGAAGCAAGTGCTCTCACTCTCTTTGAGCTTCTACGCCTTAGGCTTGGATTGGGCCTGAGGTGCACTCCCACTTGACTTTAACTGAGCCAGGTCATTCTTGGGTTTTGCCTTTCCCTTTCCCTTTCCCTTAGCGGGTCCCTTTTTAATGCCCCCTTGAACCATCAATATGGGATTGGTCTTTCGAATGTTCTCTTCAGCATTCTTAAGCATCCCATGGAGCTTAGTGACTGACTTGTACATTGTATGCATGTTATAATTCATCACAAATGGATTATAATCATTAGTCAATGATCCTAAGATCATGTCAGTGGCCAATTCCTTTGGCACTTGTACCTCAAGCTTCTCAAGAGTATGAAGATACCCTTTCATCTTGAGTACATGGGTACTAACAGGAGTACCCATAGCCATCTTACAAGAAATTAAGGCCTTTGTTGCCACGAACCTCTCGTGATGAGCTTGCTCTTGGAACATCTCCTTGAGGTGCACCATGATCGCATAAGCCTCTTAGTCCATAAATTACTTTTGCAAGTCAAGCACTATAGTGGCCAACATCAGAAAGGTCACATCATTGGAGTCGCTCTTCTTGGTCTCAAAAGTTTCCTTTTAAACCGCATAGGCCTTCATAGTAGGTTATTCAGGCATGGGTACATCCAAAACATACGACTTTTTCTCTTGCTTAAGAACTATTCTTAAGTTTCGAGACCAGTCTATGAAATTGGTGCCATTCAATTTGTCCTTTTCAAGGACCGATCGCAATGAGAAATTGTTGTTTGAAGATGCCATTTTCAATCTACAATAAAATTTAGCAAGATTAAATGAGGTCTTATTTATAATCCCACAAACCGAATTAATATCCCTTTAAATAATTCGCGTCAGTGATTTAATGTGGGCCAAGATCCACTTTTCACAACAACTTATTAGTCAAGCTGAGCTTGTAGACCTAACAAGTTAAGTTACTTAGGTAGGAAAAACTCCAATCATGTCTCGTACATGACTTTTGGATCAAACGGGCTAACATCTTAAGATGTTATAGCACAAACCCATTTATTAGTTGCCTAGGTCCGGGCATCCCTTTCCATGTTAAGTCCAACCTACATTCATAACCCATGCCTCACAAAGATAATCGGGCGCATTGAGGATTCCTAGTCTACGTGATCGATGATCGATGCCTTGACATATTTCGAATTAGGAAGGCAACTTTGTGACTTACTATTTTTTAGGGATTCATTTTATTACAGCTTACATGGCATATGCTTTGTCATCCATTCATAGCATGCTTATATAAATAATTGCATAATGTATAGCGTGACAAACATGGGCCCAAAAACCTACAACTAAGATTCTATACTATTACATAAAAATCTTCGAGTTGGGCTTCTCCACTCTGGTGGGCTTCGTCTTGATTTACAAAGTATTCAAGTATATTATGTACTAAGAAATAAATGAAACTTTTACAATAAAACATAATGGCTCACATACCATATTTAATTACAAAACCCAGGGCCCATGAATGCACCATGCATATCCATTCATCACACCAAACAAGCAAATGAATATACATAACATTCATGGATCAAACAAAGTCCAATTTTAATTAATTTAGCCAAACTCATTAATGGAAATTGTTTACTTGAACCTTTAAGAGATGACCCCGTGATGGGCCTGGGCCGAAGCCCAATGGACTAAATTCTCTTATTGAATAAGTTATCTTAAAAGCCCAAAACACAAACTAGTTAGATTTGTGCTATAAATCAACTCTAGTATAATTTCGAATTTTGCCATTTTTAATTTTATGTCATATAGCCCATAAACATTAAAAATACATATAATATGAACAAACATGAATTAAAACACAAAATCATGAAGAACATATATATGATACATGGCATGCATATAAAAACAAACAAACAACAAAACTAGTAGTTTAATGCTTATGTGATGCCACAAAAATGCACAAATACTTAAATCAATTTTATGAGTCATTTAATAATTTAAATAAGGTCATAAATATTGATTTAATATTCTATACCAATCTGATCTAAATGTGTTTTTACCATTTTAATCAAAACAAAACAAACAATGTTGATTAAACATATAATAAACACAAACTAGTCATAATTTTAAGTGATTTTAAAATTAATCAATTAAATTGTCATGGACCAGAATTAAAACCAAATTTAAAATATATCCAGACCTGATATTTAATCTTTAAAAATCACTTACAAACATGTCAAAATCATTTTTACATTTAATATTTAAAACTAGTTGTTAAACTAAGAATTAACATGCCAAATAGCACCTAGTTTTAATATTAACATGTACTATTAGGTATTATCAATTAAATCCGACCATTAACAGCTCCTAGAACATATTAGGACAGTATATTAACATGTCATATTAATTATAATACCTATCTATTCATTTAAAATTATTTTTACACAAAAACAATGCAAAAAACTCAAAATAGAAAATTTCAGCATTGCATGTATTTAAAATAACGATTTTTGATTAATTATTTCATATATCTAAAGCACTAAAATAAGCATGATTAGGCTCTGATACCACTGATAAAGATCACGTATCACATAAAGATCACGCAGAAAATAAAAAAATATGCCTTTTAAAAAAAATATGCAATACAATTCCATGACAAGAATCGAAACATGCAATTTTAGGGTTTTAAAACTTACAACTTTAGATGCCTTTTAAATCTTGAATTTGCTGATGACCAGCAACTAAGATGAATTTATCCGCCTTAGATCTTTATCACCAATGCCAAGGAACAACCTTTATGCCACTCCTCTCTATTCTCACACACACATTTGCAAAGATAGCTTAAAAACCGAGATTGCTAGTTCTCAAAATAAGTATTGTGTAATGGCTATGGTTTGAAGCTACAAGACTTGATCTTGTACTTCTATTAGGTGCTATTAATACCTAAGAACACAAGAGAATGAGGAACAATCCTTTCTCCTTGTGAAAATTGGCCAAAAGAATTTTGTGTGAGAGAGAGAAATTCACGTCAAAACCATAGAAGAACTAGGGTTTCACGTTTTTTCCTTTCAATATATACTATCTCATTATGTAAGTGATTAATCTAAAATATATTACCTCAAGATAATTTATTTTAGCCTTAATCACTTTCTTAAAATAAGTAATATATATTGATTCAAACTCTTTTGATTTAATCCAAAATAAACCATAAGACATTATAATCAAATTAATCACTTAATTTGGAAATACACATGTGCCGAAATTCCTTAGTATTTAATCTTGGAATTTTGGCTATGTCATCTCTTAATTAAGTATTTTAATTTGATTAAAATATCATTAGGATTTAATACTCAATTAACTTAATTAATACAAGATAATTAATTAATTAAAATTAAACCATGTGGGCTGAATTTTTCTCTCTCATTGACCAAGGTCAAATAGCATTTATAATGCCCATTACATACATTAATTTGACTTTAATTAAAAGCCCAAATTAATGCCAAATACTTTATTTAAATATTTTAAGCCCAATGCTTTGTGTGCGATCCTATAGGTCGATTTAATGTTGGCAATGAATTAATAAATTAATTCAAAGGCTATATATATTCTCTAGCAAGATATTATAGCATTCCAAATTAAATGAAAATGCATATCGCATTTAGTGACCTAATGCAATTTTGCATAGTCCCTTACCCATAAATATCAGAATTAATATAAGGCATGGAACTAGTCATCCTTATATATATTAATTCCTTTCTTGATATTCAAGTGACACTGAACTCTCAGATAAATAATGATTGCTCATTATTTCATCTCGGTATGGCCATACACTTCTCAGTTCACTGATCAAGTGGCCGATGATATTTTCTCTCTTATAGAGAGGGGTAATCCCTTCACTTCCCTCATGCTCTCTAACATGAATCAATGCATACCCAAGCATACCCGTACTTGTCACTCTGTTACGAGCACGTTAGGTGTATGTCAAAGCACATAGTAATTCATAAAGAGTTTCATAGAGATTTTAGGTCTAAGAACTCCGATACAAAACTTGCATATGAGAAACACTTATGACTTGTACCATGTAGTGTTCTCATGAGTGGATCGAATCCAGATACCATGTTCTAAACATGTATCTATGATCTCTGATTGACACTCTTGTCCTTATGATTCATAAGACATAACTTAACTTATAAGAGAGAGCATACTAGTCTTAATTCATTTGTTATTCCCATAACAATGACTGACTAGGGATATTTAGAATGAAGTCTCATTTATTTCAAGGTCTTACAACCATGTGCCTCACACATGATAACTTAAACTGAAACAACATTCTTGGATAAGTCTATCAATTGATATGCACAGGAATACAATAGATAAAACAAATGCCTCATTTATTAACTAAAGTGTTTTATTATAATGTATTAGGGCTAGGGCTTACACTAACACTAGGTCCCTTCTAAAAATTTGTAGACATATTTCTTATGTGGCATTAGAAATTTTAATGGTCTCAATTAGAGTTTTCTAACTCAATTTATGCTAAAATTACAGCCATCATTTCTTAAGGTTTTCATGTCTTCACTTGTTGTAGCACTTTCTTAAACTATTTCTCGTTTTAATTGATCATACTATCCAACAAATAAATCATAATTCAACTCGAATTATCTACATGCATGTATGAGAAACCTAATTCCAATACCTTGGCCGAATTCCCCTTTTTATCTTCAATCCTTTACAGGTCCTTTCCCTTTGCTCTTTCTACTTTCTTCTTCTCCTTTTACAATAAATTCATTCTTTAAACTTAAATTTCCAGCATCTTACTCAACCAACATTCAAAAAATAGAAAAGAAGAAGAAGAAGAAGAAGAAGAAGAAGAAGAAGAAGAAAAAGAAAAAGAAAAAGAAAAAGATGATATGAACCAAAATAAAATTGTTACCTTAATTATTTACACCTAATTGTTATTGAATAATCAACATGCAAAAGATCTTCTTCATTAATTATGAGAGATTGAAAGAATTTAAGAGAGTGAAAGAGGAAAGAAGAAGTAAAAATTTTTAATTTCTTTCTCTAAGTGTGCCACCCCGTTCTCTCTCTAATTTCTTTCTCTCACTTTAAGCTTTTATAATGACAAGAAAAATTCCTTTCTTAGTCCTTCCACTTTTTCCATGTCACACATAATTCGCTCTAATTTTTACATGTTACACAATGACCACTCCTCTTTTATGTTTCTTTTAAATCAATGCCTCATTTCTTCCTTTTATTTATAATTGACCCTTCAAATGCCATATTAACAAATTGACCCCTAAACTAACACTTCATGCTTCAATTATACCCTTGAATAATATTAAACCAATATAATAATTTAATTATACCCTTATAAAATTCATACCATATAATTCACACATTTACCACATAATTAATTACAACTTAACAACATTTATACCCCAATCAGTATCTTAACTATATTTTATTCCAACTATGCATACTATATATTATAATATCAATTGACTATTGTACACTCTATCACATAAGACCACGAATTCATCAGATCTTAAATACTAATAAATCATCCAATAATGCTTAATTAGACTTTAATAGCATGTAATTGCCCTTGAATTCTATTAGGGTATATTTTGGTTCCTTACACGTCATGTAATTTGGCTAATTCCATAGAAAGGGCCAATTTACCTTTCTTCCTAAGCCTTAGTAATTTTCTTTAGGGGGACACTTTTAGAAACACTTTCTCACCAACTTAATACTCAATTTCTTTTCTTTTTAAATCCATATAAGATTGTTGTCTGTCATAAGCTTCTTTTAATCTCTGCTTAATAACTTGTACTTTCTCCTCTGTGTCCTTAACAAGATCAAAACCAATCATTTTGCATTCAGATAACTTATTCTAACAAATTGGAGTTTTACATGTCTGACCATATAAAGCCTCATATAGTGCCATATCAATACTCATTTGATAACTTCCTATGAAATCTATGACACAACCTCTTAACATACCCTCTAAGACTTAGATAACCCTATATATTGTCCATCTATTTGAGGAAGGAAAGCTGTACTATATCGAAGCTATGTTCCCAAAGCTTGTTGTAGGCTTTTCCATAATCTAGATGTAAACCTTAGATCTCTATCCAAAATTATGGACACCGGTATACCATGCAACCGAATAATCTTATTTACATAAAGTTCGACAAATTTATCCATATAATAATCTATCCGAGTAGTAACAAATGAGCTATCTTAGTTAACTTATCAACTATTACCCATACTGCATCATTCTTCTTTTGTGTGAAGGGTAATCCCATAATAAAATCCATAGTAATATCTTTTCATTTCAATTGTGGTATTGGAATGGGATTCAATAATCCCGAGGGCAGCTGGTGTTTCGCTTTCACTTGTTGACAAGTTAAACACTTAGAATCATAATCTACTATATCTTTCTTCATACTGAGACGCCAATAGAATTATTTCAAATCTTGATACATCTTATTCCCACAAGGATGTATAGTGAATACCGTATTGTGAGCTTCATACAACAAAGTTATTTTCAATTCCCTATCATCAGGAACACATAACCTATTTTAAAAATACACACTTCCATCTTCTTTTATTGAGTACTCAGATTAGTCCCATTTTATGTAACGATTGTACAATTTACTATAACTTTCCATCATTTTTCTATGCATCTATCATTGCTTGTCTCAACTATGGTCTAGCCTTTAACCGAGCTGTCAAAGCACTATCGGATACAAATTTCCATTACACTATTGTAACATCATAGCTGCCATCATCTTACAACTTAAGGCATTGGCTACAACGTTAGCTTTACCTAGGTGGTAATCTACTAGATAGTCATAATCTTTAAATAGCTCTAACCATCTTTACTGTCTCAAGTTGAGTTCCTCTTGAGCAAGCAAATACTTGAGACTCTTATAATCTATATAGATTCTACATCTTTCCCCATACAAATAATACCAATAAATATTCAAGGCAAATACTACTACTGCGAACTCTAAGTTATGGGTTGGGTAGTTTTGCTCATGTAGTTTTTATTGTCTAGATGCATAAGCCATTACCTTACCATCTTGCATTAACACACAACCCAAACCAACTCTAGAAGCATCATGGTACATGGCATACATTTTTCCATAAACTAGCGAGAGCCTTTACTAACATCTTATTTAACTAGTCAAAGCCTGCTTGACATCTATTAGTCCACTTAAATTTAATACCCTTTATCAACAATATAGTGAGTGGTGAAGCTTAAACTAAAAAGCCTTTCACAAAGATATGGTAATATCCTACTAAAGCTAAAAAACTTCACAACTCTATCACGTTTTGAGCAGCCTGTAATCACATTTCGAGCAGCCTGCAATGCATAATTGCCTCAATTTTGGTTAGACCCACTCTAATGCCTTCAGAAGACACTATATGCCTATGGAAAGAGACTTTCTGACGCAAAAATCACTCTTACTCAACTTAGCAAACAACTGATTCTCTTTTAATGTCAACAATACAATTCTCAAATGTTCATCATGCTCTGATTCATTTCTCAAATAGACCAATATGTTATTGATGAACACCATAACAAATTGATCTAAGTAGAGTCTAAATACCTTATTTATTTGATCCATAAAAGCAATCGGTGCATTAGTTAAACCAAATGGCATTACCAAAAATTCATAATGCCCATACCGGGTTCTAAATGTAGTTTTAGGAACATCCACATCCTTTACCCGAAGTTGATAGTATCCCAATTGCAAGTCAATTTTGGAAAATGCTCCAGTACCTTTCAACTGATCAAATAAGTCTTCAATTCTAGGGAATGGCCACTTGTTATTCACTATCACTTTATTCAGTAGATGATAGTCTATACACATTCTCACAATCCCATCTTTCTTCTTTACAAATAAAACTAGTACACCTTAAGGCGATAAGCTAGGCCTAATAAAGCCTTTATCAAGCAACTCTTGAAATTAAATCTTTAACTCCTTTAATTCCATTGGGGCCATTATAAATGGCCCTTTAGAAATAGGAGATGGACTTATAGAACTTCTATAGACAACTCCATATCCCTTTTAGGTAGAAGACTTGGTAAGTCTTCAGGAAATACATCAAGAAGCTCATTTATAGTAGGGATATCTTAAATCTTAACCTTTTTTTCCATTTTGAATCAAGTACCAAGTCTAAATATGCTTCACATCCTTTACCTAGAAATCACCTAGCTTGTATAGCTGATATCACATTGGCTAAAGGTTTATTTTGAATTCCTTGTACTATTACTTATGTACCATATGTATTTCTAAGTGTTACTATATTAGGCCTATAATTGACCACTACTTGATGCATCGATAACCAATCTATGCCTAGAATAATATCAAACTCCCGAAATGGCAACTTAGTAAGATTAGCCAAAAGCTCCTTCCCTTGGATCAAAATGGTACATTTTTTATAAACTTTGTTAACATAAACACTATACCCTAATGGTTTAGTTACACAAATATCATAATCCAGTACATGTATAGTTGATGAATTTCTACCCATATTCCCAATGCAAATATAAGAATGAGTAGAACTAGGACCAATTAGTGTATGAATATTAGAATCAAAGAGAGAGAAAATACCAGCTATAACTTTTAAAGCATCCCGATACTCTCAAGCTTTCATTGCATAAGTCTATCTAGGAAAAATTGGTGTTGTGGGTCGATCAACTGGTTTAGACACATTTTGAGACTGAGATCCATGATGATTTGGTCCAATGCCTTTGCCTTTACTAGAGGAGGGTGCATTAGAAGCTCCTCTGATACCCAATTGTCCAAATCTTTGCTCTTATTTTGAGGGACAGTTTGCCATAAAATGGTCAGTGCTACCACATCTGAAACATGTTCTAGTTAGTTTCCTACAATTACCCTAGTGCTATTTAGAACAATAGGGACATTCTAGTGGCTGACGACACTCTATCTCCCTAAAGCTTCTCTACTAGGCTTAGACACTATAGATGATTCTTTTCTTTTATCCCTTTTTATAGGACTATACCCAGACTCAACTAGTTGATTCCCCTAAGTTTCTCTAACCCTCTTTCTAGTGGAAGATCCACCTCTAGACCACTTGTTTTTTGTTCTCTTTCTCTTTTGGCTACCTAATTCTTCTCCACTCTCATGACTACGAGTATAAGTTGATGGAAATCCACTAATTGTAAAGATATAGGTCCAATCGGCTTTTCTCTAATCTAATCATTCATAACATCCTCAAACTGCGTACACTTGAAAGCTCCTGTCACCATTGAGTTAGGAAGATATTTACATAGATGATTGAATTGCTTCTCATGTTCAGCCACATTCAGGGCTCTTTGTTTTTGTTTCAAGAACTGTCTTAACTTCTCTTTTTTTGTATGCCTCAGTAACATATTTCTTTCTGAATTTTGCTTTTGAAAATTCTCATATGAAGGGATCTAGTAACTAAGTTTGCTTCAGTACTAATTTCTACGAGTCATAAGCTGCTCCTTGAAGTAAGGACACAATGTAGGTCGCTTTATGATTTATTGGATAGTGAAATTCATAAAAGATTGTCCCTAGCTTTTCCAACAAAAATTTAGGTTCTTCTAACTATTCCATATTAGTGCCCAAGAATTCCTCTACATTGTGCTTCCTAATTTTAGATATTGGAGCTTTAGGTGTTGTCATCCTTTGAAAATATATCCTAAGAAATTTTCAATAGGGCTTCTCTAGGAATGGCTGTAGAAATCTCATTCTGATTAGATGTCAAAGACCCATAGTTAAAATGATTCATTCTAATTGGAAAATTACTTTTAGCTGATTGTTCTATAGCATCCCTGTGATTTTCTATCTATTATATATAAGAAAATAGGGACTTCTACATTAGGCCAGCATGACACTATAACATATTATAGAATCTTATACTATTATTGCCCCAAAAAGGCTAAACTAGGTTCTAATACCAAATTGTAACACCCTAATTCTATTTCCTAACCTCATTACTCAATCATACGTCAATAATCAAATCTACTAAATTACTGTATCATCATCATATTAGTTATCAAACATATGAATTAGGTGTTACTATAGTTGTTCACTTACTTTATCTCTATTTACTGCACATACATATTAACACCATACATGCCTACAACATTATTCACCTACTATATATCATATGCATGTTATGGATTATTGTTGCTATTTTCATGTTTTACTTAGTTATACTATAGTGTGCATATCATATGGTATGCTAGTTGCTTTAGTTCATATAGGTATACATTTATTGTTCTCTTTACAAAAGTGAACTTATACATCTCAACTAGCCCAAACTAGATACATCTTTAAATATATATAATAGCTATTACAAAATTAGTCAAAAAATATATATATAAATACCCGAATATCAATCTCTTATCAGTTTTGTGTTGGCCTTTCCTGGTGCTGAAAATTTCCCTAAGTAAAAGTCTTGTCTACTGAACTTACACGGATAAAATATCTCGTGTTAAGTTATTAAGCTTAGTGGGGACAAACCGTGATGGATGACAACTCACAGCAGTCACCAATAAAAACACTCAACATGTACTATATGTAACATAAGTTCAACATGATAATAAAACAATAGGATTACAACATAACATAGTATATAATAAGTAAAATAGCAAAGCTTAGTAATTAACTCAATATGCATCTATATAGATCATATATTTTCTTGATAAATTTTATGCATTCATACTTGTGGTATAATTACTAAAATTAGAGCCAATCATGTGTTCCAACAATAATTTTTAATCATTATGCTTGAATTCAAGTACTATAATAAAGATTAGCCTGCCTAAGTTCCAAAAAGTGGATAACGGGAACCTTAGATACCTTTAGGTATCAAAACTTCAAATATCCAAAGATACCGAATCTCTAGACCCAAATGGGGCCAAACTATACTTTAGACCAGTCAAACAGACCCAAACGGGGTTGGCTAACAACCCAAGTGGGGTTGTCTATGACCTAAATAGGACAAAACTCTAGCATCTGCAACTTAATCCTGATAGGCATATCTATCTATCCATATTGAACTTTATTTGCAGGCAATACTATGTTCTTTATCCCATTTATTTACCATGCTTATGCTTTAGTATACAGTGCGCTCATATATATATATAAGTATTTGTTCATATAAAATGATAGATACTTTGATTTGTATACACATGTATACATGTATAATCAATGCAATACATGTAGCTATAAATGAACCTGCATCACTCTATTCATGTACTCTCTTATGAAAGTGCATAAGCATAAAACATGTCGGCATATGTGTGCTAATTCAATTGAGTCATAAATGTGATATTAATTCATCTATTTACCATATAATATGACCCTCTCAATCTTGAGTACATATAGCTTACACCATGAAATTATCATATTTCCATGCACTTACCACTTATATAGTTTTATTTATTGAATGTGGAATAAACTAAATTTCTTTTATTTTATCCTTTAACATCACAATATTCCAATTTGCTTAACATGCTTAATAAAATTTCATGAATTCATATCATATTGGATTAACATTTGAATTACATTAAAACATTACTTTAATAAGAAAAGGAAGAAAGAAGGATAAGCTTTACTAGGGTGAGTTGCAATCATGATAGGTATTGCATATATGACAAATAAGGCTAACAGAATACTAAAGAAATAGAAAAAGATTTAAGGGGAGAAATATAAGCTCTATTAGGGGCGGGACAAGGCCGTAGGCGCAATAGATAAAAATTCTTTTCCTTTATTTAGAACTTCAACAAAATAGCACAAACATTCATCTTGCATATTTGTAATGTACCACTAGTCTTACTTTAATTATCTTGTATTTTAAAACAAAATCATCTTAGAAGAATTTCATCACAAAACCCATAGTAAAACCCTCTAATTCAAACTCTATATTACCAATTCATTTTAATGCAGAGCATTATGCTTTAAAGAAACTAAACAGGATTTACAGTACGCTAAAGATCTGATATATTTTTAGAACTTAAAAACAAGATGAATATTAACCAATTTCAAGAATAGGCTTAAAAGGTAGTTTCTCTTATGATTTTCTTCTGATTTCTCTTATGATCTATTTGAAGGATTTAGCATTATTTTCAACTAAGCTCAAAGATATTAACACATGTATGTATTCCTTCTCTTAACTCTTATTAACAACTTGAATTTTACCAAAATGTATCACAATCATGCATGCATATCTATAATTACACTATGTCTTACACCTTGGCTAAACCATAACAAACTTAAATGTTTTGCAACTCTTTGCCCTTGATCTTCTTACTCCCTTTTCCTTCTACATACAGCCATGCACTCTTGTATTAAACCCAAATTTCTTTCTTATTAAAATGTATTTAGACTTTAAAAAAGAAGATAAAGGAAGGAGATTATGAGATGAACCCATTACCTTACAAATCCCCTTACAAAACTTCTAAATCAAATAAAATGCAGCAGAATTTTTCTCTTCAAATTGTAGAGATGAAATGTAGAACTTTTAGAGAGAGAGAGAGAGGAAGAAATTTAAATTTTCTTATTCTTTAGCCGACTAAGCCTCTCAAACCTCACTAAAATTGAGTTATCTCTCTCCTACATGCAAAGTACTTATATTAATGGGAGGAAAAGTTCTCTTTTGCTCCTCAATTACTTTGCATGTAATGAAATGTCCCCTCTCTATTATTCCTCTTATAAAATCAACCCTGTAAGGACCCTAAATGGGCCCTAGTAGAATTCAAGGGCAATTATATGTCATTAATGTCTAATTAAGCATTATTGGGTGAATTATTAATAGTAAGGATTTAATGAAATCATGATCTTATGTGATAGAGTATACAATAGTCAATTGATATTATAGTATATAGTGTGTATAATTAGAGCAAAATATAATTAAGATATTGTTTGGGGCATAAATGTTACTAATTTAGAATTAATTATGTGATAAATGTGTGAATTATATGGTATGGATTTTATAAAGGCATAATTAAATTGTTATTGTTGGTTTAATAATATTAAAGGGTGTAATTGAAGTATGAAGTGTTAGTTTGGGGGTCAATTTGTAAATACGACATCTTAAGGGTCAAATGTGATTAACAGAAAGATTTAAGAGGTTGATTTAAGAGAAGGAATAAATGTATAGGTCAGTTTGTAACATGCAAAAAGGTGAGAGTTAAAGGTGTAACATGAAAAATTATGATGGACCAAGAAAGAAATTTTCCTTGCTATTATATATATAATAATTCACAATACATAAACAGAGAGAAGTGAAGGGGACGACATCCTTAAGAGAGAGTTACAAAAATTTATTCTTCTTCTCATCTCTTATATTCTATAGTTAATCTTTCTCTACGAAATCCTTAAGAGAAATTCATGTATGTTGAATTAATCAAGACAAATTAGTGTGTATCATTAAGGTAAGCTTATTAATTTAGTAATTCATCTCTCCTTATTAATCTTCTTCTTATTTTGGTTAATGGTGGATTGAGTTAAATGTTGGAAGTTTGATGTTGAATGAATAAATTGTTGATTAAGGAGAAGAAGAAGGTAGAAGGAGAAAAGGAAAAGGCAAAGCACAAGATTGAAGTGAAAGAGGAATTTTCAGCGAAGGTATGGGATTAAAGTTTTCCTAATTTCTTGTTGATGATTTTGGAAGAAACATGTTGTGAATGATTGGAATTTTTTATCAATTAAATAGAGAACAAGTTTAAGAGGTGTTGCTTAAAGAAATGACATGAAACAATTTGACCTAGTGACTGTTATTTCAGCATAAGTTGGAATAGAAACCTATAATTGAGACAACTCAAATTTTAAAAGTTATACAAGACATATGCCTAGAAAATTGTAGAAGGAACCTAGCCCTAATTCTTCATTTAAATAATTTTTATGATTTATTGAATGTTAGATGAACTGTTAATTTCGGTTCTAGAAAAAGTTATGGTAGAAATGAGATATATTGTGTAACTTGATTACAGTTTTATGAGGTTAATTATTATGGAAAATAGACTTCTAAATCTACAATTCATAAGAGGAAGATAAGCCTAAATCTGTCTTTGAGCATTTGGAATTTAAGCTTGAATTCAAACCTATTCACTGTACTGCTCTTAGGAATAGTAATCACAAATATGTGAATATCTTGAGTTCTATTTGTGATTTGGAAGTGATTTTAAATATTTGGAAGCCAGAAACATAGGAAAACAAGTTTGTAGAGGAATTTTTTTGCTAAAAATGATGTTTTATAGGTCAAAATTGTGATACAAGTTAAATCAGTAATTCTGCTTCTAGACAGATTCTATGTCACAATTACTAGGTATTTACTGGTAATTATGAGATAGTCCAGAACCAAAATGCAACTTATATCGCAGTTACCAGGTATTACTTAGTAAACGTGACCCCTTTGTACTTCACCTAAACTTCACATAATGGTCCCAAATGGATAGTATTGAATATCTAAACTATTTTTATTGTAAATTAAGCAAGTTCTAACATAGAAATACACGTATCAAAGGATATAAATCAAGTTATGATTATATATGTATACCTTAATTTCATGTTGTTAAACAAAATGTGTGCCTATGTAGAAACACATTGAATTATGTATGGTATATGATATGATTATTGATAAAGGTATATATATATATATATATGTGTGTGTGTGTGCATGTGTGTGTGTGAACATTCTTAAATGATCAACTTATGAACATGATTGTTATATGCAAACATACTTACATGTATGTACTTCTATGATAGAGTAAATAAGTATACGAACATGCACACATATAGTGAAATAAATGATGTTATAACATGAGTATGAACATTTGTGATGCCTAATGATCACATGTTTAAGTATATAATCATAATGATATGTAAATTCAAATACTGACACATGTATTACTGTGAGGACCCAAGCATGACCCTAACTGAATTATAGTTAATTAATCAAGATTAAGGTTTAATAAGGCAAAATTAGATTGTTTTGCATTAATAAAGTTAAGTCATTTAATGGTATCTTGGTAATTATGCACATGAGTATTGGAGTGTAGCTAAAATACTAAGGAAGGATGCAATTGAAAATAAAAAGTTTGGGGTTAAATGTTAAGACATTAAGTTTTTAAGGATTAAAATGTATAAGGGCATTTTGGGAATTTCTATTTGTGAGATATTTATCCCACTTAATAAATTAAAGATTTTTGGAAGAGATAGAGATCGACATTTTTGATGGATCTCTCTCTCTCTCTCACTCTAGGGTTACAGGATGAAGAAAAGGAAACCTAGGGTTTTGAGAGCTGGCATCCTAAAGGTGATGCTTTCCTCTCTTGCTTTCTTTTTGGTTTGTGTTTCATTTTTTTTTTATTTAGGGTTAAAGGGTTTATGATTATTATCTTTTTTGTGTAAGAGGGAAGGATAATCTCAAGAAAGGGCCAATTGATGTTAAGGAGATGAAGCTTGAATAAAAAGGTACGGGAATTGTTTCATCTCTTACTGTATATGTATTTTCCCTCTTTTATGCATGTGTATTCTTAGTAAGATTAAGGGTTCAATCCAGTAAGTTTTGATGGGTATAAGATGATTTGAGACTTAAATGATCATTTAATTATGTAGGATGGTGAGGTTTGTGATTTAAATTTATGTCTACATAATCAGGATTTATGGTTTCTGGTTATTTCACCATGCATGGCCAATTACACTTTGCCCTTCTAGAATGCACGGCGACTTGTGCTTTTCTTCTTCATAATGTGTGGCCACTTGTGCTTTTCTTCTTCACTATGCATGGCCACTTATGCTTTTCTTCTTCACCATGCACGGCCACTTGTGCTTTTCTTCTTCACCATGCACAACCACTTGTGCTTTTCTTCTTCACTATGCATGGCAACTTGTGCTTTTCTTCTTCACTATGTGTGGCCACCTGTGCTTTTCTTCTTCACCATACATGGCCACTTGTGATTTTCTTCTTCACCATACATGGCCAAGTATGCTTGTTCGTATTGAAATGCATGGCCAAGCACACTTTTCCCTTGTGAAATGCACTGCCAATCACCGATTTCTTCATAACATACATGGCCAATTATGCCTGTTCCTATTGATATGCATGGCCAAACACACTTTTCCCTTGTGAAATGCACGGCCAATCACCAATTTCTTCATAAAATACATGGCCAATTATGCTTTTATCTTTAAAAATACATGGCCAACTATGCTTTCATCTCTTGAAATGCACGGCCAAGCATCCATTCTCTTTATGGGATGCACGGCCAACCATCCTTTCTCTGTATGAAATGCTTGGCCTACCATGTTTCATATGTACTCTTTTACTCATTCGAGTATATTCTCACCCTAAGATTTAAGCAATGTAATTAGATATTGAACAGAGTATTATATGGTCCATAAGAACCTTAAGAGAGTTAAAAGGACTAGTAGTTAGTATGAGTGATGATAAATAGTTATTAAATGGAGGTTGATATGTTATTTGATTACTGAGGGAGTAACAGATTAAGAAGTCGTTTCTAATGCTAAAGTCTATAAAGAAATGATTTAGAAAGACATAAATTATTATAGAAATTAAAAGACATAAATGCTATTATAATAGGATAAACATTGAATTAAGCTACAAGTTACCCAAAGGTGCATAAGGCTTGATCACTTAATCGAGGAACCTCCACATATATATAGAGAGTGTGAAGTTTAAGGTAATCAAACACATTGAGTTAAGTAATGTTTCATTTGAACTCTATATTAGGGGGACTTGCGTATGGCAATGTTAATATGAATTATGTAGCAAAAAGGTATGTTAAGGCGTAATGAACATCGAATTAAGAATAACATGAGGAAATATAGTAACTTAAATGATATGTTATTCAATGTGTCTTATAAAATAAATATAAGGTATGCACTAGGTTAAGGAATGGTTCTATCAAAAATACTATGATTTAACCTAGTGATAATAAGAGAATAGTCATAAGGTTGCATGTCTAAGTTAAAAGAAGGGGGTCATCACATTTTACGTTAAATTATGAAACCGTAGAAGCTTGGTTATACTCAAGGTCACAAGAGGAATTAATGATTAGAAGTAATGTGTAATAACCTGCTAACCTATTTGCTCATGCCTATAATACAGTACGATTAGCACAAGAGCATCTATAGTGTGGTAACAACTAAGATGAAATAACCTCACACAACTTACCTAAGTATAGAATGTTATAAGATGAAAAATACAAGTAAGATGATTGTAGTATATATGACTATGTTAAAGTGTATAACTTGTTGTTTCTACTCTGGTAAATCATGAAAGTGAATTCAAAGGATTAAATATGAACAAGTGTTGACCTTAAGCTATAAGAGAACCTACTTATTTTATTATATGGATCATAAATGCTTGAGTTTTGCCATATATATGTGTTTATTTATTAATGTGATTAAGTGTAAGTACAGGGAAACTATTCATAGCAAGCAGCAATAAGGTATGTCATCAAGAACTATCCATGAGTTATGTAAGTACTATGTATTGTATAGTTGATATGAGCATGCTATGATGAGTAGCTTAACTTAATATGTGAACTAGTATGAGTAATAAAAGCATGTATTGCTATGATTTAAGCTGCATACAAAGACGTATATGTGTATGTTGTCACATTCAACACTAATTATGAAACATTTTATGTTATTATTGTTTGCATAATCATGCAACAATATGATTATATTATAGCATTCGTTTTTATAGGAGCCTAGAGCTCAATAGTGAAGTATGATAAGAATAATGTGCATTCTTATACGAATGATGGTCTTAAGCAAGAATGCTATATTAAGTAAAGAAAGATATATTGAAATAAGATATGCTTAAAATGGTAAAGTCTGTGGGTTTAGTTCAATTGTGGATTAGATAGGCGTGCCTAGAGGGATACAATCGCAGCTACCATAGTTGACCCCATCTGGGTTTTGTTCCTTAATGGAACCATCGTTCGGCCCTTTTGGGTCCATAGCTTGTTCCTAGCTGGAATCATTGTTTAACCCCATTTGGATCCATTATTTGATATCTTTGGATATCCATAGTTTGATACCTTCGAGTATCCATTGCTCCCGTTATCCACTCTTTTAAACTAGTACTTAGGTAGGCTATTAAAGATGATAAAATGTACATAAGATAAAGTAAAATAGGCATTAATTCCTTCACTTATGTAAGGTAAGCATGATGAATGGCCTATTGTGCTGTATATCTTAATTTCCCCTTTGGCGATAAAACTGTCTCTATTAAATGAATTTTTATGTTCATTATAATATGATTTTGATATCTCACATCTTTTATGAGGAAGGTTCCCGTGTGAGCATCGGCGTGAGTTAGTTCCACCAATGGGTTCCACAAGGAATGGTTGGGCCATGTTGGCCACAAGCATACAATATTGTGTTAAAAGTTATATGAATCATAGTATACAGAATTATCTTCATGTATGTGGAAGTTATGACATGTTTGCATATGGTATGAAGAGTTTGTCTGTTAATTGTAACATGTAATACCTATTCGTGGAAATAGCATGCAAACCCGTGAGTATCATTATGAACATGCACACGTGCATATGCATATGTATGATTATGATATAAACCAAAGTGCATAACATGATATGATATGATGCGGTATGCTGTTTAAATTGCAATGATAAGATAGCATTAAGGAATAAGTGTGTATGAACATGTAATGAGAATTGTATAAAGATATAAAAAGAATTCATGTCTAACAATAACTCAATGATTGTTACGTGGCATAAACACTCCTGTGTGAATGGATTTAATGTTGAATGCATGAACTATGTAACGATATGATTAATGCATTAAGTTAAAGTTTTGTACTATCAACAACCTGGATGCATGAATTCTAAAGTAGTAAGGATTAGGAAAGGGTATGAATCAAGCTAGTTTAATGAAAGAAAAGAAGTAAGCTTATGATAGTAATTGGACAAGTTTTCGAAATAAGAATTCTAAATATTATTAAATATATTATTAAATAGTAATTGGACATGAATTCTAAAGTTATTTATTTAGAAAATTTACATTTTTAATAATAATAATAAACTAATTATTACAATTATTATATATTTGCACGTTCAAGATTATTAAAAATAAATATTTATAAAATAGTAATATAAATGAGTTACTGAAAATTATGCCAATGTAATACATAATATATTATTGGTGTTAGGGGTAAGCAGAAAAAACCGAAATTTTGGTTACTCAAAAAATCAATTCAAAATCGAACAAACATTTAAGTTAACCGAATCCAAAATTTGGATTTACTACAGTTCACAATTTATTAATGGTCTATATACATTTTATAAATTTTATTTTAAATTTACACTTATATTTATCAATATTTTTGTAATTTATAAATATTATGATATATAACCTTTTAAAATATTATTATAAAACATATTTTTAGTAAATAAATATTAAAATTATATTATTATTATTATTATTGTTTATTTATTATATGTGCATAATTAGCACTATATTGTTAGTCTTGTATTGAATATATTTAATTCTTATAATTAATTATGAAATTTTTATTTTTATTTAGATTCTTTTAATGAATATTGTATTTAATTTGTTTATTTGTTCACAATTTCTTTCTTTTATCCCTTGCCTATTGTCTTGTGTGATTAGATATTATTAGTAGCTATAGTTACAAGATATTAATTTTTTTTTTATATTTTCTTGTGCTGATTCATAAGCTTTCACTTCTTGACTTTTATATTTATCAATTGATCATTGCTAATAAAAATCGAGATATTTGATGCCTATAATTGAGATATTAAACCTCATGATAAAATGTTATGGGCTTAGTATTGCATTTATTGGGCTTATTAAGAAGATCATATTCAGATGGATGGGTAAAAGAGGCAGCCTGATATCCGAACCAACATATTATCCCGACCCGGTTAGCAAAAGGCCGAGGAGATTTTGGTCATCTTTTTAAACCCCAAAACCCTAGCAACTAAAATAAACCCTGAAATCCTATGGAAATAAAAACCACCTTGCATCTCTATCAAACTTTTTGGTTTCGTTTCCTTACTAATTCACGTCCAAATGGTGAAAAATGCGACAACCCAGAGGTTGTGGTTTTAGGGGAGGAAGAGACAGTGGCGGTGGTGGATTCAATGATGAGGGACCTCCTTCTGAAGTCATAGGTTCATTTCTTTTGTTAATTTGTTACCCTTTTCATTTTATATTTCACTCATCAGAAAATGGAGACAAAGTTTGCTGCAATTTTATTTTTGGGGAATTTTTATTATAAATTATAGTTTGCTTGCTGAGATTTTAGAAGGAAAGAGAGTATGATTTAAATGATTGTGATTCGGCACCACGCCTAAACTCCAAACCACTTAGTTGGATTAATTTACTAGATTTAACTGAAACTTTTTTTGATATCGAAATAAAACTCTATTGTTTAATTTAAATGTTTTCTTAGAGAAAAAAATATTTATTTACTATCAATTTTGTAACGCCCCAAAAATTTAAAATCATGCAAGAGCACTCTTAATACGGGTGTATAATATTTTGATACTAGCTCAAGGACTGATTTGTTAAGATACATAAGTTTGCATAATTTCAAAATTATTAAGTGATAAATTTAATTTAAAGCAAACATTTAATAATTAATGACAAAGGATTTAAAACAAATAAATGTATAATAATAATAATAATAAGATTTAAGTTTTTTATTAGATTGGATGATAATAATAATAATAATAATAATGTCATATAATATTTTAGATTTCTAGAAACTTTGGGAGATATTTATTTGACTTGCTTATAAAAAAAATCGAGAAGGGACAAGAGAGGAACGGAGGAGAATCGGGATCGATCATCCACTACGCCGGCAGCTGTGACGGTGACAAATCGCGTGCCCTATTCCGTGGACCTCTTTCACCAACGTTCATCTTCACAGTGATGTGTATTCGCCATTAGCAGCCTCGATTTCTCCTCTCTCTCTACCCAATCAGTTTTTCTTTATTTTTCGGTGAACCACAGTGGCGATGGTGACCCTACCACCCCTAGTCAACCTTCAGCGGTGAGGTGAGCATCCGGTATAATTTACTCCCCCCTCATTTATCGGCGACTGGCAGATCGAAAAGGGAGAGCCGCCGCTCGTTTGTGGAAATTTTCAACCAAATTAGCCGGCCTTCACTTAGATCCTCCCCTAATGGTTGCTTTTCTTCCATTAAATGTTAGGTAAGCCTTGATTTCAGATTGTGATGAGAAAATTGTGAGAAAGGGGAGAAATTTTAGATTTAGTGATTTTAACATTTTAAAATTATGCTGTTAATATTTTAAAATCTCTTTGCAAAGGACATGACTAGATGGCCATATTAAATGGCGACAGCAAAATTTATTCTTCTTTGGTTGCTGTTCCTCGATTCTCTGCCTCATCCAGAAAGCAATTACTTTCTTTCAAGGTATAGTCTTTGCCACTTTTTGTTTCTTAATTTCCCCTTAGGATTCATATTTCGTGTCCCCATTTTCTATGCTAATCTAGTCAGTTCTACAAAAAAATTTTGGTTAATTGGAGAAATATTCTACTTTGGTATTTTAAGCTGCAAATATCTCATCTGTCACATTATTTCTCCTGTAAAATGTTAGTTTTGGTTACTTAATTTCATTGGTGTGTTTTTCCGTTTGCATTCAAATTAGCTTTCTAATGTGCAACTTTGATATTGCTGCAATTGTAAGTGTTGTAGATCAAGACATGCTCAAGCCTCTATTTATCCTTTTTGTGCTTCCATTTGTCTTTAAATGATTGCAGTCTTGTACTTCTAGTTGATGCTTTTCTGTATGAACTTAAAGTTTGAATAAGAATGTTTTCTTTTTTTGCAATAAATACAGTTTTGGCAGGCATGCTACAAAAGCAAGACTTTTGTATGAATAGTTGCTTCCTGTCATACCCATAAGTTCAGTTGTCATTTTCTATTAACCCTGAATAAAACATTGCCCTTATAAGTTTGTTGTTATGAAGTGCATTTGCATATGTTTGGAGTTATATTTTGTATCATTATTGCTTTAATTGTGTTTTTTCTCATTTTTTAGCATCTTTGTGGAGTAGCTTTTTGTTGCTCTTTACATTGTATCATTATTCATACACAGTCAAAGCCATCTGGCATTAGGACTGATAGGAAGTCCATGTTTGTAATCTTATTGATAATATTCATCCAGTTGTTAAGATATTCTCTCCTAACCAATGGATATCCTTTGATAGATATTGATTTCAACTATTGATTGTTTATGGAACTTGGTTTGCATCTTGCCGCACTTTATTTCCCAAAGTGATCCTTCTTTATTACTTGGCATTTCATCCTTTGTCTCTAGAATTGTTCAGTGCTTATTTTAATTGCGTGCATGTTGGCAAAAGAAATTTTTAATGCGCCGTCTTTCTTTGCCTACTTTTTAGACTTAGCTTCTAAAACTTATAAGCAGATTCTAATTTGTTTATAGATTTCTGCCTCATTTGACATGGTTGTGAGACTGGAAGCTGCATGCTTTTGATGTTCTATCTGAATTTGATGGGAATAACGAAAATGCTATTGGACCAATGCTGGTAAAACACTTGAGATCAATATATATATTTGTCACATTACTTTTCTCCTCAGGTATAACATACTTTATGATGTGAATGCTAAATTATTATTTAAATGTTGTCAATATAGGATTTGACTGGCATCTTTAGTAACATTTTGTGTATCTTTATTTATCTTTTTTTCCATTTGGTCTTTATTCAAATCTGATATGCTTTATCTTGGTTCATTCTTTATTGCAGAGAAGAGGCAGGGCTGGTCGTGTGCAACCTGGTGAATGTTATCACCTCTACCCCAAACGTGTTTATGAAGCTTTTGCTGAATATTAGCTTCCTGAACTTATCATAACTCCTTTGAACTCTCTTTGCTTGTAAATAAAAAGTTTGCAGGTTGGGAGTATTGGAGAATTCTTGTCAGCTATGCTCCAGCCACCAAAACCATTTGCTGTAAGTATTCTGGTAAGAATTCTCTTGGTTTCCATGATACTTCATGAATGAAAATAAAACTTGGAATGAAGAAGTGTGTTCAAAACTATTCTTCTGGTATCTAGGACTCTTGTTAATCTTAATTTCATTTTCCATTTTGAGAAACTAGTTCTATATTTCTTTCTTATTGTTTGAGAGTTTAGTGTGTTTCGTGATCAATATTTCAATAATGACAATGTCAACTTTAATTCTAGCTTTAGCTTAAGTTCTTAATAGAACATGGTGATTTCCAGAGGAAAAGTAGAACTTGTTTTTTTGACAACAATGAATTCATCACCTTTTGATTTCTAAACTTAGATCCTTCACATCTGAAAGTAATATTCACCTTATAATTGGTTATCTTTTGGCTCTTAAAAGCTATTCTTTTTATTTTTCATCAATCTAATGTTCGACTATGTTTCTGTTTTCATTGTTGAGGCTTTGGATACATTAAATGAAGCAATTATTTCTCCAGTATATTATGTAATATTTACAACTCTAACTATCATTGTTAGTGCTATAATGTTTAAGGTAAAAGAAATGCTTTGATATTCTGTAGGATCTATTTCTTATGAGCTAAATGGATGTGCTTTGGCATTTATCCTACTAATCTCTAGCTATCAGCCATTCTTGTCTGAACATTTGAACACAAACAGATCTAGTAGTGACAGGTTGTTACTGAGCTCACTTTTGTATGTTTGCACCTTAAGTTCATTGAGAGAAGAGTTCTGCCTTTTTTTACGGTCTGTTTTACTGCTAGAAATCCTTAGGTTTAGCACCAAATATGTTATTGGCTTTTGTATTTGGTACTAGAATCACATCAGGGATACTCAAATAGGCTCAATTGCTGAAATATATGCTACAACTCTTTATATATTGATATAAGCATTAGATTCGAATAAAATGAAGAACTCAAAACTATGACATGCTAATAGTCATGATATTTTATCTGCTATTTGAGCCTTACACTTGCGATTATGCGGAATTCATTGATGTCATTGCAAGCCACAAGTTGGAGTGTATGGAGAGTCTAGCCTCAGCTTGTTCAAGGTTTCAAAGATCTCTCTCTTCAGCTTAAGGTAGCTCTTAAATTCTTATTAGCTTTGAGGCATGAATTGTATGCTTTGCACCATTAAGTTTTTCTCATTACTAATATAGTAAACATGCTATTACTGTTGGCAACTTTTGGGATGTTTGAATTTCTATCATAAGCATCACGGTGTTGCTATTGCTGTTTTGACTGAATTTCACTTTTATGGTTTAGAAATATCCAATTTGGAATATAAATTTTAGATCTAGAATTTACTAAGAAGAAATATTTTGTAATTCATATAACATCTATTTTTATTGGTTAGGGTTTGGCTTTAACTAGCGTGGACTGTTTAGCTTTAACAAATTATTATTATTATTATTATTATTATTATTATTATTATGCGCTTTAACTACTGCCATGTCTTGAAATTAGGTTTGTGGTATATGTATGTGGTAATGGCAGTAGTTAACAGTATAAGGCTGGTAAAATTCTGAATTAATTTTGTCAAGGAACTCTTTCCTTTGGGTGATTATCATTGCTTTAGTTTTCATTTTGTGTTGTTTAATATTGATAACTCTTCAGAGCAACCTAGTAGAAGTAACCATTTTTTAAATATTTTTGTGGCTTTACCAGGGCTATAAATAGCAATGCTTTAATTATAGTTGGATGTACTCTAATATGTGGAGAAGTTGAAGTAATGTAATTTTAATTAATTGAATATTAAGTTCCAGACAGCTTACATATAACTTAAATAAGAATTTTTTTAAAGGATCAATTAACAAAGATGCCCAAGACGTAACTTTCACATCCCTATCTATGGAAATTAATAAGCCTGTATGTTTTAATCATTGGTTATATAAATCAAAAAGTAGCTCATTTTAAAAGCATGGTGCAGGCCACATGAGATTTTTACTATAAAGATGGAGGTTTATGTTTAGAGATTGAGAATTTATGTTCAGGTATTTGAAATCCAGATCATGAGTTTGCATTTGTGATATCAAGAATCTACAAACTTAAATCAGAGTTTAAATTTGTGATATCAATAATTTGTAAACTCAGCTCAGAGTTTGAATTTGTGATATGATAAAGTTACTACATCTGTTTTTCTATCTAATCTAGGATCTATTTATACCTTGCCATAATTTATTTACATGTGAAATATAGGAGTTACAGTTGCTAATTTTTTATATCTGCATTTATATATTTCTTTTATTGACCCATCATGTTCATTAGAACCTTACTTGCACATAATTCAATGTTCCTAAGATTGTTTTTTGAATTCAATAACGTTGGAAACCAATTGCTGACAGACTGAAGGCACTGTAATTAGGATGTTTTGTCTGCTATTTGAGCCTTAGACTATCATTATATTTGTAAATACTGATGTTTATTTGTTCTATCCAATCCATAATTAGCATTGATGCCTTTAATGATCAAAGTGTGTATTGATCTGCTGTTATCTAGTCAGTTAAACCCATCTTTTGGTGGGTTCTCTTATGCATCAATTTAGCGGTAAGTGAAACTATTAACTTGATTTATTATCATCATTCTGAAACTTCAAACATCAATTTAGCTGTAATTGAAATTGTTAACTTCCTTCACTCTTGAATCATAAGAAAATTAGTTAAGGTTTTCTTTGTGCTCTCTTCAAAGAAGAATGGCAATAAATAAAGGGCACATAGGATTGAACTTTTTATCAAACTGATCAAGAAAGTGTTGGTAAGTTATTGTTTGTTTAGTTCTATAAAGCACTGAATTCCATCTCTCAGTGGAGCAGCTGATTATTATTTTTTACCACAAATGGTATAATTAGCATAGGCATTGCTGTAACAACTATGGGAGTGGTTGCTGGTGGCATTTCTGCAGCTCTTGCGCGATGAAATTAGCCTCTTTTTTTAATATATTGTTTTTGTATCCCTTGATTTGCTGAAGTATTCAGTTAATAGGGAACTAGGATAAGATTTTAGTTGAATACACAGTACACATGTTATTTGTTTTGATGTATATGTAAAGATGCTTGAGAAATTATCCAATTGCACTCAGTAATTTGCAACATTTCATAATTTGTTCCAAGTTAATAGAAAAGTTGAATTAAAAACTATTATAATATCTGTTTTTCAAACTGTGTATTTTGGAATATATTCTGATTTGGAATAAATATGTGTGAGATTATTGTTATTTACAGGATGAAAATAAATAAATAGCGATAATTGTATACAGGATTAAAATTTTAAAATACAACAAACAAATTCAATTATGAAATAATATAGCAAAAGATTTGCGACAAAAAATTTGCCGCCAATGTGTAATAGATATAATTGAAGAAATAATTAGAGATAATATTATCGACTAATATTTCGTAGATAACTTTTACAGTAAATTTTAAATTAACGAGGACATTAGTGACGAAAAATATTGTCGCTAAATATGATTATTACAATTTGGCAACTAATTAGTAATATAAATTAGCGACAAAAAAAAAAATTAGCGATGAAATTTTTCGTCGCTAAATTAGCGACTGATTTTTAATTCCATCGCCAATATATTCACGATTGTTCATCGCGGCATCACAAATTTAATTTAAAGACGAACTTTTGTTAATTAGTGATGGAATTTGTCTTCGCTAATTAACAATTTTTTTTTGTAGTGTATCAATCTTGAGGAGGAGTCCTATCTTGACAACCTACACGGATAAAAACTCATGCTAAATATTAAAGATTAATGGTAAACATATAACATATAGGTGGCCTCCTTTGAAAGTCGACAAAATAATATATATATACATACATATATATATATATATATGTGTGTGTGTGTGTGTGTAAATATATATGTATATGTACATATATATATATATGTACACATATATATATAGTACATATGTGTAAATATATATATATATATATATATATATTATAACATATATATATATATATATGTACATATATATATGTATACATATGTGTACATATATATGTACACATATGTACATATACATATGTGTACATATATATGTACACATATGTATATGTACATATGTGTACATATATATGTATATGTACATATACATATGTGTATATATATATATATATATATATATACACACACATATGTATATGTTCATATGTCTATATATATATATATATATACATATATGTACATATACATATATATGTACACATATGTACATATACATATGTGTGTATAGATATATATATATATATATGTACATATGTTAGTGTAAGCCCTAGCCCCAATGCATTGTAACGAAACACTTGAAATTAATAAAATGAGGCATTAGTTTTATCTTTTGTATTCCTGTGCATATCAATTGATAAAACTATCCAAGAATGTCGTTTCGGTTTAAGTTATCATGTGTGAGGCACATGGATTGTATGACCTTGAAACAAATGAGACATCATTCTAAATATCCCTAGTCAGTCATTGTTATGGGAATAACAAATGAATTAAGACTAGTATGCTCTCTCTGATCTTATGAGTTCTGTCTTACGGATCATTAGGACAAGAGTGTCAATCAGAGATCATAGATACATGTTAAAGAACATGGTATCTGGATTCAATCCGCTCATGAGAACACTACATGGTACAAGTCATAAGTGTTTCTCATATGCAAGTTTTGTATCGGAGTTCTTAGACCTGAAATCTCTATGAAACTCTTTATGAATTACTATGTACTTTGACATACACCTAACGTGCTCGTAACAGAGTGACAAGTACGGGTATGATTGGGTATGCACTGATTCATGTTAGAGAGCATGAGAGAAGTGAAGGGATTACCCCTCTCGATAAGAGAGAAAAATATCACCGGCCACTTGATCAGTGAACTGAGAAGTGTATGGCCATACCGAGATGAAATAATAAGTAATCATTATTTATCTGAGAGTTCAGTGTCACTGGAATATCAAGAAATGAATTAATGTATATAAAGATGACTAGTTCCATACCTTATATTAATTCTGATATTTATGGGTAAGGGACTATGCGAAATTGCATTAGGTCACCAAATGCCATATGCATTTTCATTTAATTTGGAATGCTATAATATCTTGCTAGAGAATATATATAGCCTTTGAATTAATTTATTAATTCATTGCCAATATTAAATGGACCTATAGGATCGCACACAAAGCATTGGGCTTAAAATATTTAAATTAAGTATTGGACATTAATTTGGGCTTTTAATTAAAGTCAAATTAATGTATGTAATGGGTTATAATATTGCTATTGGGCTTTGGTCCATGAGAGAGAGAAATTCAGCCCATAAGGTTTAATTTCAATTAATTAATTATCTTGTGTTAATTAAGTTAATTGAATATTAAAGCCTAAAGGAATTTAAATTAAATTAAATCACTTATACATTTAATTAAGTGATTTCATTTATTTAAATGTCTTATGTTTTATTTCAAATTTGAATTTAAATTCAAAGGAGTTTAATTCAAAATATATTACTTATCTTTAGGAAGTGATAGAGTTTGAATTAATTATCTTAGGATAGTTGAATTCAGATTAATGACTTGCCAAAGGATAAACATATTTATTAAAAAAATAAAACCCTAAACCTAATTTTTTTGTGGCATGAATAGTAACTCGTGAATAGTGACTCTCTCTCTCTCTTAATTCTTTTGTTCAATTTTTCCACAAGGAGAAAGGATTGTTCCTCATTCTCTTGTGTTATTGAACAGTAATAGCAATCTAAAGAAGTACAAAATCAAGTTTTGTAGCTTCAAACTATAACCATTACACAATACCGAAAAAGAGAGCTAGTGATAACTCAATTTCAGTATTTAGTTTTAGTTTAATTTAAGCCTAGTTTTCACTCATCTTTTAGCATCTTTTGCTTTGTTCTTACTAGCATTTAATAATTTATCCGATTCTCAGTTAATTCTAGTTTTTGTGTGATTTTTGAGAGTTTTTGACAGATTTTTGTGATTTTCAGGTACCTCACGGTTACTAGGAATTTCCTAGTAACCGTGACCCATGCTTTCTGTCAAAACGCACCGTTCTGAGGCTTGTCACGATCAGTATGGCAATTGTACTTGATGTGCTGGTAACCGTGACCTATGGAGTTTTTAATACAGAAGCAAGAAGAGAAGCATCTCACGGTTACTAAGGATTTCCTAGTAACCGTGAGGCAGGCAATTTTTCAGTCCAGAATGAAGATGAGAACTATCTCACGATTACCAGTAATTTCATGGTAACCGTGACCAAATCTTGAATTTTAGCTCCGAGCAGTATCACGGTTACTAAGAATTGCGTAGTAACCGTGACCAATTTGAATCAAAAGAGGGTTTTTTATTAGAGGTCACGGTTACCACGAATTTGGTAGTAACCGTGACCCATGCTGACCTTTATAAAGCTGAGTTTTCTGAAGTCGAAAAAAAGGAGAGTTTTTTGGGTAAATTTTAGTTTCTAGGTTTTCTTTCTTCTCTCTTTGAGCTCTCTTAGTTTAGTTTACACACAAAAATACATAGATATACTTGAAAATAGTGGGATTTACACAAAAACACTTAGATTAAACATAGATATATATTTTACAAGTATAGATCTGCATATTTTGAAGCTCATTTTTCCTGCAAGCTTTGGAGAAAGAGATTGAAGAGCTTGGATTCATCTGGGTTTCCTTCACCATGAATTTCAGGGGTTATTCTATCTTTTTTTCTTTACACTTTATTATGGATAGTGAGTAGTCCTTTTTGTTGCTTGGGGATCTTTGAATCCCCTACTCATAATGTGAATCTTGAACTCAAATTAATTTTACATGAATGGATGGTCTATTTCACTTGTACTTATTTGTTTATCATTTATTTCTCGATCTATTGAGTTATTTTGTATTCATGGATGAATGGTGTTTATTATATGTTTTGATGAGTATTGAGCTTAATAGATTGGAGTTTATGAATGAATTTGCTCAGTTTTTCTATCATGAATATTGTCTATTTTGGATGGCTCCGGAATGGGACTCTAGATGTGTGGTATTTGTGATTTTAAAACTAGAGTAGGGAGTGAAATAGATGGGTTTCGGGTTACCTAGCTCCGGAATGGGACGGTAGACCGAACTTAGGATTTTAGACCCGGGCTTAGGCTAGTTGTTGGGCTGGCTCCGGAATGGGACGTTTAACAACTAGAATAGCTGGCTCCGGAATGGGACGCTTGGGTTGAGAAGGGTTATCCCGTGTTCATTCATGTATACTTTTATGTAAAAATTTATTCACATTTGGGTATGGGGTGGATAAGTGAACCCGAGTAACGCTTTATTTCTATAGATATTTACACTTGTTAATTGTTCAGCCTTTAATACTTTGAATTTAAATTTCTCTACATTACATACTTAAGCTTTAAAGTTACATTATATAAAGCAAACAACTCATACTCACAAACAATTGGGAATTCTTTAGCATACAATTAATCTTCACAGTTTTCACACACATATTTCCCTTGGGTTCGATATTGAGGGTCCTAACTATACCCCACTTTATTACTTGTCGATCTAGTGCACTTGCTAGGGTCGCAACAAGTTTTTGGCGCCGTTGCCGGGGAACTATTGGCGTTGTTAGTAAGCTGTGATTATTGTTTGTATGTGTTTTCTTTTCCTTATTTTATTTTTCTTGATTCTTTTCAGGTGAAATTGGTGCATGAATAGAACAAGACAAGAGCAATTACTACCTTTTGATCCTGAAATCGAGAGGACTTTACACCAAAGAAGGAGGGATAATAGAGATAACGAGATGGAGCACGATCCTCCTCTTGATGAGTTTCCTCCCGAGAATGAACAAGTGCCGAGGGCACATGAACAAATGCCAGGGGCAAGAAGAGAAGAAATGCCTAGGCAAAGGACCATAAGAGACTACGCTGTGCCAAGGTGGAATGAAGATCACCGAACAATTGTATTACCGAGAGGAGTACAATTTGAGCTCAAGCCAGCCACCATTACCATGGTACAGAGGAATCAGTTCTCTGGTTCAGAAGTAGAGGATCCAGCTCAGCATATCGACATCTTTCTGGAAGTTAGTGACACTGTTCAAATTTCGGGTGTTAGTACGGATGCAGTGAGGTTGAAGCTGTTTCCATTTACATTGATTGGCAAGGCAAGAGAGTGGTTACAAATGTTACCACGTCAGTCAATATGGACATGGGATCAAATGCAAGAAAGGTTTTTAATGAGATTCTTTCCTCCAATAAAGATTGCAGGCATCCGAAATAGTATCATGAGTTTCCATCAAATGAATGAAGAGCCTTTTCACGAGGCATGGGAGAGGTTTAGAAGATTATTGAGAAGCTGTCCACATCATGAAATAGCTGTCTATCAATTGATGACCATCTTTTATGCAGGAGTTACACCTCAAACAAGGTCATTATTGGATGCAGCATCGGCAGGATCTTTCTTGAACAAGCTGCCTGAGGACGCTTTTCAGTTGTTGGATGAAATGGCGGCAAATGATTCTCAATGGACTGCCCCTAGATCAGTTCCAAGGAGGCAAGGTTTACATAATGTGGATGAAGTAGCATTGTTAAAGGCACAGCTAGAGATGGTGAGAAAGGAGTTGAGCGGCTTGAAGGTCCAAAATGTGGCTGCAGTGAATCAAGGAAGTGGACTGTGTGAAAGTGAGCAAGTTATCCAAGAAGGAGGAGTTGTAGGAGATGTAAATGCATTAGGTGATTTTAGAAGGAATGATCCCTACAGCAATTCATATAATTCGGGATGGAGGAATCATCCTAATTTCTCATGGAAGGATGGGAATCAACAAGCTTTATCTTCTCAACCACAACCAAGAGCACCTTACCACTCCAATGCCTATCATAGTCAAGCTCAACCCCACCAACCACAAGCCACCAATCACTACCAACTCCCCTATCCACCACATCACCATCAAGGGCAAAACTCTAATCAACCTCAACCATACCATCCACCGGGATTTCAAACAAGGCCACCCATTCAAGAAAAGAAGCCAAATCTAGAAGACATGTTTGCTGGTTTCATGAATAGCCAACAACAATTCATGGCAAGTCAAGATTCAAGATGGAAATCTCAAGAGCAATGGAACCGAAATCAAGATGCTTCAATGAGAAATTTGGAGACTCAATTGGGTCAACTTGCATCTTCAATTTCAAATAGACAACCAGGGACATTTCCTTCAAATGTGGACCGCAATCCCAAAGAGGAGGCCAAAGCAATCACTTTGAGAAGTGGCAGGGAAGCAGCTCGAGAGGAAGAAAGAGGTAAATCACCAACTTCATCAACTGAATTGGAGGAACCAACGCGGAAGGTAAGTACTTCTAACTCTAGGGTAGAGGTAGATGTGGATGCTCCAAGGAATGATAAGGGAAAGAGTATCGTGAATCCGAACATAGAGGATCTTGATATCAATAGGTTGCCATTTCCTGCTGTAGCTAAGAGGGAGAAGAAAAATGAGCAATTGGCTAGGTTTTTAGAAATGTTTAAGAAATTACATATTAACTTGCCTTTTGCTGAAGCCCTAGCACACATGCCCAACTATGCTAAGTTTATGAAAGAACTTTGTTCTAATAAAAAGAAATTAGAAGGGTATGGAACTGTGCAACTTACTGAGAACTGTAGTGCAATTATAATGAATAAGATCCCGGAGAAATTGGAAGATCCTGGTAGCTTTACTCTACCTTGCGAAATTGGTGAAACTGTTGTTGGAAGCGCTTTATGTGATCTAGGAGCCAGCATTAATCTAATGCCTTATTCTATGTGTAGGAAACTTAATATGGGTGATCTCAAGGAAACGGGAATGAGACTTCAACTTGCAGATAGATCGATGAGAAAGCCAAAGGGAGTTATTGAAGATTTACTGGTGAAAGTAGGGAAATTCATTTTTCCTGTGGATTTTGTAGTCATGGAAATGGAGGAAGACAGAAAAGTACCCCTTATCGTGGGAAGACCATTTTTGAACACTGCAAAGGCTTTGATTGATGTTCATGGGCAAAAGGTTACTCTTCGATTCAACAACGAAGAACTGGTAGTAGACATGAACAAGTCTCAGAAATATCCATCAAGTGACCTAGAAGAGTCAGTCTACTTCATGGACAAAATCGACGAATGTGTAGATGAAGTGCAAGAAAAAGTACTACTAAATGATCCAGTAAATTCAAGTTTAATGCATTCCTTGGAAAATGAAGAGCTGGATGGGGTAGAAGAAGAACTAGTAGCAGCTGTGGTGAAAGACTGCGAGGAGGAAAATTCAAAGCAAGAGAAAATCACTTTGCAAGAGGGAGAATTGAAATCTGAACTAAAACCTCTTCCTGCTCATTTAAAGTATGTATATTTGGAAAGAGAAGAAAAGCCAGTGATTATTTCTTCTTTGTTGACAGGTGCAGAAGAGGAGACGCTGCTCAAGGTGTTGAAAAAACACAAAGAAGCAATAGGATGGGAGACAGCGGACTTGAAGGGTATTAATCCGAGTTACTACACACACAGGATTCTTATGGAGGAGGATTGCAAACCGATCGCTCAACCCCAAAGACGGCTCAATCCAGCTATGCAAGAGGTTGTGAAGAAAGAGGTACTTAAACTGCTTGATTCAGGTATAATCTATCCAATCTCTGATAGTAAATGGGTTAGCCCGGTGCAATGTGTCCCTAAGAAAGGGGGAATGACAGTAGTGAAAAATGAATTAGATGAACTAATCCCCACTCGAACAGTCACGGGTTGGAGGGTGTGCATAGACTATAGGAGATTGAATCATGCCACCAGAAAAGATCATTTCCCATTGCCATTTATTGATCAGATGTTAGAAAGGTTAGCAGGTAATAGGTTCTATTGTTTTTTAGACGGGTATTCGGGATATCTGCAAGTCCCCATAGCCCCTGAAGATCAGGAGAAAACCACCTTTACCTGCCCTTATGGCACTTTCGCCTATAGGAGGATGCCTTTTGGCTTGTGCAATGCGCCGGCTACGTTTCAGCGGTGCATGATGGCAATTTTTCATGACTTCATAGAGAAATTTATGGAGGTATTTATGGATGACTTCACCATATACGGTCTTGACTTTGAGAGTTGCTTAGAGCATCTCGACTTAGTGTTAAGTAGGTGTAAGAAGACCAACCTAGTACTAAACTGGGAAAAATGCCACTTTATGGTAAGGGAAGGGATAGTTTTGGGGCATAAGATTTCTGAGAAGGGGATTGAGGTGGACAAGGCAAAAATAGAGGTTATAGAGAAGCTTCCACCACCGACCAATGTTAAGGGAATAAGGAGTTTTCTAGGGCATGCAGGTTTCTATAGACGGTTTATAAAGGATTTTTCAAAAATTGCGAAACCTTTGTCGAATTTGTTAATGAAAGATGCTCCTTTTGATTTTGATGATAAATGTTTATTGGCCTTTGAGCTGTTGAAGCAAAAGCTTATTTCAGCTCCGGTGATTATATCTCCGGATTGGAATTCGCCTTTTGAACTAATGTGTGATGCAAGTGATTTTGCAGTAGGAGCAGTGCTCGGTCAGAGGCGAGAGAAAGTCTTTTGTGCTATTTATTATGCGAGCCACACTCTAACAGGAGCTCAAGTCAATTATACCACAACTGAAAAAGAGCTTCTTGCCATTGTGTTTGCATTTGAGAAATTTCGACCATATCTATTGGGAGCGAAGATTGTGGTGTGGTCTGATCATGCAGCACTAAGGCATCTCTTTGCCAAAAAGGAATCAAAGCCAAGACTGATAAGATGGGTACTCCTATTGCAAGAGTTCGATTTAGAGATTAAAGACAAGAAGGGGGCAGAAAACCATGTAGCAGATCATCTGTCAAGAATGGAGTATGATCATATTGAAAAAGGGGAGATTTCGGATTTATTCCCTGATGAACGAATTTATGCATTATTTGTTTGTGAAGTTTCTTTACCTTGGTTCGCTGATGTTGTAAATTTTCTTGCAAGAGATTATATACCAAGAGACTTCACATGGCAGCAAAGGAAGAAGCTTAAAGCTGATGCGAAGCACTACATCTGGGATGATCCTTACCTCTTCCGTCTTTGTGCTGATCAAGTTCTCAGAAGGTGCATTCCCAAGGAGGAGCAAGTGGAAATCATGCAAGCCTGTCACAGTGGGGAAGCTGGTGGACATCATGGCCCTAACAGAACGGTATCGAAAATTCTTTCTTCTGGGTTTTATTGGCCTACTTTATTTCATGATGTTAAAATGTTCATTCAAACCTGTGATCGATGTCAAAGGGTGGGAAATATAACCAGGAGAGATGAGATGCCATTGACTAACATGCTTGAGGTTGAACTGTTTGACTTATGGGGTATAGATTTCATGGGGCCTTTTCCAAGTTCTTACGGGTTTGAATATATCCTAGTGGCAGTCGATTATGTGAGTAAATGGGTAGAAGCTATAGCCACTAGGACTTGCGATGCAAATGTTGTTTTAGAATTCTTAAGGAAGAATATATTCACCCGCTATGGAGCCCCGAGAGCCATTATTAGTGATGGTGGGACACATTTTGTCAACCACCAATTCAAAGCTTTATTGAAAAGATTCGGAGTGAGGCATAAAATAACCACCCCATATCATGCCCAAGCTAATAGGCAAGTTGAGGTTTCCAACCGAGAGTTGAAGGTAATCTTGGAGAAAACGGTCAATGCATCCAGGAAAGATTGGTATCTTAAGTTGGATGAGGCTTTGTGGGCTTATAGGACAGCTTTTAAAACACCAATAGGAATGTCACCTTTTAGGTTGGTGTTTGGAAAATCCTGTCACTTACCGGTGGAATTAGAGCACAAGGCTTATTGGGCTACTAAATTTTTAAATCTTAACCTTGAGAATGCAGGAAGGTGCAGGTCTTTGCAGTTGAACGAATTAGAGGAGATCCGATTCTGGGCTTATGAACATGCCAAGAAATACAAAGACAACACAAAGAAGTGGCATGATCGAAGAATAGCCAAGAAGGAACTTATACCAGGAATGAAAGTGCTGCTGTATGATAGTAGATTGAGACTATTCCCAGGGAAACTTAAATCGAGGTGGAAAGGGCCCTATGTGCTAGTGAGAGCAGATAAATTTGGGGTGGTGACTCTCAAACACCCAAGAGATGAGAAAGAATTCAAGGTAAACGGACATCGCGTGAAGCCCTATTTCGAGTCAGCATTTGAAGGTGCTTCAGTGATTGTCACTCTTCATGACCCTTGACGGTATTTGAAAGTCCAGCTGCGGACTTGATAAACGTAGAACTACCTCTAACTCATACTTTTGAACAATGTTTTGTGTTAGTTTCTTTTTAGTAGTTGTGTTAAGGGTAGTGGTTCAAGGATTGTGAGTTTCATTCAATTTATGTGTGTTTTTCTGGAAATTTAGTGGAGAAGAAAGTTTTGTTTAAGTGTTAGGAGAGATTGAGAAAAATAAATTTTTTCTGTAATTTTAGGGGCTCACGGTTACTAAGTTTATCTTGGTAACCGTGAGGCGCCTTCGATTTAGTCCAGTAGCAAAATCCGTTTTATCTCACGATTACCATGATTTTCATAGTAACCGTGAGATATCTTCGTTTTAGTCCAGTAGCAAAATTCATTTTACCTCACGGTTACTATGTTTTTCATAGTAACCGTGTTGGTTTAAAAAAAAAAAAAATTTGAAAACGAAACCCTAGTTTTAAGAAACCCTTTCTCATTTTTTTTATTATTTCATTTCATTTCGTTTTCTTCTCTCTCTCTCTCTCTCTCTCATTTTCTCTCTTCTTCTCCCTCTGTTCTTCTCCTCCTCCGTTCTCCGCCGCTAGCCACCTCCTTCTCCGGTAAGTCTCTCTTTGTTCTCTCTTTGTTTATTTTTTTTTTCTTTCTTCTCGTTTAGATCTAAGAGTTAGTCATAGTTTTTCTTTTTCGTTCTTCTTTCTCTTTTTCTTTTTCGTTTTCTTCTTTTTCTTTTTCTTCTCCATTTTCGTTGGTTTTTCATTCTTGTTAGTAGATCTAGTTTCTGTTTATCTTAGTTTGTGTTTTGATCTAGTTGATTTCACTCTATCTTTTTATTTTTTTTTGGTTATGGTTGTTTTTAGTTATTCTTCTTCTTCATCATCATCATCCACCAAGTAAGTCTCCTTTCCTCTTTAATGTTAATTTTATTTTATTTTTATTTTTATTTTTTATTTTTTATTTTTTTTTAATTTAGTGCATTTTCGGAAGTTTCTTTGTGTGTTTTCTTTTTGTTTAAATTTCTGTCTAGTTGATTTTGTCTGTGTTTTTGTCTTCCGTTTTTCCTGTATTGTTTTCGTTTTCTCCTTCATTTATTTTCTATTATTTTTATTATTATTATTTTAATTAAAAATATATATATATATATATATTTATATATATTTCAATCGAATTTTTGTTTTTGTTTTTTTTGTCATGTTTGTTGTTGTGTTTTGTCTTTCATTTTTATGTTTGCACATTTCTTGTTTTGTTTTTCATTTTCTCTCTTTCCCTACATTTTCGTTTTCCTCATTACAAATTTCTTCTTCTAATGTTTCCCTTTTGTTTTTTTTTTGTTTTTATGCTTTGTTCTGTTACTTATCTTTAGGTTTTATTCTTCGTTCATATTTTATATTTGTGTGTGTCTATATATTTATATATAGATGTTTTGATTTTTGAATTTTTGAGTTTTGAGTCTACCTTTGGTCTATTGTGGATCGATTTTGTACGTATGATGTAAAGCCCACAGGTATGGTCTCTTAACCTCTTTATTTTCTTTTGTGATTTCTTTTATTTTTCTGCATTGTGTTGTTTAAATTAGAGGAATTAATGGATTTGCTTAGTCATGTCTATGTCGTTTGTTTTCTTGTGTTGGTTTAACCAGTTTTTATTTTTAATTTTTCTTGCCATAATCTTCGCAATTGAGCCATGTTTCTTTCCTTTTAATGCCCTGCATTTTTTTTCCTGTTTGCTGAATTTGATGAGTGCAATGGTTGAATTCTTGCTTGAATGCATACACCGATACATCAGTATTGTCATGCATACATAATTATTAATTGTTGTTAAACGCATTGCTTTCCCATGAATTGTTGACATTGTACCCCAATCACTGGTTTTGATTTGGAACTGTTGCACACACTTGGTTCGTCATTCATTTATCCAGCATATCTTAGGCTCAAATAAGCATGCCAAATCAATATTCTTTTGTCTAAGTTAGCAATTGCATTTACATGTTTGTGTATGCCATTTCTGTCCTGGAGGTATATAGGCTGAAACGATTCGACCTGCGGGCTACTGGTTTCCAAAGGATGACTCGGTCATCGTGGTTGAGTGCCACGTACCTCTAAGGAACTCGTGTGTGACATAAATTTCTATATGCATTCTCATCTATTTTTGCTATAATTGTGTTTATTTTCCTTTCCCAAGTTGTAAACTTTCAATTTTGTTGTTTTTGGGCAGTGGCACCTAAAAGAGCTCGTGCTTCAAGTTCTTCTCAAGCACAAGAAATTATCCCACTTGCCAGCCAGCCCACACTTTCTGAAGAACCTGCTGGAGCTAGTCAGCAACCACGGCAAACCCCCGTGCAACAAAAGCCACAAAAGAAGAAGGGACCAAGAATTCCAAGCTGGGTTCCTGAAAGGATGCGGACCAATTATGATATCTTCTCCAACTGTGAGTACTTACCTTCTGTGTATCTGAATCTGAGTTTGCTGGAGCAACTGGGGATAAAGGGGGAGATCGAGAGCCACATTGCAGCCATTGGTTGGAAAAATTTCTTTGACTGCCGGGAGCTGGTTTATCCAGATTTGACCAGGGACTTCCTTTCTACAGTCCAATTCCATTTTGGGCAGGGTACCAGTTCCAACAAGGTGACCTTTTTCTTGGAAGGCAGATTCTATGACGTGCCTTTGGCTGAAGTCACTGAAGCTCTCGGATTTCCCTCAGATGGGTTATATGCTTATGAAGAGTATTCAAAGGACAGAGCTTGGGAAGACATTAGAGACCCGCTGATTGGAGGCCCTTATGTGGCCGGCACCACCAAGTCTCATTTACTGCGGGATCATGCTTTCAGAATTTTACATCGTTTTCTCTCTATGTCTTTCATGTCTCATGTGCAGAGTGCAGGGCAGATCAATCTTCCAGAGACTCTCATACTTTCCTGCATGGTGCGACATTGCCGTATCAATGGAGCATATCATTGGTGGAATAAACTTGAGGAGATGCAACAAAAACCGACTAAAGTGAAGAAGATCTCCTTTGGTGGATGGGTGACCATGATTGCCAGACATTTTGGGCATCTACTGGACGTTGACAAAAGCCTCCCTGCAGCTTCTTACAATGATGCCAAGATGCTCAAGAACATGAAGATTCTGATTGATGATGTGACCACCGAGCATGGGTTCAGGCTAACCACCAGAGCAGAGTACTTGCACAAGATGGAGCGCAGCCTTTGTAACCCTCCACCTGCCCCGGATCATGATTCAGTCACTTTGTCCTCTGCTCAATACACTGCTTTGATGAGCCGTCTGGACATTGTGATTGCTAACCAGGAGGAGTTCAAGCATCAATAACAGCAAATCATCGAAGCTTTGGCTGCCTTGAATGCCCGGTTTGATTCCCAAGTCCCTCCCCACCTTTGAACAGGAAGTCCCTTCTCCCTATCTCCTTTGAACTTAATTTTTGTTTGCCCCATGCTGAGGACAGCAGGTTTTGAAGTGTGGGGTGGAAGAATATATAACTTTGAATTGTGTAAATGTGGCGGAAATTGTGAAAATTTTGAACCATTACTCGTTTTAATTTTGTTTTAGTTGTTTAGTCTTTATAATTTTTTTTATTGCATTGTGAATGTTGATTTGTGTGTTGCTTCAAGTAAATTTATTTTATGTTTACATTTTCTTTTGGTTTTAAGTAGATTGTTTTGTTCTAAGATTTTTAATTTAAGTTAGAATAAATTTTTCCATTGAGTTATTAATCACCTTACCTTTAGCTTGAGCTGCCAGTTAATCTTGAATTGAATTAGCTTAGACTCATTTTTGAACTGATAATTTGAAAAGACTGGATAGCCGGAGAGCAGTAGTTTGTTCAGTAATGAGTTTCTTCTTTAAATTGATCTCAGTTAATCATATATCATTCAATTTTCTTATTTAATGAGCACATTAGGCTAAATAAAATTTTAACAATAAATAAAAAAATCCAGTGAGTGAAAGCAGTTAAGTGAAGGAATTTTGGAATAGTTAGAACCTTCCTCATCACCCTTCGAAACAAATATTCAATTTAGGCAGGTTTAGGATATGACCCAGGCAGCCTTCTTTGTTAACCAATTTTTAAATAACTTTTGACCTACCCTTAGTAAATTTTACCATTGTTAGCCCCTTTGAGCTTAATTGGTATGCTAAAAGCGTACTACATTTTTTTTTATTGCACTAATGCTTAACCATATAGCCTAAATGCCTTTGTCTTTCCCATTTTGGAATTGGCCACTCTAGGTTGGGTAATGAAATTTGCATGTCGGGTTTGATGAATTTATGATTGTCAGTTAAAAAGGGAAAAGTTGAATAAATTTTTAGGAATTGTTGAGCTTAAACGTGTTAAATATTCTGGGACATAGATGATAAACAATTAGTGCTTTTGGTACCTTAAAAAAAAATATTTAGTTGTAATGCTGCAGAAATTTTATTTGATTCATGATTGCAGAAAATAAGTGTGGGGTACCTAGCATTTATAGGAAGTGTCATTTATCTTACTTCCTACAATTTTTGAGAATCCAACTAATGTCCTAAGATCAATTTTTCATTCTTATGATGATAGGGTATGGATTTTGAAGAAGTTCCTTGAGAAAGTTAGGTGGGTTGTGTTTCTGGATAGTGTGGCTAATTCTGTATTGCTAACTTATAAAATTCTTGGAACCTTTGCCTTATCCCCATTACAACCTTAATGTAAGCCCTGGTGATCCTATTTTGCTTTAAATTGTTTAGTGGAGATGACCTTTGTGGTTCAGGTGCTAAAGGAGAGGCTTATGACTATTCTAAGTTGCAAAAAAAAAAAAAAAAAACTGTCATAATTCTATGTTTGCTTGATTGCTGGAATTCACTGGTAGTTTTGGTTTCAAAGGAAAATAAATCTGTTTTAGCCTCACACACACACGAGAAATTGTTGATATAGATCAATTTGAGTCTTTTTGATGAAGTTCTTCTTCTGAGTGACTTCTGCTAAGTGTTGTTCTGGCACTTCTGATTTTTCCTGTTCTGAATTGAAGTCTTGAGTTTTTCAAGATTGTGGATAATTCATTTGCTTGAGGGCAAGCAAAGTCTAAGTGTGGGGTATTTTGATAACTCAATTTCAGTATTTAGTTTTAGTTTAATTTAAGCCTAGTTTTCACTCATCTTTTAGCATCTTTTGCTTTGTTCTTACTAGCATTTAATAATTTATCCGATTCTCAGTTAATTCTAGTTTTTGTGTGATTTTTGAGAGTTTTTGACAGATTTTTGTGATTTTCAGGTACCTCACGGTTACTAGGAATTTCCTAGTAACCGTGACCCATGCTTTCTATCAAAACGCACCGTTCTGAAGCTTGTCACGGTCAGTATGGCAATTGTACTTGATGTGCTGGTAACCGTGACCTATGGAGTTTTTAATACAGAAGCAAGAAGAGAAGCATCTCACAGTTACTAAGGATTTCCTAGTAACCGTGAGGCAGGCAATTTTTCAGTCCAGAATGAAGATGAGAACTATCTCACGATTACCAGTAATTTCATGGTAACCGTGACCAAATCTTGAATTTTAGCTCCGAGCAGTATCACGGTTACTAAGAATTGCGTAGTAACCGTGACCAATTTGAATCAAAAGAGGGTTTTTTATTAGAGGTCACGGTTACCACGAATTTGGTAGTAACCGTGACCCATGCTGACCTTTATAAAGCTGAGTTTTCTGAAGTCGAAAAAAAGGAGAGTTTTTTGGGTAAATTTTAGTTTCTAGGTTTTCTTTCTTCTCTCTTTGAGCTCTCTTAGTTTAGTTTACACACAAAAATACATAGATATACTTGAAAATAGTGGGATTTACACAAAAACACTTAGATTAAACATAGATATATATTTTACAAGTATAGATCTGCATATTTTGAAGCTCATTTTTCCTGCAAGCTTTGGAGAAAGAGATTGAAGAGCTTGGATTCAGCTGGGTTTCCTTCACCATGAATTTCAGGGGTTATTCTATCTTTTTTTCTTTACACTTTATTATGGATAGTGAGTAGTCCTTTTTGTTGCTTGGGGATCTTTGAATCCCCTACTCATAATGTGAATCTTGAACTCAAATTAATTTTACATGAATGGATGGTCTATTTCACTTGTACTTATTTGTTTATCATTTATTTCTCGATCTATTGAGTTATTTTGTATTCATGGATGAATGGTGTTTATTATATGTTTTGATGAGTATTGAGCTTAATAGATTGGAGTTTATGAATGAATTTGCTCAGTTTTTCTATCATGAATATTGTCTATTTTGGATGGCTCCGGAATGGGACTCTAGATGTGTGGTATTTGTGATTTTAAAACTAGAGTAGGGAGTGAAATAGATGGGTTTCGGGTTACCTGGCTCCGGAATGGGACGGTAGACCGAACTTAGGATTTTAGACCCGGGCTTAGGCTAGTTGTTGGGCTGGCTCCGGAATGGGACGTTTAACAACTAGAATAGCTGGCTCCGGAATGGGACGCTTGGGTTGAGAAGGGTTATCCCGTGTTCATTCATGTATACTTTTATGTAAAAATTTATTCACATTTGGGTATGGGGTGGATAAGTGAACCCGAGTAACGCTTTATTTCTATAGATATTTACACTTGTTAATTGTTCAGCCTTTAATACTTTGAATTTAAATTTCTCTACATTACATACTTAAGCTTTAAAGTTACATTATATAAAGCAAACAACTCATACTCACAAACAATTGGGAATTCTTTAGCATACAATTAATCTTCACAGTTTTCACACACATATTTCCCTTGGGTTCGATATTGAGGGTCCTAACTATACCCCACTTTATTACTTGTCGATCTAGTGCACTTGCTAGGGTCGCAACAGCTAGCAATCTCGATTTTAAGCCGTCGGTGCAAGTGTGTGTGTGAGAATAGAGGGAGTGGCGCAAAAGGCTGTTCCTTGGCATTGGTGATCGAGAAATAAGGTGGATAAAGGCATCTTGGTTGCTGGACATCACAAAATCAAAGAATAAAAAGGCATCATCTTTTGTAAGTTTCAAAACCCTAAAATTGCATGTTTTCGTTCCTAGTTTTGGATATGTATGGTATGCATGATAAAATTTTTGTTTTTCCGCTGTGCTATCATGATTATCATACCATGTCATATTCCATCAGTGGTATCAGAGCCTATACATGCTTATTTTAGTGCTTTAGATGCATGAAAAAATTAATTAAAAATCGTTATTTTGAAAACATGCAAATCTGAAATTTTCTGTTTTGAGTTTTTTGCATTGTTTTGGTGTAAAAACGATTTTAATTGATTAGATAGGTATTATAATTAATATGACATGTTAATATACTGTCCTAAGATGTTATTAGGGCTGGTAATGGTCGGATTTAATTATTTATACCTGATGGTACATGTTAATTATGAAACTAGGTGCTAGTTGGCATGTAAATTGCTAGTTTAACAACTAGTTTTCAAAATTATATGTAAAAACGTTTTTGGCATGTTTGTAAGTGATATTTAAAGATTAATTATCAGGTCTGGACATATTTTAAATTTGGTTTTAATTCTGGTCCATGACAATTTAATTGATTAATTTTAAAATCACTTAAAACAATGACTAGTTTGTGTTTGTTACATGTTTAATCAACATTGTTTGCTTTGTTTTGATTAAAATGGTAAAAACACATTTAGATTAAAATGGTACAGAATATTAAATCAATATTTATGGACTTATTTAGATTATTAAATGACTCATAAAATTGATTTAAATGTTTGTGCATTTTATGGCATTACATAAGCATTAAACAACTAGTTTTTGTTGTTTGTTTGTTTTTGCATGAATGCCGTGTACTATATATGTGTTCTTCATGATTTTATTTTTAATTCATGTTAGCACATATTATATGCATTTTTAATGTTTATGGGCTGTATGACATAAAATTAAAAATGGCAAAATTGGAAATTATGCTAGAGTTGATTTATAGCACAAATCTAACTAGTTTGTGTTTTGGGCTTTTAAGAGAACTTATTCAATAAGAGGATTTAGTCCATTGGGCTTCGGCTCAGGCCCATCACGGGGTCATCTCTTAAAGGTTCAAGTACACAATTTTCATTAATGGGCTTGGCTAAATCTAATTAAAATTGGACTTTGTTTGATCCATGAATGCTATGTATATTTATTTGCTTGTTTGGTGTGATGAATGGATATGCATGGTGCATTCATGGGCCCTGGGTTTTTGTAATTAAATATGGCCTGCGAGCCATTATATTTTATTGTAAAAGTTTCATTTATTTCTTAGAATAGAATTTATTTGAAGACTTTGTAAATCAAGATGAAGCCCACCGGAGTGGAGAAGCCCAACTCGAAGATTCTTATGTAATAGTATAGAATCTTAGTTGTAAGTTTTTGGGCCCATGTTTGTCACGCTTTACTTTATGCAATTATATATATATGCATGCTATGTATGGATGACAAAGCGTATGCCATGTAAGCCGTAATAAAATGAATCCCTAAAAATAGTAAGTCATAAAGTTGCCTTCCTAATTCGAAACATGTCAAGGCATCGATCATCGGTCACGTAGACTAGGAGTCCTAGATGCGCCCGATTATCTTTGTGAGGCATGGGTTGTGAATGTAGGTTGGACTTATCATGGAAAGGGATGCCCGGACCTAGGCAACTAATAAATGGGTTGTGCTGTAACATCTTAAGATGTTAGCCTATTTGATCCAAGAGTCATGTACGAGACATGATTGGAGTTTTCCTACCTAAGTAACTTAACTTGTTAGGTGTACAAGCTCAGCTTGACTAATAAGTTGTTGTGAAAAGTGGATCTTGGCCCACATAAAATCACTAACGCGAATTATTTAAAGGGATATTAATTCGGTTTGTGGGATCATTAATAAGACCTCATTTAATATTGCTAAATTTTATTGTAGATTGAAAATGGCATCTTCAAATAACAATTTCTCATTGCGATCGGTCCTTGAAAAGGACAAATTGAATGGCACCAATTTCATAGACTGGTCTCGAAACTTAAGAATAGTTCTTAAGCAAGAGAAAAAGTCGTATGTTTTGGATGCACCATTGCCTGAAGAACCAGGAAGGAATGCCTCTGCGGTTCAAAAGGAAACTTTTGAGACCAAGAAGAGCGACTCCAATGATGTGACCTGTCTGATGCTGGCCACTATGGTGCCTGAATTGCAAAAGCAATTTATGGACCAAGAGGCTTATGCGATCATGGTGCACCTAAAGGAGATGTTCCAAGAGCAAGCTCGTCACGAGAGGTTCGTGACAACAAAGGCTTTAATTTCTTGCAAGATGGCTGAGGGTACTCTTGTTAGTACCCATGTACTCAAGATGAAAGGGTATCTTGATACTCTTGAGAAGCTTGAGGTACTAGTGCCAAAGGAATTGGCCACTGACTTGATCTTAGGATCATTGCCTGCTGCTTATGATCCATTTGTGATGAATTATAACATGCATGCAATGAACAAATCAGTCACTGAGCTTCATGGGATGCTTAAGAATGCTGAAGAAAACATTCGAAAGACCAATCCCGTACTAATGGTTCAAAAAGGAATAAAGAAGGGACCTGCTAAGGGAAAGGGAAAAGGAAAGGGAAAACCCAAGACAGTTGGGAGTGCACCTCAAGCCCAATCCAAGCCCAAGGCACCAAAGCTCAAAGAGAGTGAGAGCACTTGCTTCCATTGCAACAAGATAGGGCATTGGAGGAAGAATTGCGCTATCTTTAAGGAAGAACAAAAGAAGAATGGAGCCAAGGCGTCCAGTTCTGGTATTTTTGTTGTTGATGTTAACCTTTCTATTTCTACCACTTGGGTATTGGATACCGGTTGTGGTTCTCACATTTGTTCAAATGTGCAGGGGTTAAGAAATAGACGGTTACTTTGGAAGAATGAAGTGGACCTCCGTATGGGGAATGGAGCACGAGTTGCTGCCATGGAGATAGGCGACTATCACCTCACTTTACCTTCCGGACTTTGTATTGTTTTGAATAATTGTTATTATGTGCCTGCTATGAGCAGAAACATTATTTCAGTTTCATGTTTGGATAATGATGAATTTGATTTTGTTATTAAAAATGGCAATGCTCATATTCGTCGCCAAGGCATTTCTTATGGCAATGCCATGTTGCAAAATGGCCTTTATATCCTTGATTTACAAAACAAAGAGTCCATATACAACATTAATACAAAGAGGGTTAAATCAAATGAATTGAACCCTACTTACTTCTGGCATTGTCGCTTAGGACATGCAAACGAAAAACGCATTTCAAGACTCCACAAAACTGGAGTGCTTGGGTCATTCGACTTAGAGTCTTATGATACATGCTAGAGGTGGTTTTAGCTACTTCGTGACATTTTTTCCGCTGTGCTATCATGATTATCATACCATGTCATATTCCATCAACATATACATATATATGTACACATATGTACATATACATATGTGTATATATATATATATACCCCATTCTAATTAAGTAATGACATGGATAATTTTTACTTTACTATAACTAATCCGATCTTTATCATAATTATGCTCTATTTCCACATATCCACTATCTACTAATATTGCTTCATAAAAATCTCTACTCTTTCTATGATCTTCCTAATAATAATACCATCTGTTAGGAAACACATAATCTATCAATCTATAAAAAATTTTGGTCTCTGATATGTTAAGCTTTCTGGTTCTAATTTCTTGATAAACAAACTCTTTTGGTTTAAGAAATAAGGAGAGGAAGTTTTTGATTTAGACATGGAAGGAGAGGGCATGATAGGAGAAGAAGGTGAAGCTAAGGCTGATGAATATAGTCGAGAAAGTGCAGAAGGTGAAAAGGTTTGAGGTCTTTGGAGTGGAGGAAAGGAAGGTGCTTGAGAATAGAAAGTTCTAAGTAAGTTTCTAATAGGAAGAGGTGTGATTGTAGAATTCCATTGATAGTTTCCTGATGATAATAAAGTTCCTAATGATAGTGTGGCTTTTGTTAGAACTCATTTTCCCTGTAAAAATTCATGAGAAAGAAAATCAGGTAAACTATTATTTTTGCCTTTGATGAACTCGATGTCAAAATCAAAGTTGCTTAATAAAGCTTGCCACCTTGCAAAAATCTATTTTGAAATTAAATTCTTAACATCTTTTTCTAAAATATATTTCACTGATAAACAATCAATGTGTAATAAAAAACTTTTTCATGTATAAATCATCTTCAAAATTTTTAATGCCTAAAACAATGCTTAAATTTTCTTTTTTAATAATACAATAATTCTTTTGAGTTTGATTACAGCTTCCTAAATAAAATCTTACTAATTCCTCCTTGTCTGACTCTTTTTTTTGGTTTTAAAATACCTCCAAAGCCTACATCACAAGCATCTGTTTCTATTGTCAAAAAAGGTTTTAGATGTGGAATATTTAAACACGGGAGACTTTTAATTTTTTTTATTTCTTTCACTACACTAGTATGCTTTTCTATCCAAGGTTCGGGTTTTTTTAATCTATTGTACAAAGGTTTACATAATTTTCCTAAATCTTTGAAAAAATAATGCACATAATTTAAACATCCTAGGAATCTTTGTAACTGATTCTTATCTATTATCTCATCTTGTAATTTATTAGTAAATTATAAACTTTTAGTTATTGGCTTTATAGTTATTTGATCTATATCATGTCCTATAAATCTAACTTTTGTTTGAAAAGGTTGCATCTTTGGTGCAAAAACAACCAATCCATTTTGATGAATTAAATTGAAAAATCTTTTCAAATGTTTTATATGTTGACTTATAGAATTAAAAAAAATAAGTACATCATCTATGTATATTATTAAAAATTCATGTATTGGTCTTAACATATCATTCATTATATTTTAAAATTCTGATGGTGCATTTTTTAATTCAAAAGGCATAACATTCCACTCATGATGTCCAAAAGGTACATTAAATCATGTTTTATATCTATCTTCTTCATCTATTTGTATTTGTCAAAATTCTGATTTCATATCAAATTTAGAAAAAATGTTTGCATTATATAAATTTTTTAATAAATCTCTTTTATATGGTATAGGGTATTTTATCCAGTGTAAAACTTCCTTTAAAGGTTTATAATTAATTACTAACCTAGGTGTCCCTCTTTCTATTTCTATTGCATTCATAACATAAAAGACTGAACATAACCAAGGTGATTTTGAATCTCTAATTAATCCTTTATCCTTCAAATCTTTAATTTCCTTTCTACAAAATTTTTCTAAATCTAGTGTCATTTTAATAGCTTATGCTTTCGTTGAAATCTTTTTTTCATCAAAGTCTTTGATATAAGGTAATTTTACTACATGCTGTTTTCTATTCTAAAAGGCATTAGGAACTGGTGCGCAAATTTTCTTTGAAAAGGTGTTTTCAAATTCTTTAGTTTTTTTCTTTTATTTTTGACTTTCTAATTGTTTTTTTATTCGTTTACTTTCTATTTCTTTGATAAGAAATTTAATTTGTTTTTGTTTATTTTTTAACAAATTGATTTCTTGAATAATTCTTCTCACATGACTTATTTCTCTAAATATTATAGGAAATACAAATTCAAAAAGAATTTCTTTGTCTAATATTGTTGTTTTAATTCTATTATCACATACTTGAAAAGGGTATAACATGATAATAAAAGGTGTTCCTAATATAACTCTTGAATTCAAATTTTTGACTAAAACTAATCGGTTTTAAAACAATATCCCTTATTACAAATTTTTACTCTTGAAAATTTATAATTAATTATTAACTTAGATCCACTAGCAGTACGTAATCTTTCAAAAGTTTTTTTATAATATTTAGTTGGAATTAAACCTTCTTAAATACAATTTTGATATGCTCCACTATCTATTAAAGCTAATGTAGTGAAATGAAAATCATCATTAATTACAATGTTTAATTTTACATACCATTTTTGGTAATATATTCATTTTTTGTTTCCTTAATAGTTATACTAGATGATGCTATACCTTTTAAATTTTTATCTTCATGTGCTAAGTTACTAAGGTTAACCTTTAAACTTTCTTCTTCTAAATTTTGCACTTTTCCTTTTAAAATGTTTACCTTCTATTTTAATATTTTAATTTCCTCTTGAGGATCTTATATAGTTGATTCTTTTTTGGTTTCAAATCTTTTATATACTTCTACTAGATTATAAGATGTAAAGTCTATTTTTTCTTTTGAAATTAATATCTCTCTTAACCTAAGTAAATAATCCTTTTTTGTTTCCTGATCATCTATTTTATCTATAATGTCTAATAAAAATTCCTTTTTTCATTACTTAAATATTTATATTGTTGCATTGACATGGTCCTATACAACTATAAGGTTTTATTTTCGAATCACTCTCTGAACTATTAGAGTCAAATTTTTCATCTATTACATTTAAATCATTTTCTGAATAATCAGTAATTTCCTCATCACTACTAGATGTTTCATTCATTATTATTTTAGCTATTTCATTTCTTAATTCTTCTTAGATATCTAAATTATTGATCCTTTTTCTTATTTTATAATCTCTTGAATAATGTCCTTGTTTTTCCACACTTGTAACAAATTACTATGTCCTTTTTATTTGTCTTTGGTCTAAATTTTTTATATCTTTGTTTTCTCTTAATAGGTCTTTCTTGATAATTTTGTTTCGGTTTATATTTTCTTTTCTTATATATGTATTTCTTTTTAGGTTTTATTTTTATTTTAGTACTTAAAGGAGCCCTAATATGTTGATAACCATACTGTTCACAAAATGATCCTAATTCTTTTCTTCCTACAATGCTATCTCTTTTTAATTTTGCTTTTAGCTTTAAATCAGTACAAATTGATAATCCTTCTATGTTAACAATATTTATCAATTGTCCATATGTCATATCATGATAAGGTATTGTACCATTATTTTCTCTTTTTTATTCTATTCCTAACTCTTTCTGCAAATAATGTTGGTAATCCTTCTAAGAATCTATTTTTCTAATAAGTATTATTACAATCTGATCTAGTCATTACTTTGGTTAAAAATAAATCTTTATACAATCTAAAGTATTGTAACTTAGGACATGTTCAATTTTGAAGAATTTCTGAACTTCTTTCCTGATATAATCGAGGATCCTCTACAAAGTTTTTAGCAAGAGCAAATATTAAAGTATTTATTATATCATCCTGTTCAGTCTCTATTTGCATATTGTTTTCTATTTTAATAATCCTTTTTCTAGCTGATAATATATGAGTTTTATCTACATCTGCTACATAGTGATCCCACCAAACTTTTAATTGGCCAGTAAATCCTGATAATAACATTTGAGCTACAACTGCTTTATTTTTTCTTTTTGATTTATAAGCACTAATTGCTAGCGTCATTTCTTGTAATATATTTAATATTTGATATTCTAAAAAGCCATCTATGTTCCATTCATATAAAGAAGTACCATCGTATCCTAACTGATATCTAGTTTCTTCATATTGAGTATTTGGAGGTCTAGGTATTGGATAATAATTTCGAGTTTTAGGTCTAGGTGTATAAGTATTAAAATGTAATTTTTTAATTGAATATTTTTCTTCATTATTTGATTTAAACTATTCTTCTACATTTTCTATTTCTAATGTAGTTTCTAAGTCTGATGTAACTTCTTCGTCTATAGTCATAATATGTTTATCTTTAATGCTTAACTTCACTAATCTCTCTTCCATCTTTTAGATTTATAGTTGTTTCTGGAGAAAATTCAAAAGGTTTAAACAAAGGCATTTCTAATTTAATGGGTGATTTTTCTGTTACTGATTTTGATGTTTGACCGATTTCTGCTTGTAGCTTGGGCATTTGTACTATTTCTTATACTCTATTTAGTTGACTTGTTGTAGTATCTAATATTTGATTTGAAAATTTATTTTGTAATATTACATGTTGTAAATCTTTTCCTACATCTTTACTTTCTAATTTTATTTCTTTAAATGATTCCGTAAAATAAGTTTTTTCTTTATTTTCTTACTTTAATACATTCTAAGAGAGGATATATAGCTACTACTGGGTGCCCTTCTATAGTATCCCATTGCTTACCTAATTTTGAAGATACATTTTTTTCTTTTTGAAATGGATAATCTATATTATTATAATAACAATAATTTTCAAACCATAAAAATAAAGGAATATTTACCTGCTTATCTTTCATTTTTTTATACCAAATACTTCTAAAATTATTTAATTATGCTTGAGAAAAGTTATTAAAATATCACTATGCTAAAATGGAGGATTGCTGGTTTTTTTAGATTAATTTACGACAGAGTTATAGCTTATGAGTATATTTATTATTTATGATTTTAACATATGAGTATAGATTTTTTATTATTTTCTAATTTCCCAATTAAATATTTGTTTCTTTTAATCATATATCTAATATTATCTATTAGTCTATAATAATCTAAAAAGGAAAGTAGATATAAACTTTCTATAATTAAAATTTCTTTTTCTAAATCAGCTAATCTAGGTCTAAGTATTTTTAACTCATATTTTAATTGATATATTAATCTATATATATACCTAATTTTTCTTTTAATATTTTCCATAATTTTAACCTAAAGCTATTCTATTTAATTTATTTTTAAAAATTCGTATCCTATAATTATTTACTTTTATCATAAATTCTAATCATTCCATTCTTTTACATAAATTATAATTTGGAATTATTTCAAAATTTTCAACAAATTTTTTAATTCTATATTCTCGTTTTAATTGATTTTCTAATGCTTTATTATATTATATTATATTATTAATTCTAATTTGTAAATCTATTATATTATATTATTAGTAAATCAATTAAGCCGAGAATATAGAATTAAAAAATTTGTAGAAAATTTTGAAATAATTCCAAATTATAATTTATGTATATAGCTACTATGATTATCAGGAAGCTTGGTACAAAGTATTTTACCTAAGGAATTTTCAACATTATTGGTTCTTTTACTTTTCGCACAAGTTTGGTGGTGTTATTCCCAATTGGTTTATTAGATGGTTTAGTTATTTTGGATTGATACCAGAGGTAGCTCCATTTTAGATAAAAGATGTATGTGTCAAGTTTACTACTTATTGCAATCTAGGCGCACCAGATATTGTTCTCAAGTATTTTGTAATATTCAAGGTACCATGGATTGTCTCATGGATATACCATGTTGCCAAGCAGATTAATCAGTTACCAATTTTATATAGAAAGTTTAGAGTCAAATGGTGGGATAGTTTTGATGTCAAAAAAGCAGATAAGCGAGCAGTTGTTAATTATTTTGAGCCAAAGATTTCATCAACTTCAACTTCAACCCCATCAACATGATTCATTGCAAATAAAAATCAGATTATCAATTTAATATCATCAGTAGCATCAGAGGAAGATTTTAATTCAATTATCTACTGAATTTTAGCTGAAAGAGCATCCTTATCAGGAAGTAGCACTCCGCCTCCCAATCGACTGTCTGAAGATTCTCAAGACCCTTATGCCAATATAGGAATATAAAATGCAAATGTGAATGTACATGTACATGTGATATAAATATAAATGCAAATGTGGTGTAGTATAAATGCAAACAAAAAAAAGTAAAAAGACAAAAATTCAAATTTTCAAAAGGTTAATAGTAAGTCTTATAACTTTCCTACAAAAGTTTACAATGATACTTTAAGACAAAAACTTTAAATTCTTTAAAAGCCTTTTATCTTTCCCTTATCTTTTAAACTGCACCTACATCCTTACCTGACAAAAAACATTGTTCACTAAAGTAAATATTATTTATCTTTCATCATTTCTATCCAAAGCTAAAACCTTTACCCTATAATTTTTAAAAGAAATCATATTCCTCTGACACCTTAACCATTTAAAGTAAAACCTCAATCTCCAAAATATGGTTTCAACACCATTAGATATGGTGTAATTATTGCTTTATATTCGTCAGATTTGAAGGAGGATCGAGCCTTAGAATATTTTGTATATAAAGGATGACATTTTTCAAGTGTAAGGCAGAGTGAATAGAGTTTTTTGAGAGCCTAAATGAAAAAGCCTTAGAATGATATTGGAATTATTCAATCGTGAGCTCAAAAGATTTTTAAGATTAGAGAGAAAAATAAAAAAACACTTTGTAATTTCTACTTCCCTATGTAATAAAATCTTAGATCTATAACTTATATTTTTAAAAGCTCATACATATACTCCTGTACCCTCATCAGAACCACCTTCATATAGATTATCATCAGATTATAATACATCAAGTATTTTTTTTAATTATATCTTGGTGTATTAATAATTTTTTTGGATGGTTTATGTGTTATAGATTTTGATAATGATAGATATATTTTAAAAGAACATTTAATTTTCTGAGCATGAAAATTTTCATTTAGATTTTCAATTAGATGAATTTTGCAATATTCAAGATTTTCATAAGAAAATAAATTTACTTGATATTTTAAATAATTTAGTTCCAAATATTCTAGCAGATTGGTTTCCCGATCTATAATATATTTCAATTAATTGATGGAGAACAAAAAAGATAAAAGCTTAAAGAAGGATATGAAAAAATTAGGAATGTTAAATAAAAAATTTGTGAATTTAATAATTAGATAGCTAGATTAAAAGTTTATCTTACAGTTCATCATCATATGCTTAATGAAAATAATATATGTGATTATAGAGATTTGAAATTAATATAATATTAGTAAATTTAATGTTAGATATTTTTAAAGAATTAGTATAACTTTAAAAATGGATAGACTAAAAATATGTAATTGATTTACGAATTATAATTAATAATATAATAAAATATAATAAAGCGTTAGAAAATTAATTAAGACGAGATTATAGTATTAAAAAATTTGTAGAAAATTTTGAAATAATTCCAAATTATAACATATGTAAAAGAATAGAAAGATTAGAATTTATGATAAAAGTAAATAATTCTAGGATACGACTTTTCAAAAAAAAATTAAATAAAATACCTTTAGGTTAAAATTATGGAAAATATTAAAAGAAAAAATAGGGATATAGATAGATTAATATATCAATTAAGAGATGAGTAAAAAATACTTAGACTTAGATTAGCCGATTTAGAAAAAGAAATTTTAATTATAGCAAATTTAAATTTACCTCCTATTTCAGATTATTATAGACTAGTAGACAATATTAGATATCTGATCAATAGAAATGAATATTTAATTTGAAAATAATAAAAAATCTATACCCATATGTTAAAATTATAAATAATAAATATATTCATAAGTTATAACTCTGTCGTAAATTAATCTTAGAAAACAGATTTTTGCAACATGGCAAGCTTTACTAAGCAACTTTGATTTTGACATCAAGTTCATCAAATGCAAAAAATAATAGTTTACCTAATTTTCTTTCTCTTGAATTTTTATATTGAAAATGAGTTATAACAAAAAAGTTTTAACAAAAGCCACATTATCATAAGGAACTTCATTATCATCAGGAAATTATCAACAGAATTCTCCAGTCACACCTCCTCCAATTAAAACTTTACCTAGAACTTTCTATTCTCCAGCACCTTCCTTTCCTCCACTTTAAAGACCTCAAACCTTTTCACCTTCTCCACCTCCTCGACGATATTCATCAACTTTAGCTTCACCTTCTTCTCCTTCTTCTCCTATCATACACTATCCTTCCATGTCAAAATCAAATAAGCCCTCTCCTTATTTCTTAAACCAAAAGAGATTATTTATCAAGATATTAGGACTAGAAGAGCTTAACATATTAGAAACCCTAAGTTTTTATAGATTGATAGATTATGTGTTTCCTGACAGTTGGCATTATCATGCGGAAGATTAGAGTAAGAGTAGAGATTTTTCTAAAGCAATATTAGTAGATAGTGGATCTGCGGAAATAAAGCATAATTATGATAAAGATTGGATTAGTTAAAGTAAAGTAAAAATTATCCATGTCATTACTCAATCAGAATGGGGATTCAGACCCTATAATATGAAAAATTTATCAGGATATCCTCCCAAGTTGGTATATAGCTACTATGATTATCAAGAAGCTTGGTACCGAGCATTTTACTTAAGGAATTTCAACATTCTTAGTTCTTTTATTTTTCACACAAGTTTGGTGGTGTTCTTCATAATTGGTTCATCAGATGGTTTAGTTATTTTGGATTGATACCAGATGCAGCTCCATTTCAGATAAAAGATGCATGTGTCAAGTTTACTACTTATTGCAATCCAGGCACACCAAATAATCTTCTCAAGTGTTGTGCAATATTCAAGGTACCATGGATTGTCTCACGGACATACCATGTTGCCAAGCAGATTATTCACTTATTAATTTTATATACAGAGTTCAGAGTCAAATGGTCGGATAGTTTTGATGTTAGAAAAGCATATAGGTAAGTAGTTGTTAATTATTTTGAGCCAAAGATTTCATCAGCTTCAACTTCAACCACATCAACAGGATTCATTGCAGATAAAAATTAGATTGTCAATTTACTATTGTCAACAGCATCAGAGGAAGAGTTTAATTCAATTATCAACCGAATTTTAGTTGAAAAAGCATCCTCATCAGGAAGTAGCACTCCACCTCCCAATCGAGCGTTTGAAGATTCTCAAGGCCTTTATGCTAATATAGAAATATAAAATGCAAATGTGAATGTACATGCAATATAAATACAAATGCAAATGTAATGTAGTATAAATACAAACATAAAAAAATAGAAAAAGTCAAAAAGTCAAATTTACAAAAGTTGAATAGTAAAAGTCTTATAACTTTCCTACAAAAGTTTACAAAGATACCTTATGACAAAAACTATAAATTCATTAAAACCCTTTTATCTTTCCCTTATCTTTTAAACTACACCTACATCCTTACCCGCCAAAAAATAATGTTCACTAAAGTAAATATTTAATATCTTTCATCCTTTCTATCCAAAGCTAAAACCTTTACCCTATAATTTTCAAAATAAATCATATCCATTTGACACTTATACCCTTTAAATTAAAACCTTTATCTCTAAAACACAGTTTCAAAACCATTTACACACGGTGCAATTATTACTTTATCTTCGTCAGATTTAAAGCAGGATCCAGCCTTAGAATATTTTGTATATAAAGGACAACATTTTTCAAATGCAAGGCATAGTGAATAGAGTCTTTTGAGAGCCTAAAATGAAAAATGCCTTAGAATGAAATTGGAATTATTCAACCGAGAGAACAAAAGATTTTTAAGATCATAGAGAAAAATAAAAAAACCCCTTATAATTTCTACTTCCATGTGTAATAAAATCTTAGATCTATAACTTATATTTTAAAAGCTTGTACATGTACTCTTGTAACCTCATCTAAACCACTTTATTGTAGATTATCATCAAATTATAATACATCAAATATTTTATTTTAATTATGTCTTGGTGTATTAATAAATTTTTAGATGGTTTATGTGCTATATATTTTGATAATGATGGAGATATGTTTTTACTAAAAAAAGAATTAATTAGTTTAAAAGAACATTTAAGTTCTGAGCATGAAAATTTTCATTTAGATTTTCAATTAGATGAATTTTGTAATTGTCAAGATTTTTATAAAAAAAAATAAATTTACTTGATATTTTAATTAATTTTGTTCCAAATATTCCAGCAGATCGGTTTTCCGATCTATAATATATTTCAATTAATGGATAGAGAACAAAAAAGACAAAAGCTTATAAAAGGATATGAAAAAATTTGGAATGTTAAACACAAAATTTGTGATTTTAATAATCAGATAGCTAGATTAAAAGTTTATCTTATAGTTTATCATCATATGTTGCATGAAAATAATATATGTGATGTTTTATTGTGTAGGTAAGTAGAATTTATGATAAAAGTAAATAATTTTAGTTCACAACTTTTCAAAAATGGAGGATCGCTGGTTTTCTGAGATTAATTTATAGTAGAGTTATATCTTATAAGTATATTTATTATTTATGATTTTAACATATGTGTATAGATTTTTTATTATTTTCTAATTCCCAATTAAATATTCATTTTTACTTATCATATATCTAATAATATCTATTAGAAATGAATATTTAATTGGAAAATTAGAAAATAATAAAAAATCTGCATCAATATGTTAAAATCATAAATAATAAATATACTCATAAGCTATAACTCTGTCGTAAATTAATCTCAGAAATCCAACGATCCTTCATTTTTCGTATTAGAGCCCGGTAGGGGTAGTAGTGTGTGTATAGTATGAGTCAGCCTTGGATAAATTTTGAACCCGAGTTTCCATGGGAATTCACTTTAAGTGAAGCGATTATAGCATTAATTGAAATATATACTTTATTAGAAATTTATCTTAGCGAAATTAAATTAGACTAGATCTTTATTAGATAAATATTTTGTTTAAGATATCCATGTGTATATTTAGTTGAGATAAATTTAGAAAAATTTGAGACTGTGCTTGGAGCAATGAAACGTTGGTCAGCCCTGAGGGCCTAGCATTTGTCAGCCCTTTGGTAGCCAAAAATGTCGTGTTGGTGGTCCTGTTTGGCTGGGTGGTCCCGTTATTCGCACAGGTTTCATTCTTGACTTCTTTTTAAATTTAGCTTAATCAAGCATACTTAGATGGATAGATTAAATAGAATATTTTCTATTAAAGATTCTAGATCTGGTCCAACTAGCGAAGATAATATTAGAGAATGATTTATTTGATTGGACTCTACCTAAATAAGATATTCAAACAATATATTCAATAGGTACTTTTGAAATTTTTCATGACTATTCTATAAAACAAACTGAGCAGGCAATAGTTATTCAATTGTTATAAGAAAAAGCAATAGATGATCATAAGAAGAAAAAATATAGATTTTTGCATATAGGATCAGTACAGATAACTATAAAGCCTTTATTTAGACTAGGATTAGATACTCCAGTTTAATGTGTTTAAGAGATGCTAGAAATACTAATTTTTCAAATTCCTTATTAGCAAAAGCAGAAACTAACTTAGCTAATGGACTAGTATATTTAAATTCTTTCCTATGATTTACTATTAGTTTATATGATTCAAATATATTAGACACTTTAACTTTAACTATTAAAACAAAAACTTAAATTTTAAAGAGAATGTTAGAGCAATAGCAGTAATATATAGAGTATATTATAAAGTCATGTCTACGACCATAAATCCTAAAACTAGAAAATCTTTTAAAAGAAATGAAACTTTATTATTTGAAGCCAATAAAGCATATTCTAATATCTAAATACCAAAAAGACTTAAATGGGATGAAATTACTAGATCAAGAAAATGGGAGTTAAAAGAAATATGTGAACCAAGGACAATTAATATTAATAATCAATTTTCAAGAATTTTAGAACATAGTGATGGAACTATTCAAATAGATTTTTCTTTAGAAAATAATCCGTCGAGTAGTGTTTCAACTTATTTAAATAATAGACCTTCAATACCTAGATCATTATGTGTAAAATATTTAGAATTAAGAGGAGTAGATTTCAATACAAATATTCCAAGACCATTATATACGAAAGAAAAAGAAAGTGAATATTCTATTAGTCCCAATAGATCTCAAATGGAAACTTTTTCTCAAATTAATCAATAAAAAGTATGATGACTAGTTTTCAAATAAACAAAGAATTTTTAAGAAACGATTTAAAAGCAGAATACAATAAGCAAAAGGCAGAGTGGTATTTTAATAACTTTTCTCAAGCAGAATTAAATATTTTTAGAAGCATTTGGTATAAAGAAATGGAAGATAAGCAAGTAAATATTCCTTTATTTTTATGGTTCGAAAATTATTGTTATTATAATAATATAGATTATCCATTTCAAAAAGAAATAAATGTATCTTCAAAAATAGGTAAGCAATGGGATACTATAGTAGGACACTTAGTAGTAGCTATACATCCTCCCTTATAATGTATTAAAGTAAAAAATAAAGAAAAAACTTATTTTATGAAACCATTTAAAGACAAAAAAATAAAAAGTAAATGAATAAAAGAACAATTATAAAGTCCAGAAATAAAAGAAAAAATTAAAGAATTTGAAAACACCTTTTCAAAGGAAATTTGTGCCCCAGTTCCTAATGCCTTTTGGAATAGAAAATAGCATGTAGTAAAATTACCTTATATCAAAGACTTTGATGAAAAGAAGATTCCAACAAAAGCACAAGCTATTAAAATGATGCCAGATTTAGAAAAATTTTGTAGAAAGGAAATTCAAGATTTGAAGGATAAAGGATTAATTAGAGAGTCAAAATCACCTTGGTCATGTTCATCCTCTTATGTTATGAATGCACTAAACATTGAAAAAGGGACACCTAGGTTAGTAATAAATTATAAACCTTTAAATGCAGTTTTATAGTGGATAAGATACCCTATACCATATAAAAGAGATTTATTAAAAAAGTTATATGATGCAAACATTTTTTCAAAATTTGATATGAAATCATGATTTTGGCAAATACAAGTAGATGAAGAAGATAGATATAAAATAAGATTTAATGTACCTTTTGGACATTATGAGTGGAATGTTATGCCTTTTGGATTAAAAAATGCACCTTCAAAATTCCAAAATATAATAAATGATATAGTAAGACAAATACATGAATTTTCAATAGTATACATAAATGATGTACTTATTTTTTTGAATTCTATAAGTCAACAGATAAAACACATGAAAAGAAATTTCAATTTAATTCTTCAAAATGGATTAGTTGTTTCTGCACCAAATATGCAACTTTTTCAAAAAAAAGTTAGATTTCTATCACATGATATAGATCAAGGAACTATAAAGCCAATAACTAGAAGCTTAGAATTTACTAATAAATTTCTAGATGAGATAAAACATAAGAATCTTGGACCTTGGACAGAAAAACATGCTACTATAGTGAAAGAAATCTAGGAAAAAATTAAAAGTCTCCCATGTTTAAATATTCCACATCCAAAAGCTTTTTTGATAATAGAAACAAATGCTCGTGATGTAGGCTATGGAGGTATTTTAAAACAAAAAAGAAAATAGGTAGACAAGGAAGAATAGGTAAGATTTTATTCAGAAAGCTAGAATCAACCTCAAAAGAATTATTCTACTATTAAAAAAGAAATTTTAAGCACTGTTTTATGCAGTAAAAAATTTGAAGATGACTTATACATCAAAAAGTTTTTATAATGCATTGATTGTTTATCAGCGAAATATGTTTTAGAAAAAGATGTTAAGAATGTAATTTCAAAATAGATTTTGGAAAGGTGGCAAGCATTACCAAGCAACTTTGATTTTGACATCGAGTTCATCAAAGGAAAAAATAATAGTTTACCTGATTTTCTTTCTTGTGAATTTTTATAGGGAAAATGAGTTCTAACAAAAAATTTTAACAAAATCTACATTATCATCAGGAACTTCATTATCATTAGAAAATTATCAACAGAATTCTCCATTCACACCTCCTCCTATTATAACTTTACCTAGACCTTTCTATTCTCCTAGACCTTCATTTCCTTCACTCCAAAGACCTCAAACCTTTTCACCTTTTGCACTTCCTCGACCATATTCATCAGCCTTAGCTTCACCTTCTTCTCCTATCATACCCTCTCCTTCCATGTCTAAATCAAAAAATCCCTATCCTTATTTCTTAAACCAAAAGAGATTGTTTGTCAATATATTAGAACCAGAAGAGCTTATCATATCAGAAACCCAAAGTTTTTATAAATTGATAGATTATGTGTTTCCTAATAGTTGGCATTATCATAAGGAATATCAGAGTTAGAGTAGAGTTTTTATGAAGCAATATTAGTAGATAGTGGATATGTGGAAATAGAGCATAATTATGATAAAGATCGGATTAGTTATAGTAAATTAAAAATTATCCATGTCATTTCACAATCAAAATGGAGATCCAGGCCCTATAATATGAATAATTTATCAGGATATACTCCCAAGTTGGTATATAGCTTCTATGATTATCAATAAGCTTGGTACAGAACATTTTACTTAAGCAATTTTCAAAATTATTGGTTCTTTTACTTTTCGCATAAGTTTGGTGGTGTTCTTCCCAATTGGTTCATCAGATGGTTTAGTTATTTTGGATTGATACCAGAGGCAGCTCCATTTCAGACAAAAGATGCATGTGTCAAGTTTACTACTTATTTCAATCCAGGCGCACCAGATAATCTTCTTAAGTATTGTGAAATATTCAAGGTACCATAGATTGTCTTATGGACATACCATGTTGCCAACCAGATTAATCAGTTACCAATTTTATATAGAGAGTTCAAAGTTAAATGGTGGGATAGTTTTGATGTCAGAAAAGAAAATAGGCAAGCAGTTGTTAATTATTTTGAGCCAAAGATTTCATCAGCTTCAACTTCAACCCCATCAACAAGATTCATTGTAGATAAAAATCAGATTGTTAATTTACTATCGTCAGCAGCATCAAAGGAAGAGTTTAATTCAATTATCAAATGAATTTCAGCTGAAAGAGCATCCTCATTAGGAAGTAGCACTCCACCTCCCAATCGAGCGCTTGAAGATTCTCAAGACCGTTACACCAATATAGAAATATAAAATCCAAATGTGAATGTACATGTGATGGAATATGACATGGTATGATAATCATGATAGCACAGCGGAAAAACAAAAATTTTATCATACATACCATACATATCCAAAGATAGGAACGAAAACATGCAATTTTAGGGTTTTGAAACTTACAATAGATTATGCCTTTTATTCTTTGATTTTGTGATGTCCAGCAACCAAGATGCCTTTATCCACCTTAGTTCTCGATCACCAATGCCAAGGAACAACCTTTTGCGCCACTCCCTCTATTCTCACACACACAATTACACCGTCGGCTTAAAAACGAGATTGCTAGATCTCTTTTTCGGTATTGTGTAAGGGTTATAGTTTGAAGCTACAAAACTTGATTTTGTACTTCTTTAGATTGCTATTACTGCTCAATAACACAAGAGAATGAGGAACAATCCTTTCTCCTTGTGAAAAATTGAACAAAAGAATTAAGAGAGAGAGTCACTATTCACGAGTTACTATTCATGCCACAAAAAAATTAGGTTTAGGGTTTTATTTCTTTTAATATATATGCTTATCCTTTGGCAAGTCATTAATCTGAATTCAACTATCCTAAGATAATTAATTCAAACTCTATCACTTCCTAAAGATAAGTAATATATTTTGAATTAAACTCCTTTGAATTTAAATTCAAATTTGAAATAAAACATAAGACATTTAAATAAATGAAATCACTTAATTAAATATATAAGTGATTTAATTTAATTTAAATTCCTTTAGGCTTTAATATTCAATTAACTTAATTAACACAAGATAATTAATTAATTGAAATTAAACCTTATGGGCTGAATTTCTCTCTCTCATGGACCAAAGCCCAATAGCAATATTATAACCCATTACATTCATTAATTTGACTTTAATTAAAAGCCCAAATTAATGTCCAATACTTAATTTAAATATTTTAAGCCCAATGCTTTGTGTGCGATCCTATAGGTCCATTTAATGTTGGCAATGAATTAATAAATTAATTCAAAGGCTATATATATTCTCTAGCAAGATATTATAGCATTCCAAATTAAATGAAAATGCATATGGCATTTGGTGACCTAATGCAATTTCGCATAGTCCCTTACCCATAAATATCAGAATTAATATAAGGCATGGAACTAGTCATCCTTATATACATTAATTCATTTCTTGATATTCCAGTGACACTGAACTCTCAGATAAATAATGATTACTCATTATTTCATCTCGGTATGGCCATACACTTCTCAGTTCACTGATCAAGTGGCCGGTGATATTTTTCTCTCTTATCGAGAGGGGTAATCCCTTCACTTCTCTCATGCTCTCTAACATGAATCAGTGCATACCCAATCATACCCGTACTTGTCACTCTGTTACGAGCACGTTAGGTGTATGTCAAAGTACACAGTAATTCATAAAGAGTTTCATAGAGATTTCAGGTCTAAGAACTCCGATACAAAACTTGCATATGAGAAACACTTATGACTTGTACCATGTAGTGTTCTCATGAGCGGATCGAATCCAGATACCATGTTCTTTAACATGTATCTATCATCTCTGATTGACACTCTTGTCCTAATGATCCGTAGGACAGAACTCATAAGATCAGAGAGAGCATACTAGTCTTAATTCATTTGTTATTCCCATAACAATGACTGACTAGGGATATTTAGAATGATGTCTCATTTGTTTCAAGGTCTTACAATCCATGTACCTCACACATGATAACTTAACCGAAACGACATTCTTGGATAGTTTTATCAATTTATATGCACAGGAATACAAAAGATAAAACTAATGCCTCATTTTATTAATTTCAAGTGTTTCGTTACAATGCATTGGGGCTAGGGCTTACACTAACAATCTCCCACTAGCGCTAGTCCCAATTGGGCATAGCCCTAAGACCGAACGCTCTCAAATGAGCTTCGTGCAGATTTGGACGTAACTGTTTCGTCAAAGGATCTGCTACATTGTCTTCACTTGATATCTTGCTAACCTTGACGTCCCCACGATCAATGATTTCTCTGATCAAATGGTACCTTCTAAGTATGTGTTTGGATTTCTGGTGTGACCGGGGCTCCTTGGCCTGTGCAATGGCCCCGTTATTGTCACAGAAAATTTCTAATGGATCTAGGATGCTTGGGACCACTCCTAATCCATTAATGAAATTTTTAATCCAAACAGCCTCTTTTGCAGCCTCACTTGCTTCAATATACTCAGATTCTATAGATGAGTCGGCAACGGTTTCTTGCTTCGAGCTTCTTCAGCTGATAGCACCACCATTCAAAACAAAAACAAACCCAGATTGCGATCTAGAATCCTGAGTGCTGGTCTAAAAAGCAGCATCGGCATAACCTTGTATGACGAGCTCTTCTTGACCACCATACACCAAGAAGTGATCCTTAGTCCTTCGCAGGTACTTCAGGATCCCTTTTACAGCAGACCAGTGCTTCTCACCAGGGTCTTGCTGAAACCTACTGGTTATACTCAGTGCATGAGCAACATCCAACTAGTACATAACATAGCGTACATGATAGATCCAATAGCAGATGCATATGGGATTCTACTCATGTTGTCCCTTTCCTCTTTGGTTTTAGGGCACTGTTCTTTAGTCAAAGGAACTCCCAAAGCCAAAGGTATGTATCCTTTCTTTGAGTCTCCCATACTAAAATGCTTTAGTACTTTGTCTATGTACTTTTCTTGACTTAGTCCCAAAAGCCAATTCGATCTATCTCTATAGATTCGAATACCAAGTATTGTCTCGGCTTCACCTAAGTCTTTCATTGAGAAAAATTTTCCCAACCATTGCTTAACCTTTTGCAATGTTGGAATATCATTCCCAATGAGAAGGATGTCGTCCACATATAGGACCAGAAACACTACTATGCTCCCACTAACCTTCTTGTACACACAAGGCTCATCTTCGTTCTTGATGAAGTCAAATTCTTTGACTGCCTCATCAAAGCGAAGATTCCAACTTCGGGATGCTTGCTTTAATCCATAAATGGATTTTTGAAGCTTGCATACCTTCTTAGGATGCTTGGGATTGACAAAACCTTCAGGCTGTGTCATATACACATCCTCAAGTAAATTTTCGTTAAGGAAAGCAGTTTTGACATCCATTTGCCATATCTCATAATCATGATATGCAGCTATGGCAAGCAAGATCCTAATGGACTTGAGCATGACTACAGGCGAAAAGGTCTAGTCATAGTCTATACCATGAGTTTGTCGAAAACCTTTTGCTACTAGTCTACCTTTGTAGGTCTTATCAGCTTTTAGTTTGAATAACCACTTGCATTCAATTACCTTAGCACCTTCTGGTGGATCAACCAAGGTCCAAACCTGGTTATCGTACATTAATTGCATCTCGGATTTCATGGCTTCAAGCCAATTATCCGAGTCTGGGCTTTCAATAGCTTCTCGGTAGGTAGTAGGATCCTCACGATCTACTAACTCAATAGTGTCACTGTCAGTGATTAGAAATCCATATCTCTCAATCTCCTGACGTACCCTACCGGACCTTCTAGGTTCTTGTGTAATGGGTTCTTGTTCCACAACTGGTTGTGAACTTGATCCCATTTCCAAACCATCCTCTATAGGAGTTTGTGGTGCTTGAATTTCTCCAAGTTCTACTTTACTCCCACTGTCTTTCTTGAGAAGGAACTCCTTTTCCAAGAAAACAGCCTTGCGAGCAATAAATACTTTGTTCTCGGCTTGTGAGTAAAAGTAGTATCCCTTTGTTTCTTTAGGATAACCCACAAACAAGCAGACAGTGGATTTGGACTCTAGTTTTTCAGATGTTAATTTCTTAACATGTGCTTCACAGCCCCAAATCCTGAGAAAAGACATATTGGGTTCTTTCCCAGTCCATACCTCGTGTGGTGTCTTCTCAACTGCTTTAGTTGGAGTACGGTTCAATAGAAACGCAGCAGTTTCTAATGCATAACCCCAAAAAGAGATAGGAAGATTAGCTTGACTCATCATAGATCGAACCATGTCCAACAGAGTTCGATTTCTCCTTTCGGACACACCATTCCATTGAGGTGTTCCAGGAGGAGTGAGCTGTGAAATAATACCACACTCCTTTAGATGACTGTCAAACTCTTGGCTTAAGTATTCGCCACCTCGATCTGATCGAATGGCTTTTATACTTTTGCCAAGTTGGTTTTCTACTTCATTCTTAAACTCTTTGAATTTCTCAAAAGTTTCAGACTTGTACTTCATCAGATAGACATAGCCATATCTACTGAAGTCATCTGTGAATGTCACGAAGTAGCTAAAACCACCTCTAGCATGTGTACTTAAAGGTCCACATACATCGGAATGTATTAGTTCCAATAAGCCATTAGTCCTCTCGCCATTTTTAATAAAAGGACTCTTTGTCATTTTTCCAAGCAAACATGGCTCGCATGTATCATAAGACTCTAAGTCGAATGACCCAAGCACTCCAGTTTTGTGGAGTCTTGAAATGCGTTTTTCGTTTGCATGTCCTAAGCGACAATGCCAGAAGTAAGTAGGGTTCAATTCGTTTGATTTAACCCTCTTTGTATTAATGTTGTATATGGACTCTTTGTTTTGTAAATCAAGGATATAAAGGCCATTTTGCAACATGGCATTGCCATAAGAAATGCCTTGGCGACGAATATGAGCATTGCCATTTTTAATAACAAAATCAAATTCATCATTATCCAAGCATGAAACTGAAATAATGTTTCTGCTCATAGCAGGCACATAATAACAATTATTCAAAACAATACAAAGTCCGGAAGGTAAAGTGAGGTGATAGTCGCCTATCTCCATGGCAGCAACTCGTGCTCCATTCCCCACATGGAGGTCCACTTCATTCTTCCCAAGTAACCGCCTATTTCTTAACCCCTGCACATTTGAACAAATGTGAGAACCACAACCGGTATCCAATACCCAAGTGGTAGAAATAGAAAGGTTAACTTCAACAACAAAAATACCAGAACTGGACGCCTTGGCTCCATTCTTCTTTTGTTCTTCCTTAAAGAGAGCGCAATTCTTCCTCCAATGCCCTATCTTGTTGCAATGGAAGCAAGTGCTCTCACTCTCTTTGAGTTTTGGCGCCTTGGGCTTGGATTAGGCCTGAGGTGCACTCCCACTTGACTTGGGTTTTGCCTTTCCCTTTCCCTTTCCCTTAGCTTGTCCCTTCTTAATTCCCTTTTGAACCATTAGTACGGGATTGGTCTTTCGAATGTTTTCTTCAGCATTCTTAAGCATCCCATGAAGCTCAGTGACTGACTTGTTCATTGCATGCATGTCATAATTCATCACAAATGGATCATAAGCAGCAGGCAATGATCCTAAGATCAAGTCAGTGGCCAATTCCTTTGGCACTAGTACCTCAAGCTTCTCAAGAGTATCAAGATACCCTTTCATCATGAGTACATGGGTACTAACAGGTGTACCCTCAGCCATCTTGCAAGAAATTAATGCCTTTGTTGTCACGAACCTCTCGTGACGAGCTTGCTCTTGGAACATCTCTTTGAGGTGCACCATGATCGCATTAGCCTCTTGGTCCATAAATTGCTTTTGCAATTCAGGCACCATAGTGGCCAGCATCAGACAGGTCACATCATTGGAGTCGCTCTTCTTGGTCTCAAAAGTTTCCTTTTGAACCGCAGAGGTGTTCCTTCCTGGTTCATCAGGCAAGGGTGCATCCAAAACATACGACTTCTTCTCTTGAATGCCATATGTCCATTTTCAACTTTTTAAGACTTTTAACTTTATGGATTTATAATTCCATCCTAGAACTTCTTTCAATCAAAAATTTTTCACAACTTGATACCCCTCAGAAGGATATGGGGGTGCTAAAACAAAACCATTAATAAAATGTCATTAAAATAATTGCTAATTATTTACTTGATAGCAATATTAGATTATTACAAAGCACATATATTAGGTACATAAAAGAATAATAAAAATCACATCCTAATTTATAGGTTTGCCGACTGTTATTTTCCCAACTCTAATCTCTGCATCAAATATATAAACTCCTGCACAGATGGAAAGCTAACATTTTGAGCATAAAGCTTAGTAAGTGCTAAAATTATAAATGCTGATAAACAATATATATATATATATATAGATATATATATATGTAAATGTATAAGCAAGCATAACACGAAATAACTTAAGTATGCAAAAGACCTATAAGTTATAATTTAGAGAGTAAAAGAATATAGCTAAAACTTGACCTGAGTATTAATAAAAATAATTAAAAGTAACATTTCAATAAGTTTCTTGTCACATTCTGAGGTAACAAACAAAGGAATTTTACACAGGAAATACCAAATGGGAATGTCATTTTTTCATAACCAAATCAAGATAGTTATAGAGTAGAAGATACTCTTACTGTGTATCATACAAAAGAGGTAATAACCTCATGTGTCTTATATCAAAAGGTGTTATAACATCAATGTTCAGAAGACACTATAGTGTCACAGGAACGGTTATGGAAGCTCCAAATCATGCCTAGCTATTTGACAATGGGACTCACAAGCACAACTTTACTTTGATGACTTATATATATATATATAACATGTAAAATTACTAGAGAGTGAAATTTAACAGAACATTCACAATTTATTGGCTTAAATTCAAATTAGAACTTTAATGAATAAATGTCTCATTGAGAAAGAATAAGTTACCATTTCATAATTATATCATGTAAAGAATTTCATTAGTGCCAGAGGTGCCCATACTCAAATGATTATCAAAATATAGTTCATGGTATAGTCAAAAATTCATGCACTTGAAATTATATTCATATATGCATAAAAACTACATTTGAGCTCTTTGGAATCAACTCTAAGGATTTAGAGGTATTCAATCAAGTTAACCAAGGTTTAGATGACATTCAAATGCTTATAACACATATATAGGTAGTGACCTAAGGAAGGGGAACCAAACTGAGACACCATACAGTTTAGTCAGGTCATGAACCAACATTTAGTCAAAAAGGCATTGACCTGGCTAAGACAAGAATTTTCTTAATCGAGTTAGGTGTTCTACAGGTATACAAAATGCATGGACCTGACTAAGATAGAACCATCGTGGCTGGGTTGATTAAAGAACTCCATTTTTCTTATAAACTTCCATAAGCAACTTAAGTCATTCCCCACTCCATTATCCTAACCAATGTGATATCATAATTATTTATCGATTCCCACATCTGATAAGCATTATATAACCAATTTACCCAAGTAAAGTATCTAAATAAATCATCACTTAGCATACAAATTACATTACAAATTATACGGGTTTAAGGTTACCTTTCCAAGCTTCTAAGTTATAGAAGATAATTTTCATATTACTTTTACTATCTTCATTATTCACCCCTTTCATACCAGAGTTAATAGGATGGTATAACCTTACTACAATTCAAAAATCTAACATGCATATAATCTTAATAGAGAGTACGCTTCCCATACCTTGATTGTAACATCCTTATCCTATAACCTAGCTATATCACTTTATCCTATATCATTAAACATGCTTTACTATGCTATTATGGCATTAACTATACTATATAGAGATCTTATAAGAAAAACTTAAACATAACATATGACCTTTAAGAGTAATACTTTATTTACATATGAATCTCTTAAAACAATATAATATTTAGATATACTAAACACAAAATACTATGTACTTTCCAATCCTCTAAAACTTGCATTGGCCATCTCACTATAGATATTATCCTTGAGAAGAAGTCTTATCTTGACAACCTACATGGATAAAAACCTGCGCTAAGCTATATAACTTAGTGGGAACATATAACATATAGATGACTTCTTTTTAAAATTCACCAAGATAATACGTACACATATGTATATGTATCATTAGGCATATAAACCAATCATATAAAACAATAGCAATGTGATCATAATATTTTCCAATTACAACTTAATTTTCATATTATTACTATATTTAATTTCGATTGTTTGTTATACTATTCAACCTATGTAATAAATTGTGTATTATGAATGTTTATTTAGACTTTAACTATATGTTTCTCGATTCTATATTTACATCCTTGTCTAACCACTTTACCTCACAATCATTCTTGAACACATGTTGATGTCAATTTAAGTTTATTAGGATACATATTTGTAAATCATAGAACTTATAGTTAACAAACTGAATCTCTATGTATTATTAAATACAAAATAATTCCAATGCCATATAAATATGTGTATCATAATCCAAGTATTGAAATGTATATTAACAATCTTAACTAACTATTATTCATAAATTGTCATTTCATTCTTTCTTTGGTTACGGATTGGATTCCTAATGCATTAGATTATTAATTTACTTTTATCTTTAGCCTCAAATCATTTTAAGTTCACCAGCCATAAGTTCACAATTCATTTATATTTACATTTAAGATGTTACACCCATCATTTCTAAATGTAAAGCAAGAAATGAGTAACTGTAAGGAAAACATATAAGCTAATGCAATTATTGAAAGATGGCTAAAATGACAATAGTACACAAAATCATATGCATAACTTATTGTCTAATTTGAACATATAATACTAAAATGCCATGTATCATTGCATATTAAAAGTAAATCCTCATTCTATATCATGTTTCTCCATATATCAAATAGGTTTCTTATAATGTTAACATAAAGATTAATTTAAGAACTATCATGCTTATTTATCTTTTAATTCAATATAATGATTTTCTTTATTTTGTATCAAGCCTGCACTTTTTTAAAGAAGTGAATAATGGGTTAAACTATAGCACTCAAAGGTATAAATAAGATACCCAAAGGTATTAAACTTTAGACGTAAATGGGACCGAATTATAATAATGATCAGTCGAGCAGACCCAAAAGGGGTCGGCTAACAACCCAAACTAGGCTATTTATAATCCAAATGAGACCATTTCTATACTTTATGACCCAAACGGAGTCAAAATAATACTATCGCTGCTGCAAATTAACTTTATTGGCATGCCTATCTATCCATATCCTAGGCATAATTCAGGTAGTTAAATCCCTTTACTTTATTTTTCTTTACTTTAATTTACTCAGCACAATCATATACATAAATGTACACATATACTTATGTATAACTATGAATATAGTAATCATTCATGGGTTCCAATGGAAACTTTCTATAATCATGTTAACATGTATTTGCATGGGCATTTTTATACTATACTTGTAATCGAATTAAAGGAATGTAACTCTTTCACATATGTATAGTGATGATAATTAACATCAAACTATACTGAGTTTCTTTTATCAAATTCTATGTATATACATACTATATCTGACTTTTCTTCAAGTATACACTTTGATTAGGAACCACATATTAAATATGCTTATATTCTATACTTGTACATTCTATCGTACTTGTGTGTGTGTCTATGTCTGTGTGTATATATATATAAAGATATACAATCTTATACTCACTTAAGACCATAAGAAATCATACTTATTTATTTTATTTTAATAAAAAATTAAGATCATGTAAGCTCATATGCAACTTATATGAACTTTTTACCTTAAGTTCATTGGTGGTTTATAATATGATGCTATCAAACATCCATGTAATTATAAAACCTATAAGTTCAATTTCATCGTTAAACTATTTGAAAGATCATTTGATTATACAATAAAAACATCTCAAAATCATTAATCACACACACTACATTTGGTATAATAAATAGGAAGTTGTTTAATGCAAATTAATATCAAGCAAATTACTTTTCCTTTATACATATGAAATTAACATTTCAAACTATGAGAATATCAATAATTGCATGACATCAATATCAATCATGTATATTCTAGAGTGTATAATTATTTAGGCATATAAATATTATCCTATTATTACATCTTAATCGTGTTAGTACATGAAAGTGTAAGCATACAAGCATTCCCATATTATTTCATATAGAATATCAATGTCATTTAAACATGTTATTTTTAATTTCATGATAAAATTTAGATTTAGCATCCTTTTTAAAATTTATAGAGCATGGCATAACTATTTCTCCTCATTATATCACTCTAAAATCATTAAATTACATTCTTCTCACAAAATTCCACTAATAGTTTCTAGTGACCAACTTGTACACTAATTTAGACATACTAAACAAGATTTTTAGGAAAAGGGATCTTTTATAAACTTATTCCTCTATGTTTTTAGTTTATATAAAATAAAAAATCAACTCATTATAATCTCTAAATCACAAGATAATCAAGAAAAACTATAAGTTGTTCCCACTAACAAAGCTATAGGTACATTCGTCTTCAGGCCAACATATGACAAACTTAGAGAAAAATTTAAAATTCAATTTTTTCATATGAAATTTAGATATTGAAGTGTAGTTCATAACTAGACTAGAATTATTCAATTTTCTGCTCTACAATTCAAATTATAAACAAAAAACATATATTAGGTCAAACTAACTCAAAGATAGATTTTTTATACTATTTTGAAAATTCATAAAATAAAATCGCTGTTGAATTAGACTAAATTTTCTTCATAGGAATTTTGATCCTATATGTCTAGCTTATTGAAAATTTTTCTCATAGCATTTGGGCCTCTCTACAAAGAATTATATCCGAAATACTGCCATCTGCTCACTATAACTGGACAATAGCTCACTTTTAAATTTAACTTTAAATTAAGCATACTTAAGGGCAGAATCAAACTCAGGTTTCTTCTAAGAAATTATAGGTTTATATTTGAGGTGTAATTACAAACTTTAAAAACTCAAATTAGAGTTGTATAACTCCAAATATGCTATAAAAATATAAATCGGTTCCTAGTGAGCAAACACAAATTTTTACTTCTTTAATATTTAACAAATAAACACATACGAGGTATAATTCCTTAGATCTCAACCTTAAAAATATATTATCAACTCAAAATACATCCATTACACATTTTATCCACATTTCCACACATTAAATCCGCATGCAAGATGAGTAGAATTTCCAAACCTTTCCTGCAATACCAAATCTTATATCAATACTTCTTTTCTCTTGACTTTTTCTTCTTCCTCTTTCCTTGGTATGGCATTTTTTGATGATCCCTCATAACAAATTCTCTCATGCAAACTTACAATAGCTTAAAAGTGAACCAAATAGTCAAAAGGATGAATTCTTCAATAAAGAGAAGTGAGAGATTGATAGATCTTCAAAGTAATTTATATAAGCTCTATTCATAAGCACACTATGGCCCAAAGGACTGTTCACATATATGCCATCCTCTAACTGATCTACTGATGATATTTTATTAGATAAACCCCTAATGCATATGTACGAATGTGTAAAATTAAGATCTATCAAAGTATGCATATAAATGTCAAAAAGAGAAAAGATATCAGCTATAATTTTAGGTTCATCTCGATCCTCACATGTTCTCATTGCATATGCTTATACTGAACTTACTGGTGCCATGAAATGGTTTTTAGTCTTGGATGCTACACTCGAGTTAGACGTGAATTGGTCTTATTCCTTATGGTTTTTGCCATATCCATTGGATGCAACAGGTAGATTAGATGTCCGTCTGTTGCTTTGTAGTGCTTCACTTTGCTCTGCATCCTATAGATAACTTGCCTCGAGGTGATTAGTGCTTTCATATCCAAACTAGGCTCCAATCAATAGTATATAGGTACCCCTATGTCATCTAGTACAATGTGGAGACTTTAGTGGCTTACTACCTTTCCTGACTATGGAGCCTCTTCCAACACTATATGCTAAAGAATGACCCTATCATCTTCCATTGGTAGTTATACTATGCGATATCTCTTGTTTTGTGGATCCACCATTCGACTTATAAGACTTTTGCCCAAATAAAAGCCACCCTAGAGAAAGCTTTCCTCCATTCTTTTTCCCTTTTTTCTATTTCAGACTTATCTATATGAATAGTTGCTTGTACAAGCTGGTAATAATTCACTTGCTATAAAGAAGCAATAGCCATAATAAGTTTTTTAATAGGGTCATTCTAACCATCTTCAAATTGGTGACATTTGAAAGCTTCAGTTAAGTCTGACTTGGAAACATACCTATTGAGGTGACTAAATTATTGTTCATATTTAGCCACTATTATATTTATCTACCCTAAATTCAAGAATTGCTTCTATTTGGTTTTTTTATAGGCTTTTGTGATAATATTTTCTAAAATTCTTGAGCAAATAACACTTAGGTCAATTGATCAGGTAGTTATAGATGTTTTAACTCCAGCTTCCACCAATCATATGTTACTTCTTGTAGGAGTGACATAGCATATGTAACCATTTACTTTATCAAACACTCTCTAAACTTTCTCTAGCCAAAATTCTGCTTTATCAAATACTTCTAAAGTCATGCCAATGAATTCTTTAGTTCCATGCTTCTTAAGTGTATCGATAGAAGATTTTTTTATAGTTAATATTTGAAGAATCTATGCCATACCATATGATATATTCAGTAATTCCTCTCCCTATAACACAAGTATATTAGCCTTGAAAGCTATGAAAGGATTATAAGTAGATGGATCTGATTCTATCGGATTATTACTTTCGGCTGTCTCCTTTACAAGCTCGTTTCATCCTTTCATATTAAGTACTTATAACAAAATATAGACATCTACATTAGGCTAACTTGAATCACAATCCATATTCACTTATACACACATTTCTTAGTCTTCTAATGGCCACAACTGCCAGCTCTATACCTATAAAACCACTTACATAATGCATATATTTTGTTCCTATAGTTCTATATGTATAAAGGTGTGATTTAAGTCCATTTATGTTTAATGGTTTAGGTATGGCAATGTCATTTTGGCAAACAATTTCATAATGCATTCTTTAACTATAAATAACGCCATTATAATATTATACTTATTTTACTATGCTTTTCATAGGTTAATGCTAATATATGCTCACAATCAATAATTTTTTACAAACTTGTTCTTATAAAATCTACTCACATAAATATAAACCATACATAACAAAAAATATCAAAACCTACAAGCTTCACACTTTACTTCAATTAGCCTTTGACTTTGCAATTTATTCCTCATCTGCGACCCTATTGATGTGATGTGATTTAGCATAGCCATTTTGTTTAGTTATACATCATTTTATGATTTTAATGCATGTGTTTATATTTATTTTATTATGCTTTTTGTTATTTTTTATGTTCTCTTTATTTTATACGATCATTGTTCCTAATTGGATGAATTAAAGCATAAATGAGGGATTTTTATTGAAGAATTCAAGAGAAAGAATTTATTGAGGTTTTAGAGCTTGTACCGACTCGTGCCAGCATGTGCCAACTTGTTACAGTGACTCAAGATGCCGACTCGTCTCTTACTGAACTGAGTCATGAAGGAGTTAAGAGTGTGCCAACTCATTATCATGGTGTTAAATTGTTATATAGCCTATTCGTGCTGACTCAACTAACTCAGCACACTCGTCACCAAAGCAAACCAATGAAACCTTTCACACACCTATTCAAGATTACACCCCTATTTGAAAAGGCATCACTTGGGACACCTTTGGGCCTATAAATGCATGGAGATAACCATATTTTTATGAGAGAAAAAATATCAAGTAACCTTTAAAATAATTAGAAAAGATTATAAGGGAAAATAATACAATAAGGAGGAAGAGAGATCAAAAGAGGTAATTTAACATTCAAGTATTTTTTTAAAGAACCATTGAGGAGTCACCACTATTCTTTCTTTTCTTTCTTTTTAGATCTTTGCTTGAAATCATTCTCTTTCTTATGTTTATTATTTTGACAATTTGTATTTAGGCAAATTTTGTTTGTTAGAATTGCAAGTATGAATTGATCTATATTAACACAATTATCTTATTTCATATATGAATGATTTTAGTTCAATTTGGGTGCTTAACATGTTATGTATGCTTGATCACCATATATAATGTGTTAAGCAATTTGTTGGTAATAAGAATTTGGCCATTTTGGTGGAAAAGCAATTGAATTTACTTAAATTATAGAAATCACTTAGGAGACAAGGATTTTTCTTTGAGGGGTTGAAGAATAGGAATAGAATTTCATGGTTTTCATCTATCTCCATATTTACATGAGAGTGCTTGTGGTCTCTAGATGAGAATGCCCTTATTTGATAATGAGAGTTACACTAAGGGATAATAGGCCTTATTCTCCAATCATTGCATGCATATGTGGTGTATTGAATCTATATTTGATCAATTTATGACTTGTAATTCTAATGTCTTATTTGATTGTTTGGTAGTTATAAATTTAGACAGATTATTAGTTTAATTTAGTAAAGACTTTAGTATAGACAAATTCATTCAAAGTTATTATTGCTTATCCATCTTATTATCTATTCGGTTAATAGAAAATAACTCTTATATATATATATATATTGACTCCTAGAGTTTGACACCCTACTCACTCTTTCTAGGTATTAGAGACTAGGGTAATAAAATTTACACAACAATAAATTTTTGGCACAATTTCTGTGGAGTCAAATAAGTGATTGTTTTTATTAACTTAGGGTTGAAAAAGGTTGATTTAGGCCTTTTCTCTTATTTTCTCTATGAGTTTGATTAGTTGTAGTAGTTTAGTTTTTTTTATATAGTTTTCTTTATTTTATGTGCAAAAGTTATAGTAGAGATAATATTTTTCTATTTGAACCTGAAATTGATATAACTTTTTATGCTTTGTGTAGATATTAAAGATATCACCAAGAAGAGGAAGACCAAAGTTCAAATATCATGGCTGAGCAAAATAGGCATGCTTTGGGTGATTTTGCTATGCTTGACATATGGGAGAGTTTTAGAGGAATTGAATTGACTACAATTGCCAACAATAACTTTGGAATCAAGCCAAGTATTTTCCAAATGGTGTAAAATAATCAATTTGGAGGTCTCCAAGGAGAAGATCCTTTTGCCCACAGATTGGCCTTTCTCAATATTTGTGCAACATTCAAAATAAATGGAGTGACAAATGATGTAATTCGGCTTAGACTATTCCCTTTTTTTGGTTAAGGACAAAGCACAATTATAGCTTTATAGTTTGTCTAGTGAGTCCATTACTACATGGGATTAATTGAAGCTAACATTCCTTCATAAGTATTTTTCAACCTAAAAGATAGTCAAATTCAAAAATAAGATTACAACCTTTAGACAACATGTAAATGACACAATTTATACAACAAGGGAAAGATTTAAGTAACTCTAAAGGCAATGTCCTCATTATGGCTTGTTGGATTGGATGATTCCTTAAATCTTTTACAATGGTTTGATGGATGAAAATTTCAATATAGTCAATACAGCCTCAAGTGACAAGTTAATGAGTAAGACAACCAAAGAAGTAGTTAAATTGCTTGAGGAACTTGCATTGCTAGGATATATGGGAGATGAACAAACTATGGCTAAGGAAAGAAGAGTCATAGAGCTTGATATAATCAATTTGCTAACAAAAAAGGTAGATTGACTCATAAATTTGTAAGTAAATCTCAAGTAAATTCCATTAATAATTCAATTATCACTTGTGAATTGTGTGGAGAATCTCACTCTTATACACAATGCACAATAAGTTCTAGTGAAGAGGCAAATTTTGTTCAAAGAGGTTTTAATCAAATAGGGGGATTAAATTCTAATGCTTATAACCCTCATTGGAGAAATCACCCTTGTTTTTCATGGTCCAATACCTTATCACCCTCAACCCTCTAAATAACCCTATACCTAGTAAAGACACCGTGACCCGAGGTAACCTAGATAAGTGTTACCAAATGATGAAAAAATAGTATATTGTTGATAACGGGTTTAGATCTCGAAGCTCGAATCCTATATTTGTCATTTTCTCTTAAAGATTTTCAAGATTCTCCAAATTCTTTCAAATGTTTTCAAGTGTTTTAATGTGAGGCCCCTAATATGACCTTAGTTAGAAATGTATGATTTAATAGGATTATATTTAATTAAGATTAAATTAAAAATATGAATTTCATATATGAGATATGGGACAAGTGTTAAATTCTTTTTATTTTTTTTGGTTTAATAATATTCAAGGGTGTAATTGAAGCATGAAATGCTAATTGAGGGGTTAATTTGTCAATATGTCATTTTAAGGGTCGAATGTGAATAAAAGAATAAAATGAGGTGTTGATTTAAGAGAAGCATAAAAGAGAGTGTTTAATGTGTAACATGCAAAAAGATGAGAGAATTATGTGTGACATGCAATTTTGTGAAGGACCAATAAAGGAATTTTCCCTTCTATTATAAATGTTAAAAGTTGTATAGAAGAGAAAGAAATATAAGAAGGATAGAGTGGGGCAGAAATCTAAGAGAAATTCAAAAAGTTTTCTCTCTTTTACATCTCTAATTTCTTATGTTTTTAGGAATTTTTCATCTTAATCTTCAAAATCTTTAAGAATAATTCTTACATGTTGATGGTTCAAGAACAAGTTGGTGAAAATCATTAAGGTAATGGTTGAGTATTTAATTTTATTCATCACCATCACCACCACCATCATCATCATCATCTTCTTATTCTTTTTGAATGATTGGTTGGAGGAAAAAATTTGAAATGTATATTTATGAGAATGAATTTTTATGTAAAAGAAGAATAAGGTAGAAAGAACAAAGGAAATGGTATTGCAAAGGATTGAAAAGTTAAGGGAGATTTTAGCCAAGGTATGAGATTAATAGGACTCTTAGACATGCATGTGGTTAATTGGAGAAGAAACATGAATTTTTGTATGATAGGTTAAACAAATGATTTGAGAATAAATTCATAGAAGTTTTAATAAAAAGAAACATCTAAGCATCATTAATTAATTACTGTAATTTTAGTATATTTTGAGTTAGAAAACTTAAATTGAGATAATTTAAGTTTTTTATTTTACATAAGAAATATACCTATAACTTTGTAAAAGCAACCTAGGGCTAAATATGCCTATATGTTGTTCAAATATTCACTAAAAATTGCAGTGAAATACTATTTTCGATTTTGGAACAATTGTAGAAAATATGATGTTTTTTCTTGTATAGTGGTATGAATTCTATGAGGTTAAATTATATGCAAAATAGACTTCTGAATGTACATTTCATATGATGGAAGAATTGCCTAATTTTGTTTCTATGAATGTTAGCTTGAAAATCGTAGGAACTAGTTGCACTATTAAGGAACAAATTTTGGTATTTCGGGCATAAGTCTTTGTAGAGGGGTCAGATTACTACGATGTAAAATTTGGTTAAATAAGTTATATATGAGTATATCTTTGATAGAGGAAAGTTACTCTTATTCCTTATTTTATTCTATGAATTTTATAAGTGGTAACAAAAACTGTTTTTGATTTTATGAGCAACCTATAGTTTTTCTTGAATATCTTTAGTTTTAGATGTGATATTAAGATGAATTTTGATGTTTTAGAAATGGGAAATATAGGGAAATAAATTTTTAAGAGGTCACTTAGCATAAAAATAACATTTTCCAAATCAAAAATGGCACACAACGTAGATCCATAATGCTACCCCTGTGCGGAATTTTGTAGGCAGAATTTTAATGAATCTTCTATTATTGTTTAAATGTTGTTATGTTAAATATATGCCTATATGAAAACACATTGAATTATATAGGGCATGTAATATGATTTTTGATAAAGGTCTATATATATAATCTTGTATATACATAAATAAAGATTAATGTTAATGATATAAAATATTTATACATGATTAAACTTATGTACATGCTTGTTATATGCGATTATTCTTACATGTTTGTACTCTAATGATAAAGAACATTTATTTTTGAACATGCACTTATACTATGAAATAAGAAATGCGTGAGTATGACCATGTTCACATATGGTGCTTTAATGATAGCATGGTAAAGTACATAATTATAATGATATATGTTAAATTTTCTATACTTGTATTGTATTATGATGATATTAATACATGTCCATATATATATACACTAGGGATTATGTATCTTTTTATATGATCACATACAAATGATGTGCTATAATGTAAAGTTTTAAGAACGAGGCATGTTTTATGATGAGCACTTGAACAGGTATGATACATTACTTGATTGGCATAGTATGATTATGATAACATGTGATATTTAATGATAGCATGTTAAAAAGTATTTGAATCATTATATGAACTTTGCATACATAATTATGCCATAGCAACAATATATCTATCCTATGGTTATACATATGCAAATTGAATAGTAAAGTACAAGTATGATATATGAAAAGAGAATTAAATAGAGTATTGCCTGCAATTAGAGTTTAATTGCAGATAGATTGGCACCTATTGGGATATTGAGCTATTAATTCTAGTTTTGGAACGTGTTGTGTTAAAAATGATGTAACTTTGTGTTTATTGTTCAGATTTCTATGAGGTTAATTCCTACAAAAAATATACTTCAAAATTTACAATTTAAATGAAGAAAGTATAGATTGATTCTATTTCTAAGAATTCCAAAAGTTAGCTTGAATCAAATATAGTTGATGGCATTATTTGCATAAATAGATTTTAGTATTTTTGCACTATCATGAGATTTAGATATGATAATTGTATATTTATAGCTGGGTTATAAAATAGACTTATATATCTACCTTTTATATGAAGAAAGAAAAGTCTAAAAATGCCGCTAAACCTGCCTAAACTACACTTGAAAACCAGAATCATGTGATTGCCTGCCCTAATGAAAAGTCTTTAGTAATATACATTTATCTTGAGTTATAGAAATGATATTGTAATGCTTCTTGATTTTTTTATAAACTAGAAACATAGGGTAACAACGTTGTAGAATACTATTTTTGCTTAGAATGCCATTTTGAATGTCAAAAATCACTCATAAGTTGAACCTAGAAACCATTCTTTGCCTTGTCACGACTCGTGACAGTGTACTCTCTATCTGACTCAGACAAAGGACACGAGTCATGGCTGTCATCTATCCAAGTTGTACTATCCATCCCATTTGGCCCTCTTAAGCCTATAAATTGATACTAAAGAATTTTTAGACCTCCCTAAACACCTTTAAAGCATTGGAAGCATAAGATAAAGGGTTTTAAAACAAGATTAACATGTGATATCCTTGTACCAAAGTGCTATAAAGTTTATTTAACCTTTTTAAATAGTTATAAAGCATAACTTGATATAAATCCAATTTATAATGAGGGATATATATATATATTATCTTCATGATATCATAATGTAACATAAATGGCATAGTCAAAAGTAGAAACAAGTACACAGTAATGTAAGCTAAGGTAAATTATCATTGGTCATATACATATGATAACATGATTGTGATATGATAAGTTGCCAAATGATAACACATTCAAATATAAGTTTTTAAGAACAGGTATGTTCAAATACTGGTACTCGAATTGCTATATGAATACATGAATACATGTATATACACTGGAGATTTGTGTATTGTGATATGATCACATACATGTGCAAGGTGTTTGACATAAGTACAAGCATGATGTTTTAAATGAACTTGAAAACTGTATTGCCTACGACTAGAGTTTAATTATGGATAGAGAGGCACCTATAAGGATATTACAACAGCTCCTGTTGACCCTATTTTGGTCTAAATTTTTATTGATCCCGTTTGGATCACGAACAGTCCCATTTGGGTTGTTAGCTGAGCCCGTTTGGGTTCACTTGACTGGTCTCCGATTTTGTTGCCCCCTTTTTGCTCCATGTTTTCAATATCTTTGGATATCCCTTGTTCTGATACCCTCGAGTATCCCCTGCTCTCGTTATCCACCTTTAAAACTTAAGCAGGCTATGTTAAAGTGTAAATGCATTACAGTTAATTACAATATAAATAATGCATATGGTATATGAGTCAACATGATTAGCTATTGTTTTAAAAGTATATGTTAAATCATATACATTATGTTCAAATTCTTTTTATGTTATGTTTAATTTCAAGTATGTTGAATTAAATGCAAGGTTACATTGTTACTTATGATATCATATTTTATTATTATATTTATTTGAATATGTTATTTTTGATATTTTTCAATTACCATATGTTATATGTTTCTGATGACCACTATCTGTGGTTGTCTTTCTTGTTTAGTATCTATACTAAGCTATATAGCTTAACATCAGATATTTTATCCATGTAAGTTCTATAGTCAAAGGTTTTTCACAGGAACGAACTTTGTATCAGGACAGGCCAACGTAAAATTCATAGGAGTTGATGTAGGGTTATTTTGGTTAATTTTGTATAAGTTTTTTTCTCGTGCTTAATATGTATAAAAGGCTATTTAATATATGCATGTCATATGAAGTAAATGATGTAAGATAGTATATACATGCATATAGGAGCTAGAATGTTTATATATATATATATATATATTTGCTAGATGAATGTTGAATGCTATGCATGGCCATGAACAAATTAAGATAGTTGTATCATGCTTGGATATGATAAGGGAGTTGCATAATGAATCATTATGCATAAGAAATTAAAGTAATGGAAGTTATGTGAAACCCCTAATTAATAAATAGATTATCTGATAATAGGGACCATGAGATATGATTACTGTTGATCTAATTGGGTTAATAACCTATTGTGTTATGACTAGAAGGTATGATATAATATGTGATAAAGGCACTAGTATAGGGTTTTTCATTTTGGTATCATAGCCTAGGTTTAGTCTTTTCTGGAATATGAGTATAGAATTCTATTGCATGAGAGAGTGTCATGTTGGCCTAATGCAGAAATTATTATTTTCTTATAGATTAAAGATGGAGAATTCCTCTAGGGAAGCTATTTAAGAATCAGCTGAAAGTAATTTGCCAGTTAGATTAAATCCTTCTAACCTAGTGACTTTATCATATTTTCAAAATGAGATTCCTACGGTTGTTTCTGGAGAAGCCTTGTTTAAAATTTCTCAGGATATGGCTCAAATCTATAAAGAATGACTATGCCCAAAGCTCCAATATCTAAAATTATGAAACATGGGGCACAAGAATTTTTGGGCACTAATTTGGAACAATCCGAAGAAGTTGAGTTTTGGTTAGAATGGTTGGAGAGGATATTTAATGAAATTAATTATCCTGTTGATCATAAAGTATCGTATGTTGTGTCCTTACATCAAAGCATGGCTTATGATTGGTGGAAGCTGGTTTTAAGATAGCCTTAGCTACTTGACGCAATTAGAAAGAAATATGCTACTAAGGCTTATAAAGAGGAGAAATTGAAATAGTTTTTGAATTTGAGACAAAGAACTTTATTTGTGGCTGAATATGGAAAAGAATTTAGCCGTTTGTAAAAGTATGTTCCTAAAGAGATGTTGATAGGAGTTTTTAAATGCAGACATTTTGAAGATGGGCTAAATGATTGAATCAAAGAAAAATTATTCAGATTTACATCTTTGAATGCGGTAGATTTTAATCATTTGGTTATAACCGACATAAAAGTTGAAAATTATGAAATAGCTAAAAGTGAAAGGGAGCAAAAAATAAGTGGTTCTAGAGGAGGATCTTTCCTTAGGAAGAGATTTAGAGGAGCTTAAAAAGGCCAGCCTATAGAGCCTATTTTTAGTTATACTAACAAAGGAAAGAAATAAGAATCCACTACCAAGTTTAAGTCTAAAAATGAAGGTTCGACACAGTGGGGGGCATATACCAAAATGTCCTCACTGTTCTAAACGTCATTAGGGTAACTGCAAAAAATTTGCTGGTGAATGCTTTGATATGGTAGTGCTGATCATTTTCTGGCTAATTGTCTTATGAAAAAAGACTAAGGTTTTAGGCAACAAGGTAGTAGGGGAGCTTTCAATGCTCTAGAAGTTATAGCTGGTCCTTTTTCTCTTTATGATTATGACATACATACACTTATTGATCCTAGCTCTACTCATTCTTATATTTGTATTGGGAATTTGGGTACAGATATGTCTAAAATGCAACAGTTAGATTTTGATGTTTGTATGAATAGTCGATTTGGACATAGTGTAATTGTTAATAAAGTATGTAAAGACTGTCTTGTAGTAGTTTAGGGGAGAGAGTTTTCATTAGATTTAATTGTATTGCCTTGTCATAAATTTGATGTAATTTTGGGAATGGATTGGTTATCCAAACATCATGCCGGGGGGAATTATGAGATGAAAATAGTAACTTTTAAGGATATTGAAGGAAAGGAAATGGTAGTAGAAAGTAGTTGTTCTAAGCCACTGCCTAATGTTATATCGGCAATGCAAGAGAGACGTTGCATTAGAAAAGGATATTAAGCATTTTTAGCTTAATCCTTAACTCAAAAAGAGATACAGTAAAGCTTGAGAGTATAACTATTGTGAATGAATTTCCAAAAGTATTTCTTAAGGAATTGCCTCGTCTTCCTTTAGAAAGAGATGTTGAGTTACTATTAATTTGTTACTTGGTACAGCATCAATGTCCAAGGCACCTTATAGAATGGCTCCATCTGAATTAAAAGAGCTAAAGGTTCAATTACAAGAATTGTTAGACAAAGGCTTCATCAGACCTCGTGTGTCACCTTGGGGTGTGCCAGTTCTATTTATTAAGAAGAAGGATTGATCGATGAGGATGTGTATCAATTATAGGCAATTAAATAAAGTGACATTGATGTACAAATATCCTTTGCCTCGTATTCAGGATTTGTTTGATCAGTTGTGTGTGCTGGTGTGTTTTCAAAAATAGATTTAAGATCATGTTATTATCAGCTCAAAGTTAAGGATTAAGACGTTCCTAAAATTGCATTTAGAACCCATTTTGGGCATTATGAATTCTTAGTTAAGCTATTTGGGTTGACAAATGCACCTGCTGAATTCATAGATCTTATGAATAGGGTATTTAGACCCTACTTGGATCGATTTATTATGGTGTTTATCGATGACATATTGGTTTACTCCAAAAATGAAACTGAGCATGTTAAACATCTAAGGATTGTGTTGCAAATGTTGGAAGAAAATCAGTTGTATACCAAGTTGAGTAAATTTGACTTTTTGCTAAAGGAACTTTCTTTCCTAGGTCATTTTTTATCTACTGAAGGTGCTAGGGTTGATCCAAATAAAATTGAAGTTATTATTAATTTGAAACCACCCAAGAATGTGCATAAAGTTAGAAGTTTTCTTGGTTTGGTAGGTTACTATCGTTATTTTGTGAAAGGTTTTTTCGTCATTGCTTCACCACACACTAAACCATTAGGGAAGAATATTAAGTTTGAGTGGTTTGATCATTGTCAAGCAAGTTTTGATTTGTTAAAGAAAATGTTAACTGAAGCTCCAGTGTTAACACAACCAGTGTTAGGGATGTAGTATGCAATGTACAATGATGCCTCTAAAGTTGGTATGGGATGTGTATTAATGCAAGATGGTAAAGTATTGTATTATGCATCTAGATAGATGGAACCATATGAACAAAACTACCCGACTCATGATCTAGAATTGGCAGCTATGGTTTTTGCTTTGAAGATTTGGTGGCACTACTTGTATGGGTAAAAATACAAAATTTATACTAATCATAAAAGCCTCAAATACTTGCTCACTCAAAAATAACTTAATTTGAGGCAACGAAGGTGGTTAGAGTTATTCAAAGATTATGACTGCATAGTTGATTACCATACAGGAAAAGCAAGTGTGGTTGCTGATGCATTGAGTCATAAAGACTATGGCAACATTGATGTTAAAGCATTATAGATGGAAATTTTGCATCCGATGGTGCATTACTATCATAGCTTAAAGCTAGGCCTATGGTTAGGCAAATAGTGTTAGATTCCCAGAAAGATAATGAAAAGTTGCAACAGATTGTGAAAGCAATTTGTGAAGGAGATCAATCAGGTTTTATAGTGAAAGAAGATGGTGGGCTATACTACCATAATAGGTTATATGTTCCTGATGATAAAGAAGTGAAAGGAATATTGTTGCATGAAGCACATAATATTGCATTTACTATGCATCCAAGTGGGAACAAGATGTATCAAGAGTTGAAATAGTTTTACTGGTGGCCTGGCATGAAGAAGGATATTATGGAATATATCTCTAAATGTTTAACATGCCAGCAAGTGAAAGCAGAACATCAATTTCCTTTAGGTCTTTTAAATCTCATTCTGGTTCCACAGTGGAAGTGGGTAGACATTACCATGGATTTTGTTACTAGTTTGCCTCTTACTCAAAGGAAATTTGATGTTGTATGGGTAATAGTGGATAAGTTAACAAAAGTAGATCACTTTATACCAGTTCTCATAGATTATTCTATGGATAAGCTTGCGAAATTGTATGCGAATGAGATTGTACGATTACATGGTAAACTAGTGTCAATAATTTATGATCGAGATCCCAAGTTTACTTCGAGATTTTAGTAAAGTCTATAGTAGGCTTTGGGAACACAGCTCAAGTAGAATACAGCTTTTCATCCTCAAATGGATGGACAATCTGAAAGAGTTATTCAAGTTCTAAAGGATATGATGAAGGGATGTGCTTTGGAGTTTTCTAGAAGTTGGAACAAATATGTGACCTTAATGGAATTTGCCTACAATAACAGTTATCATAAGAGCATTCATAAGGCACCATGTGAGGCTTTGTATGGCAGGGAATGTAGAAATCTAGTCTATTGGACTGAGTTGATTGAATGCAAAGTGATCGGTCCTGACCTCGTCAAAGATATCGAGGAAAAAGTTTAAATTATCAAGCAGAGGTTGAAAGAAGCTAGTGACAGACAAATATCTTATGCTAATTTGAAAAGAAAGGATATTGAGTATCAAGTTGGTGATAAGGTGTTTCTGAAGGTATTCCCATGGAGTAAGGTGCTTAGATTTGGGAAAATGGGGAAGCTTAGTCCATATGAAATTCTTAAAAGAGTCAGACTAGTGGCTTATAGATTGGCTCTTCCTATGGAATTAGCCAAGTTATATTATGTATTTCATGTGTCTAATCTTAAAAGATATTGTTCGGATGAATCATATAAGTTGCAAGTCTAGGATATTCAAGTACAACCGAATTTCATGTATGATGAGGAACTAAAAGAAATCTTGGCTAGGGAAATCAGACAACTGAGGAACAAGTAGGTCCCTTTGGTCAAAGTACTATAGCAACATCATGGTGTACAAAACATAACTTAGGAACTGGAGGCAGCCATGAGGGAGCAGTATCCTCAATTGTTTGTAACACGTAAGAATTTTGAGGACAAAATTCCTTAAGGGGGAGAGATTTGTGAGACCCCTAACATGACACTAGTTAGAAAATGCATGTTTTTATAGGGTTATAATTAATTTGGATCAAATAAAAAATGTGAATTACACATATGGTATGGGACAAGTGGTAAATTATTTATATTATATTAATGGCATGAAGAAATTAAATCATTATTTTTGTTTAATAATGTTCAAGGGTGTAATTGAAACATGAACTATTAATTTAGGGGTCAATTTATAAGTATGGCATTTTAAGGGGAAAATGTGAATGAAAGAAAGATTTGGGAGGTTGATTTAAGAGAAGAAATAAATGGATAGGACAATTTATAACACGCAAGAAATTGATAGGTTGCAGTAAGACATGTAACTTTTTAAGGCACCAAAAAGGGAATTTTCGCATGCCATTATAAATATTTATTTTCTTGATAGAGAGAGAATGCATAGTGAGGGATGAAAATTGTAGAGAGAGTTACAAAAAATTATGTTTCTTCTTCTCATCTCTTGAAGCCATAGTTGATTTCTCCACGTATTATTGAAGAGAAAATAAGGTAAATATCTTAATTTGATAAGTTCATCATCTTTTTCTTCTTATTCTTGATTTTTTTGAGTGGTTGATTGATCAAAATGCTGGAAGCTTATGTTAATGGATAAAATTGTTCTTAAAGGACAAGAATAGATTGGAAAGAGTAAAGGAAAAGGGACAGCACAAGATTAAGGCTAGGGGAAATTTTGGCTAAGGTATGGAATTGATAGAATTCTCATACATGCACGTGTTATTTGGAGAAGCAATATGATTTAAATATTTTGTAATATGATTAATTGAGGAGAGAACAAGTTCTAGGTAGTATTACTTTAAAGAACATATGAAACATTGTCACCTAGTGACTGAAATTCTAGCATATATTGAGTTAAAAAAACTCAAATTGAGATCATTCAAATTTCCAAAGTTAAACAATCCATATGTCTAAAAAATTGTAGAAGGAACCTAGCCTTAATTCTACCTTTAAGTCATGTAACTTTGTGTATATTGTTTAGATTGCTATGATGTTAATTCCTATGAAAAAAATAATTCAAAATTTACAATTTATATGAAGAAAGCATAGATTGATTCTATTTCTAAGAATGCCAAAAGTTAGCATGAATCCAGTATAGTTGATGGTACTATTTCCAACACTAATTTTTAGTACTATTGCACTATCTTGAGATTTAGATATGATAATTGGATAATTCCAGTTGGGTTATAATAGACTCATATCTCTACCTTTTCTATAAATAAAGCAAAGTCTAAAAGTGCCCCTAAACCTACATAAACTTCACTTAAAAACTACAATCCTGTGATTGCCTACCCTAATGAATAGTCTTTAGTAATATCAATTTATTCTAAGTTCTAGAAATGATATTGCAATGATTCTTGATGTTTTAGCTACTAGAAACATTGGGTAATAGAGTTGTAGCGGACCATTTTTGCTGAAATTGCCATTTCAAGGTCAAAAATTGCTCACAAGTTGAACCTGGAAACCAATCTTCGCCTTGGACAACTGTTATGAAATTTGAACAATTATCACGAATCATGACAGTGGGCTCTCTGTTCGACTTGGACAGAGGACATGACTTATGACTCCCATCTATCCAAGTTGTGTTATCCATCCCATTTGACCCTCTCAAGCCTATAAATTGATACTAAAGCATTTTTAGACCTCCTTAAACACCTTTAAAGCATTGGAAGCATAAGATAAAGGGTTTTAAAACAAGATTAACATGTGATATCCTTATACCAAAGTGCTATAAAGTTTATTTAACCTTTTTAAATAGTTATAGAGCATAACTTGATATAAACCAACTCATAATGAGGGATATATATACTAACTTCATGATATCATAATGTAACTGTAACACCCTAATTCCTTAACCATGGATAATCATCAATCATCAACCTACTAAAGGTCATGCATAAATAATAATAATAATACAGGCCATCATTACATGCCATAATAAGATAATTAAGCTTATAGATAAGATAAGCATAACATAAATGGCCTTCAAGTATCTTGATATCCCTAAGGCAACTGCATCATGACTACTCCTCTGGAGCTTATCCTGAAACCTACACAGATAAATAAACCTATGCTAAGATGTAAAGCTTAGTGGGGAAAAAAAACTATAGACAAGCACATACAATTTTCCTCATGAAACCCAAAATTAGCTATCACAATAACATAACATATGAGATTGCATTATGTATTCTGCCACTTTGGGCATTCCAGGGAGTTTTTAACTTTAACCATTGATGCCATCATTACCAAATCTGAAAGCATTAAATAAACTTACCTTATCCCTAAAACTTGTTAGTTAACGATCATCTTTTATGCCTCTCTTATTTCCTAGAAGATTCATGCATCTTATAACTCTTCTATTCAATAATACTAATATCATCGTTATATTCATACAACCATCAACTTAATAACATTAACCAATTTGGTTACCTAACATGTGCATTTAACATTTATTCATAGCCAAAAGGAAGTGCTTATGTTATATAACATTTGAAAGATATATTTTTAGGCTTGATTTCATTACATATATACAAACTTATCATTTTTGTTCGGGATTTTACACATGTCTTCCTTATTGCTATATTATCATGGCACTAAACTAAGACCCGCAGGCTTAACTTTTTAAGACATCCCTTAATTTAACATATTCTTCTTTACTTAGCACATTATTTGGCTTAAAGCCACTTTTCATAAAAGAATGCATATCATTCTTTCATACATCAATGCTAAGCTTTAGGCTCCATTACATATGGATGCTGTCATATGATCGTATGCTTGCATCAATTTCTTTCATTTATATCATAATAGTTACATGTTTATGCATCAATAACAACACATCATGTTTGATGGTTAGCATTACGTGTACCCATATGTACTCGTACATATATGTGCAGTTTAAACATGGCAATACATGACTTAATTACTCATACTTGTTCGCATATTAAATCAAGCTACTCTTTATATCATGCTTTTATCAATTCTACCACATATACTTACATAACTCAAGAATAGTTCTCAAGGACGTACCTTGTTATTGCTTGCCGTGAGTAGTTTTCATATTCCCATAATTAATCACACTAAACATAATCATATATAGCAGCACTCAAGCATTCATGATTCATATGATAGAAGGGCTTGCACACCAGCTCCATTCCTCTGGCCCCTTTATAACTCCTCCAATGGACTTATTAATTATTATATTAGTCCTATAACACTTATAGTAGTCCTATAATACTTATAAGACAATAATAATTAATCATGAAATACATTATTTCAATTAGGTCAAACTTACAGAACATTTCTCAAAAGTTCCGCGAACAATTTTACTTGATCATAATTAATTAAACTCTTTAATTAATTATTATCTTATTCACTTCTCTACCCTCATAATAATATCAAATATTATTATCCTTGTCATTTTACCATTTTATCCTTTTCTCTATATGTGTGTGACCTATTGGGTTCCTATCCATGTTGGTAGTATAATATGTAATTGTGAGTTCTATCCAAAACTCACATGATTAAAACTCCTTCAAATCATTTTATCAATCCCCATTGATATTTTTGATACATCATTATACAAGTCATGATTGGCCTCTAGCTAGGCATCATGACTAACCAAATGTCAGGAAAGTCATGTGGTTTGACTATACCCTTCCATAGAAACTGTTACCGTGCAATTACTCCTTTCACCACTCTTATCTCAATTAGATTCTGAGTATGGATTTCTATCAACTCATATAAATCTAATTATGTATGTTCTATTAATTTAAGCATTGTTCCCAAAATGCCCTCCATGGATCTCTATCCATCTTGGCATATTACTCTGGCCAGAGATTCTCTGAACAAGGTAATTATAGAATCATGCGAGATAACTTCCCTTATTAAATTTGGGATGGTGAATCCTTTGTCAATCACTCAACTATCTTCAAGTAGGTCATGATATACCTAATCTCCTAACTATGTTCACTCCCAGTTGGAAGTAATTAGTTATGGAGTCAAAGTATACAACTTGCTACTTAAGATAACTTTTGTGATCTCAAGTCTAAGGATACTTGCACAATCGCTATGAAGAGATTCCTCACTGATATAGATTTAATATCCATGTGAGGATTCTCTTTGTAGGTCTCCAATGAACTTGTTCTTCTAACAAGCATCCACATGTTAGATTTGATTATCTTCCATAATCACAGTTATGAGAACCACTGCTTGAACCATTTAAGAAGCATAACATGTGCTAGTCTGTCCGAATTAACAATGTCCTATCTTGTTAATTCTATGACTAGGGATATTTAGATATTAACATATTTGCATGCAATAGACATCTCACATCATGAACACCTTTATGATTGCCTTTGCATTGTGTTTATAATATCTAGGACTTCATTTATTAATTTAAGATTTACAAACTCATGTATTTAAACATAGCATTAATAAATGAATGATGCCTTTTATTAAGAATATAATTTTTATACATATGAAAAACATCCATATTACATGGGCTCTAGGGCATACTCTCTAACAATCTCCCACTTGCACTAGAGCCAATCACTCATATGTCTCAGACCCATGCTATTTATATGGTGGTTATGCTTAATCTGGGAAAGTGCTTTAGTGAGGGGATTCGCCACATTGTCATCTGTAGGGACCCTTTCTATTTTCACATCATTTCCAGCTATTATTTCCCTTATGAGATGGTAGCGTCTGAGAACATGCTTGGATCGTTGATGAGACCGTGGTTCCTTTGCTTATGCAATGGCTCCATTGTTGTCACAATATAAAGGAATAGAATCAACAATGCTAGGCACCACTCCTAGCTCAGTTATGAACTTTTTGATCTAGACTGCTTCTGAAGCAGCAATGTACTCAGCTTCCATCGTGGAATCAGCTGTTGTTTCTTGTTTGGAACTCTTCCAACTAACTGCTCCTCCTCCCATTATGAACACATAACCAGACTGTGATTTACAGTCATCTTTGTTAGATTGGAAGCTGGCATCTGTATACCCATTTACTTCCAAACTACCCTCTCCATATACCAAGAATATATCCTTAGTCCTTCTCAAGTATTTAAGGATATTCTTAATAGCTGCCTAGTGTTCCTCTCCGAAATTGGATTGGAATCTGCTTGTGACACTCAAAGCAAATGTTACATTTGGATGTGTACATAACATAGCATACATAATAGAACCAATTGCAGATGCATATGGTATTTTATTCATGCTCTCTCTATCTTCTAGTGTCTGCAGACACATAGACTTAGAAAGGTGTTTCCCATACACCATGGGTATAAACCCTTTATTAGAGAGATCTATATTTAACTTCTTCAATACTTTATCTATGTATGTACTTTGAGAAAGGCCTAGCAACCTATTTGATCTATCTCTATAGATCCTTATTCCCATAATATAGGATGCTTCTCCAAGGTCTTCCATGGAGAAATACTTGGATAACCATATTTTAACAGATTGGAGAAGAGAAATGTCATTTCCCATGAACAATATGTCATCTACATATAGAACTAGGAAGACAATTGCACTCCCACTGACCCTTTTATATACACAAGGTTCATCTTCATTCTGTGAGAAACCAAACTCTTTGATTGTCTCATTGAATCATATATTCCAACTCCTAGAAACTTACTTCAATCCGTAAATGGATCTTTGAAGCTTGCATACCTTTTCGCCATTTACAGATGTGAACCCCTCTGGTTTTATCATATACACATCCTCAGTCAGATTTCCATTAAGGAAAGCTATCTTCATATCCATTTGCCAAATCTCATAATCATAATGAGTTGCAATGGCTAAAAGTATTCTTATAGACTTAAGCATCGCTACAAGAGAAAAAGTCTCGTCATAGTCAATACCTTATTTTTGACGATAATCTTTTGCTACTAAGCGAGCTTTATAGGTAACTACATTACCTTCCATATCGGTCTTCTTTTTGATGACCCATTTGCACCCTATGGGTTTTATCCCTTCAGGTGGTTGAGTTAAAGTCCATACTTTATTCTCATACATGGAGTCCATTTTAGACTGTATAGCCTTAAGCCACAAATCACGTTCTGAACTGTTCAAAACTTATTGATAGCTAGTAGGCTTATTGTCCTCTATTACAGTTATGTTTCTATCCGAATCACTGTGAAATCCATATCTTACAGGGATAGAACGCATCCTAGTAGACCTTCTAGGATTTTTTGTATAATCAGGTTCAACTGCAATCTCATCTTTATGAAATTCAATTTCGGGTTCAATCGGTTGATCTACTTCTATTTGTGGGTCCTAAACTTCACCAAGTTCAATTTTACTCCCATTGTTCTCTCGTAGGATAAACTCTCTTTCTAAGAAGATAGCATGCCTTGAAACAAACACCTTTTGTTCTAAGGGATGATAGAAGTAATATCCAAACTTTTCTTTTGGATATCCCACAAATAAACATTTGTCAGACTTAACATCAAGTTTGTTTGACATTTCCTCTTCACATAAGCAGGACAACCCCATACTTTCATATGAGAAAGCGTGGGTTTCTTGTTATTACACATCTCATATGGAGTAACATCAATCGATTTACTAGGAACTTTGTTTAACACATAAACAGCAGTTTCTAGTACATATCCCCAAAAGGACTTAGGCAAGTCTGCTCAGCTCATCATTGATCGAACCATATCTAATAGTGTTCGATTTCTCCTTTTAGATACACCATTGTGTTGTGGTGTATATGGAGGAGTCCATTGAGATAAAATCCCATTATCTCTAAGATAATCCTGAAACTCTTGGCTTAAGTATTCTCCACCTAGATCTGATCTAAGTGTTTTAATACTTTTTCCAAGTTGTTTCTCTACTTTATTTCTGAATTCTTTGAACTTTTCAAATGCTTCTGATTTATATTTCATTAGATAGATATATCCAAACCTGGAATAATCATCTATGAAAGTAATGAAGTAGGAGTAACCTCCTCTGGCATGTGTAGTCATTGGACCACATACATCTGAATGTACTAAGTCCAAAACCATTTTAGCTCATTCTCCTTTACCAATAAAGGGAGCTTTTGTCATTTTTCCCAATAAACAAGATTCGTCCTTCCTGATGCAGAGATCGTCCCTCAACAAAGGTCTTGCTAACCGTACCTACACAGATAAATAACCCGTGCTAAGCTATAAAGCTTAGTGGGGAAATAACTAAAGATGGATGACCACTCACAAAGGTCATCAAAACATACATATACAATATATAAATATTATAAACAACATGTACCACATATCATGGTAATAATAACATATACTTTTAGGCATAAAGCATATTCTCATATACATAAACCTTGTACCTAAGAGAGAAACACATATTTCATTTTCATTATTCATATAGATGACCATTTTTCATGTGAACATATTCAAATGAAACATAATCCCTGTGGGTAAACCAATAATGTAATCCACACTATCAATCTTTAGTCAAATAACTTTAACTATTTAATTTTGATCATTATTATGAATAACGTTTAGCCTGCCTTAGCTTTATCAGTGGATAACGGGAACTCTGGATACACATCGGTATCAAAAGAAGGATATCCGAAGATATCGGATCTATAGACCCAAACGGGGCCAAACTGTACTATAGACCGGTCAAGCAGACCCAAACGGGGTTGCCTATCAACCCAAACGGGGCTGATCATGATCCAAACGGGATCATATATACTATGCACCCAATTGGGCCAAACTATGGCAGCTACAATTTCCTTATAGGAGCCTATCTATCCACATCTAAAATTCTATCGTAGGCAGAACTATATTCGTGTTCAATTCACATATTAATACTGTATTCATAGTATATTGTTGCACATATACAGAGTCTTGTAATACTATGAGTTCTCTGGTGCATAATCAGACATATTAACATTTCATATGCCAAGTTATACATCTGGCTATTCAAATCTGTATGACTTTACAATTTGCATCATAACATATAAGCATGACATATAATCATCATATCATATACTTGATCATGCTCTCATTAAGCATTTTACATGTTCGTAGTCATGCCAAAACATCTTCTATCTCATAGAGCAATAACATGCTCATATACGCATATACATAATCATAAGTGTACATACCTATGGGTACATTCGCATATAGTTAACTTAGTCTTATGAGCATGTTACCAGTATATATATATATATATATATATATATATATATATATATATATATATATATATATATATATACCTTTATCATCATTCACATCATGTGCTATACAAAATATCAACATGTTTCCATATAGGCATATACACATGCCAGATCGTACTATTATCGTCCCTATTTCATAGCACAGGTACATGTCAAAATGTGTACTATCATATCATAAGATTACATGTGTATATATATCAATTTGGCGTGTGACAATCATGCACAAAACTATTTACATGTATAGTTTAGATATTTCATCATTAGTCTTTATTCATATACACAACTGAATGCATATGTATGCATGTAAATCCTTCACAAGTAGTCATATTCATGCCTTATCCTATTAATTTTACTATCACGTAACCAACTATCTGTCTCAATTAATTAAAAATCATATTATCAAGTGTAGCAACAATCTGCACATTAATATAAATTTTATTTCTGAGAGCAGTCTAGGAAACTAGTCCGGATTCAACCCTAGATTACATACACTTAGAGACAGATTTAAGATTAGGTTTCTTCTTATGAAATATAGGTATGGAAGTCTATTTTTCAATGCAAAAAGAATCACTCAATTTGCTATTTTATAGCTCAATTTATGAGCAAAACAATCCAGGAAGGTCATTCAGTCGTAAAGGAGTGTTCGACTCGTGAAGAGCTTCACGAGTGAAGCAAATAGGGTAAATCTCACGACTCATGAAGGAGCTCACGAGTGGAAAAGAAAGGCATATATACTTCACGACTCGTGAAGAGCTTCACGAGTCGGACTAATGTTCACGACTTGTGAAGAGCTTCATTAGTGAAGCAAATATGGTAAATCTCGCGACTCGTGAAGGAGTTCACGAGTGGAGAAGAAAGGCATATATACTTCACGACTTGTGAAGAGCTTTACGAGTCGGACTAATGTTCATGACTCGTGAAGAGCTTCATGAGTGAACCCAATAATGGAAGAAGATGCACGACTCGTGAAGAGCTTTACGAGTTGGACAAAAGTTCACGACTCGTGAAGACATTCACGACTCGATAAGGACAATCTTCTTCAACCTCATATCATTAAAAACCAGCAAAACATAACTTTGAATTATGTTAATCATACCCAATTCCAGCAATCAATTTCACATGCATTATGAACAGCCTAAATTCCCATACCTTGGCTGACAAATCCTATAACTTCAACCTCTAGCAAAATCCTTTCCTTTGCTCCTTCTTCCTTCCTCTTCTCCTTAGTTTACTGCACTATACTCTTGATTAACCCACAACATTATCATCAAATTGCTTGAGATCATTCAATGAAAACCAAAAGGAAGAAGAAGATAATTTTTCTGGTTTTTCTCTCACAATTGCCGATCTCAAAGTCTCACACAGCCACCTCCACATTCTACTAACTTCTTTCTATTTATATAAGTGGCAAAATTTCCCTTTTAATCCCTCAACATCTTGCATATCACAAAAATGCCACAAACCTTTATGCATGTTAGACTTTAACCCCTCCACTAACTCTTTATTTTATTTTCATGCAATTAACATAAAAACATGTTAATTTATCCCCTTACTTATACACAAAAATATGAAAATTAAATTAGGGTCATGTTAGGAGCCTTACAATTCTCTCCCCCTTAAGAATTTCGTCCTCGAAATTCTTACCTATTTTGAATAAATGAGGATATTGTTCCTTCATAGCTGTTTCTGGCTCCCAAGTAACTTCTTGTATATCATGATGTTGCCAAAGTACTTTAACAAGTGGAATTTGCTTATTCCTTAGCTGTCTAACTTCTCTAGCCATAATTGCTATAGGCTCTTCATCATAAGTGAAATCCGGCTGTACTTGCACATCTTGAACTGGTATCATAAGAGATTCATCTGAATGATACCTCCGAAGCATAGAAACATGAAACACATCATGAAGTTTGGCTAGTTCCATAGGGAGAGCCAATCTATATGCCACTGGCCCAACTCTTTGAAGAATCTCACATGGGCCTATAAACCTCGGGCTCAGTTTATCCTTTTTCCCAAATCTCAATACTTTTCTCCAAGGGGACACTTTCTGTTAGAGAGTATGCCCTAGAGCCCATGTAATAGGGATGTTTTTCATATGTATGAAATTTATATTCTTAATAAAAGGCATCATTCATTTATTAATGCTGTGTTTGAATACATGAGTTTGTAAATCTTAAATTAATAAATGAAGTCCTAGATATTATAAACACAGTGCAAAGGCAATCATGAAGGTGTTCATGATGTGAGATGTCTATCGCATGCAAATGTGTTAATATCTAAATATCCCTAGTCATAGAATTAACAAGATAGGACATTGTTAATTCGGACAGACTAGCACATGTTATGCTTCTTGAATGGTTCAAGCAATGGTTCTCATAATTGTGATTATGGATGATAATCAAAGCTAACATGTGGATGCTTGTTAGAGGAACAAGTTCATTGGAGACCTGCAAAGAGAATCCTCATATGGATATTAAATCTATGTCAGTGAGGAATCTCTTCATAGCGGTTGTGCAAGTATCCTTAGACTTGAGATCACCAAAGTTATCTTAAGTAGCAAGTGGTATACTTTGACTCCATAACTGATTACTTCCAACTGGGAGTGAACATAGTTAGGAGATTGGGTATATCATGACCTACTTGAAGATAGTTGAGTGATTGACAAAGGATTCACCATCCCAGATTTAACAAGGGAAGTTATCTCACATGATTCTATAATTACCTTGTTCAGTGAATCTCTGGCCAGAGTAATATGCCGAGATGGATGGAGATCCATGAAGGGCATTTTAGGAACAATGGTTAAATTAATAGAACATACATAATTAGATTTATATGAGTTGACAGAAATCCATACTCAGAATCTGATTGAGATAAGAGTGGTGAAAGGAGTAATTGCACGGTAACTGTTTCTATGGAAGGGTACAGTCAAACCACATGACTTTCCTGACATTTGGGTAGTCATGATGCCTAGCTAGAGGCCAATCATGACTTGTATAATGATGTATCAAAATATCAATAGAGATTGATAAATTGATTTAAAGGAGTTTAAATCATGTGAGTTTTGAATAGAACTCACAATTACATATTATACTGCCAACATGGACAGGAACCCAATAGGTCACACACATATAGAGAAAAGGGTAAAATGGTAAAATGACAAGGATAATAATATTTGATATTATTATAAAGGTAGAGAGGAGAATATGATAATAATTAATTAAAGAGTTTAATTAATTATGATCAAATAAAATTGTCCGCGGAACTTTTGAGAAATGTTCTGTAAATTGGACCTAAATGAAATAATGTATTTCATGATTAATTATTATTGTCTTATAAGTGTTATAAGACTACTATAAGTGTTATAGGACTGATATAATAATTAATAGGACCATTGGAGAAATTATAGAGGGCCAAAGGAATGAAGAAGTTGGAGGAAGCCCTCCAGAAGAGGGCTACACGCCAACTTCATACAGAAGGGCTTAGAGGGCTTTTTCTTGGACCAAATTAATTTATATATGTTACATAAGTGTTATGGAACTCACATATTTAATTTGGTTGGATTTGGAATCCATTTGGGTATTTAAATCCAATTAGATGCACAAAGGGCCTAGTTTGTGGATTTTGTGCATGGTCTTTTATGAAAAGATTTAATTTGGATTTAATTAAGCCCAAATGATTATAATTAATTCCAGAAGCCCAATTAATAATTCTCCAGCAATTTTAAAGAGCCCAATCTCATTAAGGAGTTGGAATTTTAACCTAACTATAAAAGGCCAACTAATGAGAATTAGGGTTAAGTGATTAAAACAAAAGGAAAGTCTTTTTCTCTTAATCCTCTCTCCCTTTTGCGCCACTTCCCAAGCTAGCTCTTGGGAATTTCGGCCAGCCCTAGTTGAACACCAAGTTGTTGGTTCAATTTACCCCTCTCTAGTGTGGATTACTCATTGGAGGTGTTCGATTTTGGACACTGTGGTTTGCGACAACCCGGTGCGAAGTAAAATCAACTGTTCAACAAAAATCAAAGGTGATTTTTCTTATTCTCATATAGTTATATTGTGTATTCATGGCAAGATCAGATCTTATGGTTAAAAAAAATTTAAAATTCCGCTCATGTATGTGATGCATGTAACCATAATATTCCAACATGGTATCAGAGCCAGGTTTTGCCATGGATACACAATTCTATATTTTCTGTGGAATAAGTTTTGTTTTGTTTTGAGTTATTTATTTCATGAACTTTAAAATATTAGATTTGATTGTTCATGAATGAGAAATATTGATTTCTGGTTGTATGTGTGATCAAATAAATTTGACGGAAACAAAAACGGAACTTTTGAAGAAAAGTGACTAGGGTTTTGCGTGAAACCCATTAGGGTTTGGCGTGAAACCCTAGGTAATGTAGGGGCTGTTCTAATTTAATTTCTTATGGATCCATTTAAAAATCATTTAGATGATATTTTATGTGTTTAATATGTGATATTAAGCCGTAGGATCGAACGGAATTAAAATCGAACAAGTTTTGCATGAAAACTAGTTTTGTCGAAAAGTTCGATAAATTGGTGTTCTTCGTGTGTTCTTGATGTGTTCATGGTTAGAACGACTTTTGATCTTCTAAATATGATATATATGATATATTAAAGTATTTTTAATTAATTGGATTAATTAAAATGGGCCTTAAATTAATTTGATTAATTTTAATTCATTAAAACCACTTAATGGGCTTAATTATGTTTACGGACTTGGTTTAAATTAGTAAATGACTTGGTAGGCCCAAGGAGCTGATTTAAATTAACTATTATAAACATTAATTAAGTTTATTAATGGGTTTTAAGGGCTGGAGTGGGCTTGGCTCATTCCAAAAGGCCCAAATGGTCCAAATGACACAAAACTAGTTTGTGTGTGAACACACTTAGGGTTTTTCTTCTGTGGGTTTCGGCCTACACTTATTTTAAGCCCAAAATTGATTCTTTTAATTATTTAATATGATTAATTAATTAAATAATTAATTTATAATTAATTAATAATCAATTTGATTGATTATTAAGGCAAGAACAAATTCATGCAAAAAGGTTTCCTAAAATGAAAGTTTCCAAAATGGAAAAAGTTTCCTAATTTGATCACATCATTAAAATAACTCAAAATATAGTTTCAAAGGTTGAAACAAAGTTAGTAATCCATTTCTTTATGCATTAGAAAGGCATATAAGGGTGAATGATTGGCATGATGGTTAGTTATGGACAAAGCCCAATGTGATTGAGCATAATGCATGTTTTGGCCCAATGAGGACTTTCATGTCCCGGCCACTTGTTTTTGGTTTGTATTTCATTTCAAATTGTAATATGTAATTAGATTACTTAGATTAGAATTAGAAATAGAGATGGAGACCAATATCAAGGAGCAAGATGGGCCGGATGGAGATCCAACAAGCTTGAAGATAATGTAATTATTTTTCTTGTTTGAATCATGCATACTACCTAGGTGTGACCTTTTGATTTCCCTCATGGCTCGGGGAAATCAATGTAGTGAAGTCCATAACTATACCATATTTGTATGCTTATATTTATGTGATAGATATAGGATGCATACCAATGTATGCCAACCATGTATGATAAGACTTAATTAACTAAAACCCTCAAACAAATACTAAGGTATATAAGCCTTCCATTAATTTGAGGAGAACCAGAGTTCTTTATAGTGTGGGTTGTTGACCACAGTCAAGCTCACATTATATCGAATATGTTCAAATCTAATTAAATGGGTCATCTTAGCTAGCCCATTAGTTTGTTGACCACAGTCAAGGCTAATGGTTCTAGAGGCAAGATTAGGGAATGCATATATGATATGCATGCATCAAGAGTTGATAACCTAATGATCCAATAGTTGTGTAGAGACACAATTGGTATAAAGATACCTACCTTTCAAGGGTATGGAATTTGGCTTGTTGACCACAGTCAAGGTCAAATTACATATCAAGGATTGGATATTGGCCCACTAAGAAAATCATCGGGTTTTCTCGGATTATATAGTGAGGGCTATTAATTCGCAATAAAATAGTGGGAGTAAATGTATTAATTAAAGACCTTATTAATGCATACATATATATGAACATACTCTCATATCTTTTCATTTTCACATCTAGGTCATCATCATGAGCACATCAAACATTAATATACGATCAATCTTGGATAACAAGCTGGTTGGCAACAACTATTCTGACTGGATCAGGCAAGTGAGAATTGTTCTCAGGGCTGAAAAGATCCATTATGTCTTGGATAAAGATCCACCACCACTTCCATCAGATGATGCCATTGATGAGATCAAAGGCATTTATCGAAAATACATGGAGGATAGTGAAGCAGCAGCATGTTTGATGCTGGGTGCTATGTCCTCGGAGCTTCAGAAGCAACATGAAATGATGGATGCTAGAACCATTGTTTTGCATCTAGAGAAGCTTTATTCTTCTCAGGCTAGAACTGAGCAATATGAGATTGCTCGAGCTCTATTTAGTTGCAAAATGGTGGAAGGCACTTCAGCTGCTGCTCATGCATTGAAGATGTATGGGTATATTGAGCATTTGAGTAGACTTGGCTATGTTATGGATAATGATCTATACATAGATTTAATCTTGTACTCGTTGGCTCCAAGTTATGCACCTTTTGTGCTTAACTTCAACATGAACAAGATCCAAGTATCCATTCCTGAGTTAATCAACATGCTCAAGACAGCTGATGGATCATTTAAGAAAGATCCAAAAAGTGTCATGGTTGTCACTTCTGCTAAAGGCAAGAAGCAGAAGAAGAAGATGATAACCAAGGCGCAGCCAAAGAATGGTGGGATCTCCAAGAAGAAGGTTGCCAAGAAAGAGAATCCCAAAGGAACTTGCTTCCATTGTGGAAAAGATGGTCATTGGAAGCGTAACTGCAAGGCCTATCTAGATTCTCTTAAGGAGAAGAAGCAAGCTGTTGCATCTACTTCAGGTATTCATATGATTGAAATTAATACTTATTCTATTGCTTCAAAACAATCTTGGGTATTAGATACCGGATGTGGATCTCATTTATGTAATGATCTATAGGGGCTTAGAAGCTTTAGAAGAGTTGGAAAGGCAGAGATTTGTTTGCAGTCAGCTACTGGACAAAACATCTCTACAACTGTTGTGGGGACTTATCATTTGCCTCTTCCGAGTGGATTAGTACTGGAATTAAATAATTGTTATTATGTTCCAGCTTTGTCCAAGAGTATTATTTCTTTCAGTTGTTTAATGAACGATTATGATATTTCTTTAAAGGACAAATGTTGTTACATTTTTAAGAACAATATATTTTATGCAAAAGCTATCATTGAGAATGGTATATTTGTTCTTGATTTAATTAAAGAAGTACATAATGTGGATACCAAGAGAATGAAACATGATAATCTAAATACCTCATACTTATGGCATTGTCGTTTAGGCCACATAAATGAAAAATGCATGACCAAATTGCACAAGTCAGGTGATTTGGGATCATTTGATTATGAATCATTTGATACATGCGAATCTTGTTTATTGGGAAAAATGACAAAAGCTCCCTTTATTGGTAAAGGAGAACGAGCTAAAATGGTTTTGGACTTAATACATTCGGATGTATGTGGTCCAATGACTACACATGCTAGAGGAGGTTACTCCTACTTCATTACTTTCATAGATGATTATTCCAGGTTTGGATACATCTATCTAATGAAATATAAGTCTGAAGCATTTGAAAAGTTCAAAGAATTCAGAAATGAAGTAGAGAAACAACTTGGCAAAAGTATTAAAACACTTAGATCAGATCGAGGTGGAGAATACTTAAGTCAAGAGTTTCAGGATTATCTTAGAGATAATGGGATTTTATCTCAATGGACTCCTCCATATACACCACAACACAATGGTGTATCCGAAAGGAGGAATCGAACACTATTAGATATGGTTCGATCAATGATGAGCCGAGCGGACTTGCCTAAGTCTTTTTGGGGATATGCACTAGAAACTGCTGTTTATGTGTTAAATAGAGTTCCTAGTAAATCGGTTGATGTTACTCCATATGAGATGTGGAATAACAAGAAACCCACGCTTTCTCATATGAAAGTATGGGGTTGTCCTGCTTATGTGAAGAGGACAATGTCAGACAAACTGGATGTTAAGTCTGACAAATGTTTATTTGTGGGATATCCAAAAGAAACGTTTGGATATTATTTCTATAATCCCTTAGAACAAAAAGTGTTTGTTTCAAGGCATGCTGTCTTCTTGGAAAAAGAGTTTCTCCTACGAGAAGACAGTGGGAGTAAAATTGAACTTGGTGAAGTTCAGGACCCACAAATAGAAGTAGATCAACCGATTGAACCCGAAACTGAATTTCATAATGATGAGATTACAGTTGAACCTGATTATACACAGAATCCTAGAAGGTCTACTAGGATGCGTTCTATCCCTGTGAGATATGGATTTCACATTGATTCGGATAGAGGCATAACTGTAGTAGAGGACAATGAGCCTACAAGCTATCAAGAAGTTTTGAACAGTTCAGAACGTGATTTATGGCTTAAGGCTATGCAGTCCGAAATGGACTCCATGTATGAGAATAAAGTATGGACTTTAACTCAACCACCTGAAGGGATAAAACCCATAGGGTGCAAATGGGTCTTCAAAAAGAAGACTGACATGGAAGGTAATATAGTTACCTATAAAGCTCGCTTAGTAGCAAAAGGTTATCGTCAAAAAGAAGGTATTGACTATGACGAAACTTTTTCTCCTGTAGCGATGCTTAAGTCTATAAGAATACTTTTAGCCATTGCAGCTCATTATGATTATGAGATTTGGCAGATGGATGTGAAGACAGCTTTCCTTAATGGAAATCTTACCGAGGATGTGTATATGACACAACCAGAAGGATTCACATCAGGAAATGGCGAAAAGGTATGCAAGCTTCAAAGATCCATTTATGGATTGAAGCAAGCCTCTAGGAGTTGGAACATACGATTCAATGAGACAATCAAAGAGTTTGGTTTCTCACAGAATGAAGATGAACCTTGTGTGTATAAAAGGGTCAGTGGGAGTGCAATTGTCTTCCTAGTTCTATATGTAGATGACATATTGATCATGGGAAATGACGTTTCTCTTCTCCAATCTGTTAAAATATGGTTATCCAAGCAATTCTCCATGAAAGACCTTGGAGAAGCATCCTATATTCTGGGAATAAGGATCTATAGAGATAGATCCAATAGGTTGCTAGGTCTTTCTCAAAGTACATATATAGATAAAGTATTGAAGAGGTTCAATATGGATCTCTCTAAGAAAGGGTTTATACCCATGGTGCATGGGAAACACCTTTCTAAGTCTATGTGTCCACAGACACTGGAGGATAGAGAGAGCATGAATAGAATACCATATGCATCTGCAATTGGTTCTATCATGTATGCTATGTTGTGTACACGTCCAGATGTAGCATTTGCTTTGAGTGTCACAAGCAGATTCCAATCCAATTTTGGAGAGAAACACTGGGCAGCTGTCAAGAATATCCTTAAGTACTTGAGAAGGACTAAGGATATGTTCTTGGTATTTGGAGAGGGCAGTTTGGAAGTAAATGGGTATACGGATGCCAGCTTCCAATCTGACAAAGATGATTGTAAATCACAATCTGGTTATGTGTTCATAATGGGAGGAGGAGCAGTTAGTTGGAAAAGTTCCAAACAAGAAACAACTGCTGATTCCACGACAGAATCTGAGTACATTGCTGCTTCAGAAGCAGCCAAAGAAGCAGTCTGGATCAAAAAAAAAAAAATTCATAATTAAACTAGGAGTGGTGCCTAGCATTGTTGATCCAATTCATTTATATTGTGACAACAATGGAGCCATTGCGCAAGCAAAGGAACCACGGTCTCATCAGCGATCCAAACATGTGCTCAGACGCTACCATCTCATAAGGGAAATAGTAGCTAGAAATGATGTGAAAATAGAAAGGGTTCCCACAGATGACAATGTGGCGGATCCCCTCACTAAAGCACTTTCCCAGATAAAGCATGATCACCATATAAATAGCATAGGTCTGAGACATATGAGTGATTGGCTCTAGTGCAAGTGGGAGATTGTTAGAGAGTATGCCCTAGAGCCCATGTAATAGGGATGTTTTTCATATGTATGAAATTTATATTCTTAATAAAAGGCATCATTCATTTATTAATGCTGTGTTTGAATACATGAGTTTGTAAATCTTAAATTAATAAATGAAGTCCTAGATATTATAAACACAGTGCAAAGGCAATCATGAAGGTGTTCATGATGTGAGATGTCTATCGCATGCAAATGTGTTAATATCTAAATATCCCTAGTCATAGAATTAACAAGATAGGACATTGTTAATTCGGACAGACTAGCACATGTTATGCTTCTTGAATGGTTCAAGCAATGGTTCTCATAATTGTGATTATGGATGATAATCAAAGCTAACATGTGGATGCTTGTTAGAGGAACAAGTTCATTGGAGACCTGCAAAGAGAATCCTCATATGGATATTAAATCTATGTCAGTGAGGAATCTCTTCATAGCGGTTGTGCAAGTATCCTTAGACTTGAGATCACCAAAGTTATCTTAAGTAGCAAGTGGTATACTTTGACTCCATAACTGATTACTTCCAACTGGGAGTGAACATAGTTAGGAGATTGGGTATATCATGACCTACTTGAAGATAGTTGAGTGATTGACAAAGGATTCACCATCCCAGATTTAACAAGGGAAGTTATCTCACATGATTCTATAATTACCTTGTTCAGTGAATCTCTGGCCAGAGTAATATGCCGAGATGGATGGAGATCCATGAAGGGCATTTTAGGAACAATGGTTAAATTAATAGAACATACATAATTAGATTTATATGAGTTGACAGAAATCCATACTCAGAATCTGATTGAGATAAGAGTGGTGAAAGGAGTAATTGCACGGTAACTGTTTCTATGGAAGGGTACAGTCAAACCACATGACTTTCCTGACATTTGGGTAGTCATGATGCCTAGCTAGAGGCCAATCATGACTTGTATAATGATGTATCAAAATATCAATAGAGATTGATAAATTGATTTAAAGGAGTTTAAATCATGTGAGTTTTGAATAGAACTCACAATTACATATTATACTGCCAACATGGACAGGAACCCAATAGGTCACACACATATAGAGAAAAGGGTAAAATGGTAAAATGACAAGGATAATAATATTTGATATTATTATAAAGGTAGAGAGGAGAATATGATAATAATTAATTAAAGAGTTTAATTAATTATGATCAAATAAAATTGTCCGCGGAACTTTTGAGAAATGTTCTGTAAATTGGACCTAAATGAAATAATGTATTTCATGATTAATTATTATTGTCTTATAAGTGTTATAAGACTACTATAAGTGTTATAGGACTGATATAATAATTAATAGGACCATTGGAGAAATTATAGAGGGCCAAAGGAATGAAGAAGTTGGAGGAAGCCCTCCAGAAGAGGGCTACACGCCAACTTCATACAGAAGGGCTTAGAGGGCTTTTTCTTGGACCAAATTAATTTATATATGTTACATAAGTGTTATGGAACTCACATATTTAATTTGGTTGGATTTGGAATCCATTTGGGTATTTAAATCCAATTAGATGCACAAAGGGCCTAGTTTGTGGATTTTGTGCATGGTCTTTTATGAAAAGATTTAATTTGGATTTAATTAAGCCCAAATGATTATAATTAATTCCAGAAGCCCAATTAATAATTCTCCAGCAATTTTAAAGAGCCCAATCTCATTAAGGAGTTGGAATTTTAACCTAACTATAAAAGGCCAACTAATGAGAATTAGGGTTAAGTGATTAAAACAAAAGGAAAGTCTTTTTCTCTTAATCCTCTCTCCCTTTTGCGCCACTTCCCAAGCTAGCTCTTGGGAATTTCGGCCAGCCCTAGTTGAACACCAAGTTGTTGGTTCAATTTACCCCTCTCTAGTGTGGATTACTCATTGGAGGTGTTCGATTTTGGACACTGTGGTTTGCGACAACCCGGTGCGAAGTAAAATCAACTGTTCAACAAAAATCAAAGGTGATTTTTCTTATTCTCATATAGTTATATTGTGTATTCATGGCAAGATCAGATCTTATGGTTAAAAAAAATTTAAAATTCCGCTCATGTATGTGATGCATGTAACCATAATATTCCAACACTTTCAAGAACACTTTGTCACCCACTTGATATTCAATATCCTTTCTTTTCAAATCAGCACATGACTTCTGTCTATCACTAGCTTCCTTCAATCTTTTCTTGATAACTTGTACCTTTTCTTCTGTACTTTGACAATATCAGGACCAATAACTTTGCGCTCGGACAATTCAATCCAGTAAACAGGAGTTCTACATTTTCGGCCATAAAAGGCCACATAAGGTGCCATCTTGATGCTCCTTTGATAACTGTTATTGTAGGCGAACTCCATTAAGGGTAGATATTTATCCCAACTTCCTGCAAAATCCAAAACACATCCTCTCATCATATCCTCTAGAATTTTAATAACCCGTTCATATTGCCCATCCGTCTGTGGGTGGAATGTTGTATGTAACGAAGCTGAGTTCCTAATGCTTGTTGCAAACTTTGCCAAAATCTCGATGTGAATCTCGAGTCTCGATCAGAGATTATTGACACCGGAATGCCATGCAGTCTAACAATCTAATTTACATAAAGTTCTGCCAATTTATCCATAGGGTAATCCATCCGAACTGGTATGAAATGAGCTGATTTAGTCAGCTTGTCAACTATAATCCAAACTGCATCATGCTTTTTCTGTGTAAGGGGCAATCTTGTTACAAAATCCATGGTAATATCCTCCCATTTCCATTGAGAAATTGGAATGGGGTTCAACAAACCAGAGGGTAACTGGTGCTCTGCTTTTACCTGCTGACAAGTCAAACATTTAGAGACATATGATACCATATCTTTCTTCATGCCAGGCCACCAATAACTTTGTTTCAAATCCTGGTACATCTTATTCCCACCAGGGTGCATAGTAAATACTGTATTGTGAGCCTCATTCAATACTGTTCTTCTTAATTCTTTGTCATCAGGAACATATAATCTATTTTGATAATACACACCCCCATCCTCTTTCACTGAATACTCAAACTGGGTCCCTTCATGTGAAGACTTCAAAATCTGTTTCAACTTTTCATCATGTTTCTGTGCATCAATCACTCTTTGCCTCAAACAAGGTCTAGCCTTCAACTGTGCTATTAAAGCACCATCATATGCAAGTTTCCATCTGCAGCGATGTGCAATCATAGCAGCCATCATCTTACGGCTCAAGGCATCAGCTACCACATTAGCTTTGCCTGGATGATAATCCATTATACAATCATAATCTTTAGACAGTTCTGACCATCTTCGCTGTCTCAAGTTAAGTTCCTTTTGAGTGAGCAAATATTTGAGACTCTTGTGATATGTATAGATTCTACACTTTTCCCCATAAAATAATGTCGCCAAATTTTTAAGGCAAACTCTACTGCTGCTAACTCTAGGTCATGGGTTGGATAGTTTTGTTCATGCGGCTTCAACTGTCTAGATGCATAGGTAATTACTTTACCATCTTGCATTAACACACAACCCAAGCCAACTCTAGAAGCATGACTATACATAGTAAACTCCTTTCCTGTAACTGGTTGTGTCAAAATTGGAGCCTCTGTTAAAAATTTCTTCAACTGATCAAAACTTGCTTCACACCGGTCAGTCCAGTCAAACTTTATACCATTTCTCAATAGTTTAGTGAGTGGTGCAGCTATAACTGAAAAGCCTTTCACAAAACAACGGTAATAACCTACTAAGCTCAGAAAACTTCTCACTTCTATCAGATTTCGAGGCAGCTTCCTATTCACTATAGCCTCTATTTTAGCTGGATCTACTCTAATGCCTTCAAAAGATACTACATGACCCAGGAAAGAAATTTCCTTAAGCCAAAAATCACATTTGCTTAGCTTAGCAAACATCTGATTCTCCCTCAGAGTCTGTAAAACAATTCTCAAATGCTTAGCATGTTCTGCTTCATTTCTCGAATACACCAAAATGTCATCTATGAACATAACAATAAATTGATCCAAGTAGGGTCTAAACACCCTATTCATAAGATCCATAAATGCAGTCGGTGCATTTGTTAACCCCAAATGGCATCACCAAAAACTCATAATGTCCATATCGGGTTCTAAAGGCTGTTTTGGAAATATCTACATCCTTAACCCGAAGATGATAATAACCTAATTGCAAATAAATCTTGGAAATTACTCCAGCACCTTTCAACTGACCAAATAAATCTTCAATTCTAGGTAAAGGGTACTTATTTTTCACTGTTACCCTGTTTAACTGTCTGTAATCTATGCACATCCTCAAAGACCCATCTTTTTTCTTCACAAATAAAATCGGTGCACTCCAATGTGATGTACTAGGCCTAATGAAGCCTTTGTCAAGCAATTCCTGTAGCTGTACCTTTAGTTCCTTCAATTCCAAAGGAGCCATCCTGTATGGTGCCTTCGAAATAGGAACTATACTAGGTAGAATGTCTATAGACAATTCAACCTCCCTCTTAGGTGGAAGACTAGGCAAGTCTTCAGGGAACACATCAGGAAATTCTTTCACCACTGGAATCTCTTGATGATTCACATTCTCTTTTCTTGAATCAAGCACAAGTGCTAAGAAAGCTTCACATCCTTTTTTCAAAAATCGCTTAGCTTGCATAGCTGTTATTACATTAGCTATGGGTTTAGATCGAATGCCCTGTACTATAATTTCTTTACCATCAGCTCCAATAAGAGTTACAGTTTTAGCTTCATAATTAATCACTGCATGATGTCTAGACAGCCAATCCATACCCAGTATAATATCAAACTCCCGAAATGGTAACTCAATAAGGTCAGCACGAAATTCTTTCCCTCGAATTACAATAGGACACTGTTTATGCACTCTATTAACAACAACACTGTGACCCAAAGGGTTGGTTACACATATATCATATTCCAATTCATATACAGTAGACTCATTTCTACCCATATCCCCAGTCAATTTCCTGCAACTATCCCAATGTTGCCTAGAATAATGGGGACACACTGGATATTGCCCCCCACTCTGTTTCCCTGAAGCTCCCTTTCCCAGCTTAGACATTATAGTAGATTCTTATCTCCTGTCCCTTTTTACAGAACTATAGCCAGACTTAGCTTGCAGATTTCCTTGAGCTACTCTAGCTCTCTTTTCTGTGAAAGATCCACCCTTGGACCCACTCCTTCTCTGTTGTTTCTCCCTTTTTCAATCTCATTCTTTTCAATTCGCAAGGCTGTTGTAAGCAGTTGAGTGAAGTTAACCACTGTCTACATTTAAAAGCATCAGTTAACATCTCATCAGGAGTATATTTGCACATGTGACTGAATTCTTTCTCATACTCAGCCCCAGACATAACTCTCTGCTTCAAATTGAGAAACTGCTTTAACTTCTCTTGCTTGTACGCCTCTGTAACATACTTTTTCTTGAATTCAGGTATGAAAAAATCCCATGTAAGGGGATTTGATAGTTGGGATTGCTTCAACACCAACTTCCACCAATCATAACTGCTCCCTACAATAAAGACACAACACAAGATGCCTTAAAACCCACTGGACAGCGAATTTCATCAAAAATTCTCTCTAGCCTTTCCAGCCAAAATTCATCTTCTTCAGACTGTTCCAGATTAGTGCTGACCGGTGTCTAGCAAGTGTACTAGATCAGCTAGTAATATAGGGAAATAAAATTATGACCCAAAATATCGAACCCAAGGGAAACTTGTGCTTGCATGTGCTATTTCAATTTCAAAACCAATTTTATGTGTAAAGAGAGAAGAGAAATCCCAAAGTTGTGATGATTTGAAAACAATAATTTAAAACTAAATTAAAACAATTGAAAAAGCTAAAGTAAGTAAGAGATCTTTTGAAAGCAAGTAAATTGAATGAGTTAAAAATCAATGATAAAGATAACTTTCACTAACGGACTATCCACCTTAACTAATATTGCTATGACTTAATTTAAAAGAAAACATACAAGTGATTATGGAAAATTCAGTTTAATAAACCCAGACAACTTTATTCAAGATTATCATTCCAAGCATTAAAGCTCTCTTATTCAGAACAATTCAATACTTAGCATAAAGAACTGAATTAAGTCTCCTAGATGTCTATTAAAGCCTTTCTCAAGAGATTTAACTTTCACCTATTCTTGGTTACCCTTTTCTTAATCCTAACTTACTCAAATTAACACACAATTATAGCTTATTCAGATTATAACCATGCATTAATCCAACTAAATTAACCTAAGAGCACGCAAATCATTAATCAACTTAAACCAATTAATTAACCAATTCTTAATCAAGTTAATAATCAACTTAAAATTGAGCAAAGACAATACTATTTTTAAGAACCAAGAAATAATCAACTTGTATTAAAATTGAAGAACAAACTCAAGTCATAACAATACAAGTCAAGGATTCAAGTATCCTTTAGCAAAAGTAAAGAAAACTACTCACAAACCATTCTTAAAACTAAAAATAATGTTTTGAAAAAAAATTGTAAAAATAAAGAACGTAAAAACTGTAAAAACTAAGAAAACAAGCTTAATTCTAAAGATTAATTCTAAGGCTTGATAATAAAGATTAATGATGATCTTCTGTGTTTTTGGACTGCTATTTATAGGCAAGAGTTGTAGTAGAATCCATGTTAAACTCTAGTCCCAAAATAGGAATCAAAGTCTGCTAAACAGCAAGTTCGTAAATCCTTCGCGACATGGGAGAGTTGGATCACGTGGCCACGCCTCACTATGCCTTCTTCTTCACGTGGGCACATCCCATTTTCCTCTTCTTCCACACATGGCCACGTGTGGTCCTTCACTGGGAATCCACGTGGTCACGTGGTCTTCATAGTTGCCTTTGCTTTCACTTTCACATGGCCACGGCTTTAACAAGCTTTGCTCTTCAATTTTCTTCACATGGCCACGTTTCTCATGCTTTTCTTCTTGACGTGGCCACGTGATGAATCCTTCAATGAACTCACGTGGTCACGGCTCAAGGCTCTGGACTAAACGTCAACTTGTCTTGCATTAATTCTTCATATTTGCACTTTTGGCCCTAAACTTTGCCCTTTTTACACTTTAAGCCATTTTATGTCAAATTAAACCTGAAAATCAAACAAAACACATAATTAACCTCAAAAACATAAATATTAATAAATTAACTCTAAATTAACCTAAATCAAACCAAAACAACTAAATAACTTAACTAAAAACATATCAAAAACCATATATATTTCACACTTATCAAATACCCCACACTTAAACCTTACTTGCCCTCAAGCAAATTAGAACAAACCCTCCTTCAAGACCATCAAACTTGTATAAAGATATGCAATTTTAAAACCAAACTTAGCATTTTAACAAGAGCACTCAACATAACTCTAAATAGATTAACTTCAACAAGAGAATATAAACTAGTTTCCTTGAGTGTGTGCAAGACCAAATCATTTTAAACAATTTTGAAAATCAAAACATCAACGCAACTAGGTAATGAAGTATAAAATATATGAATGCATAAGCATACAATCGGTTTCGTGCTTGAAACTCTAGAAACACAATAGGCCTCTCCTTTAGCACCGGAACCTGTGGGTCATCTCCGCTAAACAACTCAAAACAAGCTTAAAATCACATAGGTCTTACAAAGGGTGTAATGAGGCTAAGGGTATGTTTATCAAAGAATGGATAAAAGATAATCAAAATGAATATAGCCACTCTAAGACCAAATAGATTACAAACACCCCAATAACTTAAGCAATGCAAATTTTTCTCATCCTTGCCTTGATTCCAAACTTTCTTTATGTTCTTTCACCAATAAGTCAATATTTTTCCATTTTTCCTTTCCTTGTACTACCCCACACTTATATTTTTTCATATTTGCTAGTTCCCTTTTCTTTTTCTTGCTTTTGTAATTTTTTCTTTCTCTTTTTTTTTATTGAACTAGCCTTTACAAGCTAACCTCAAGGTAATACAAGATATATTTTCAATTGACTTCATCAATAACTTTGTTAAGATTTTCTTACTACACCCAAATGAAAATTTACTCTTTCACTCATCCCTTTAATCCTAAAGTGGCTAACTCCATAGGTGAGATAAAAGCTTTTTAGGTTATATGGTTAAACTTTAGGTATAACAAGAAAATATTAATGGTACGCATTAAGCATACCCTTATAAGCTCAAAATGGTTAATCAAAGGATAAATTAATCAAGGTAGGACACAAGTCTTTTTTTTTTAAAAAAAGAGTATCAAGAAAATTGTTGCCTAGATCATTTTCTAAGATGCTTGAGTTGTTTATATGCTTTGAAGGGTGATAAGAAAGGTTCTAGTGTTCTAAATTTTCTTACTTCACTACTTTATTGCATTGATTTTTTCTAAGTTAAAAACTGGTCTAAGTGCTTTTAAGAATTCGGAAACTAACAAATATTTATCAAGTTGAAGATTAACCCATCCAAAGGCATATTAAACAACATAAATGTTCTCTTGCTAAGCAAAGGTCTAAAACATGCATATTCTATATCCAAGTTCAAAGTGTTCCAAGTTTTGAAGATAACTAGGGCAAACTAAGTTCTCATGCAAACTAAGTGAAAAAGGTGAACTGCATACGTCTTTATTATGTTTTACAAACTCAAACTAACATAAACATAATAAAAGAAAACAAAACACAAAATAACAGAATTTTGATTCATGAAAAAGAAAAATAAAGTTGATGAAAAACTTCCTGAAAGGAGGCTACCCCCTCCTTAAAACATTATTGTCCTCAGCAAATGATGATCTATTACGGTGGCGGTGGTTGTGGAGGAAACCGCTGCCAAAAGTGATGAATAAAATGCTCAACTCTCCGATTTCCTTCCATGACCATATCACGAAGTATATCTAATCTCCCTTGCATCTGATCAAGCCTCATTTGTTGAGCATCCAACCGACCACTCAATTGATTAAATGGTGCTTCCCATTCTGGTGTTGTGGGTTCATTTATGGGAGACGGGACTGCTGTGGCAACATGCTCTTCTTCTGGCTCTTTTGGCTGCTCCTCTTGCTCCGCAATCCTAATATGATTCTCTCTTAAATACTCCTCTCATGTTACCCAATGTCCTCGGGGCTTAGGTATCAGAATCTTCATCCTTTTCAGCATTCTATTATCAATGCAAGGCAAATCTCCTGGAAGTGGCTCGCCAATAACCTGATGATTAACTGCACCTGCCAAAACTGTAGCTATCCATCCAATAGAGATATTATCAATGTTACCTGGCATTTTTTGTAAATCCTTAATTCGACTAGCTATGATGCCTGCTCCATTAATTGTAATGCCATCCATCATACATCTTAAAACCATTGCTATAGAGACACTAATAGTACTGGCATTCTTCAAATTGTTATACATAGTTTTTGCCAAAAACCGATGAATTATTCTCAAAGCATGAGTTCTTAGAGCATGTACCTTACATTGTCCTCCAACCCAAGGCTCATTCAATTCAAGATTTTGAATTCTCTCCCAATTCTCCACAGGTGAAGCATCTTCCACTTCCCAGGGAGCAGTTGGCACAAAACCTAAAATTTTAGAAAACTGAGTGAAAGTTAGAGAATAACCTTTCTTACCGAGTTTAAAGCCCACTGTTCCATCCACAACATCTCGCCTGAAATAACATTCAAAGGAATAAATAAAATCTCTAGCAATATCCGGGTACACCTTTGGTTTCTTTGTTATGAATTCCCCCCAGCCAATATTTTGAATCAACGGTTCGATCTCATAATCCCACAAGTTTCCTGCTGGGATATTGAGGAACAAATGGCTTAAGTAAGCTGGCTGGACATAGGTACAATTGCTAAAGTAGTCAAACTTATTGATTTTTTCCCTGTCCACATATGACGGAATGCGTACACCGGATGAACTAGCGACATCAGGGTATTTAGTCCTTCGAGGTGCCACTGCAACCAAAGAAAAAAACAATGTAAATATCAATTCTTAACCCAAAATAGATTGATTATGAGTGCATAAACATGTATAAAGTGAAATATGCACAATTTGGATGAAATGCTAAGTTAAAAGCAAATGTAATTATCGGTAAAAGATGTATGCAGAATATGAGCACAAAGAATGTGTGAATAAGATCATAAATAATTCTTTCACAAGGTATATGCCATGCATCAACGCCAACTAAAAACATGCCAATTAAAGAGTGGAAGTTAAAAGTTTTTATGTAAAGAAAAACTCATTGAGGCATTTCATCGAACCCATTGCGAGCATAAGTTTAAGCATAAATTTAAGAAGCGTAACAAAGAGTGTTCACCACCCAATTTCATACCAAGCATCTATTACATGCACATATTAATCATAAACATCCAAAGAAGCGAAAAGAATGAATATGCAAACAATTTGTGAAGTGCAAATTAACCTAAAAACTAAGCTTTTATTGAACAAATATGCACAAAACACAACCATTGATGCCAAACAAATGATAATTAAGGAGTAAAGGAAGTAAATACTTTACTTGGAAATGAGAAATTCACCAAAAATGTAGCACAAGGTGGAGATAGTGTGTGAGATCTAGAAAAACCTAAAATAGTGAAGAAAATGTGGAGAAGGAATAAATTATGGGTAAGAGAGAGAGAAAAATGGAAGAGGAAACAAATGGAGATGGTGATGATTGGTGATGAGTACAAATCCCCGTGGTCACAGGTTAAATTGTGGTGGTGAGGCATGGGCACGGAGAGAGTGAAATGAAATGAAAATGAAGAAGAAGTGAAGAAATCGTGAAGTTTTATAAAGGAGGGAAACTTTTCAGTGAAGACATACACGTGGTCACGTGTGAGAACACAAAATTGGACAGTGGATTTAGATGTGGCCACGTGAAATTTCATAAAGAAAAACCCATGGTCACGTGTGTGCAAGTGAAGTGGGATAAGTGAGTTATGCGTGGCCACGTGAGGTTCAATGAAGAACTACACGTGGTCTCGTGTAAAGATGCAAAATGATACAGAGGACTTGGGCGTGGTCACGTGTAATTCTTCATGGAATTTCACGTGGGCATGTGTAATTTCAGGAACCAGCATTTTAGCGACCCGTGGCCACGTGATGGCAAAGGGAAAGCCACACGTGGTCACGTTTTTTCAATGATTTCTGCCTTTTTTCTTTAACATACACCCATATAATTGATCTTCCTTAAATGCATTTTTTCATGAAAACATCAAAAAAAATTTTTTTCAGGAAAATCATGTCTCCATTTTGAAACCTTGATTTACTCACTCTTTTCATGAATCAAAACACTTAAACACATAAACATGCAGAAATCAAAACACTTAAACACACAATCATGCAGAAATCAAAACACTTAAACACACAATCATGCAACAAAACACAAATTTTGACTGAAAATATAAAAGAGATAAAAAGGTAGAGTTCTGAGTTTTTGGAGTCTCCAGCTAGACTCTCCAAATCGATTTTTAAGTATCTTTAAGAACCATGGTTGCTTCAGCAACCTCTTGTTGACCGATTTGGTATGGTTTAAGTCGATGTCCATTGACTGTAAATTCACGTCCATCTTTTAAGCTTTTGATCTTCACTACACCAAGATTATTGCTTGTCATCACTTGATATGGTCCAAGCCACTTTGATTTTAGCTTTCCTAGAAACAAACGAAGACGACTATTATAAAGAAGCACTAACATTCCCGGGATAAAATCTTTTACCCTTAGATGCTTGTCATGCCATCGTTTGGTCTTTTCTTTATAAAGTGCAGCATTATTATATGACCATTGTCGAATTTCATCGAGTTCATTGAGCTGTAATTTTCTTCTTTCTCCTGCATTTCTCAAATCAAAGTTAAGAAATTTGGTAGCCCAATATGCTTTATGTTCCAATTCGACTGGAAGGTGACATGCTTTTCCAAAAATAATTCTAAAGGGAGACATACCTATAGGAGTTTTAAATACGGTTCGATAAGCCCATAAAGCCTCATCTAGCCTAAGAGACCAATCTTTTCTAGAATTATTTACTGTCTTTTCTAAAATTGACATCAACTCCCTATTAGATACTTCCACTTGGCCATTGGCTTGAGGGTGGTATGGGGTTGTGACTTTGTGCTTAACACCAAATTTCTTAAGTAAGGTCTTGAATTGATGGTTGACAAAGTGTTTGCCCCCATCACTTATAATAGCTCTAGGTGCTCCAAATCTAGTGAAGATATTTTTTCTAATGAATTCCAGCACAATTTTTGCATCACATGTTCTAGTAGCTATTGCCTCTACCCATTTACTCACATAATCTACAGCTACCAATATATACTCAAACCCAAATGAAGTTGGAAAAGGACCCATAAAATCAATGGCCCAAACATCAAATATTTCTACTTCTAGCACATTGTTCATAGGCATCTCATCTCTCTTGGATATGTTTCCTACTCTTTGACATTTATCACAAGCGGCTATGAAAGATTTTACATCCTTAAATAAAGTAGGCCAGAAAAAACTTGATTGGAGTATCTTTTGAACTATTCAATTTGGTCCATGATGACCTCCAACTTCACCCCCATGGCATTGGTTCATGATAGCTCTTTGTTCTGATTTCGGTACACACCTTCTCAATACTTGATCCGGACATATCTTGACAAGGTATGGATCATCCCAAAGGTAATGCTTGGCATCTGCTATGAGCTTTTTCTTCTGTTGCCAAGTAAATTCCTTAGGGAGATAGCCACCTTCAAGAAAATTGGCTATATTAGCGTACCATGGAACTGAATTTTCATAAGTAAAACAAGCATAAATATGTTCATCAGGAAATATATCAGGAATTTCTCCCTTTTCGATGTTAGCATGATCCAATCTAGACAGATGGTCAGCTATAAAATTTTCTGCTCCTTTCTTATCCTTGATTTCGATATCAAATTCTTGAAGTAGTAACACCCATCGGATAAGTCTTGGTTTGGAATCCTTCTTGGCAAAAAGGTGTCTTAATGCAGCGTGATCCGACCAAACTGTGATTTTATACCATAAAAGGTAAGATCTGAATTTCTCAAATGAAAAGACTATTGCCAAGAGTTCCTTCTCCGTAGTGGTGTAATTAACTTGGGCTCCAGTAAGTGTGTGGCTCGCATAGTAAATGGTGTAGAAAATCCTCTCCTTTCGCTGTCCTAAAACCGCTCCAACTGCGTAATCACTTGCATCACACATAATTTCGAACGGTAAGCTCCAATCGGGTGATGCAATGACCGGTGCACTAACTAATTTTTGCTTCAATAGGTTAAAAGCCTGCAAACACTCAGCATCAAAGTTAAATGCAGCATCTTTAAGCAATAAATTAGAGAGTGGCTTGGCAATTTTAGAGAAATCCTTAATAAATCGATGATAAAACCCAGCATGACCAAGGAAACTCCTAATGCCTTTTACACTAGTTGGTGGAGGTAATTTTTCTATCACATCAATTTTTGCTTTATCCACTTCAATGCCTTTTTTAGAAATTTTATGCCCTAAGACAATGCCTTCTCTAACCATGAAATGACATTTTTCCAAATTTAGCACAAGATTAGTTTCTTGACATCTTTTTAAAACCATTGCTAGATTATGCAAACAAGAATCAAAATCATGCCCATAAATGGTTAAATCATCCATAAAAACTTCCATAAATTTTTCAATAAAGTCATGAAATATGGCCATCATGCATCGTTGAAATGTGGCTGGTGCATTACAAAGTCCAAAAGGCATTCTCCTATATGCAAATGTTCCATATGGACATGTGAATGTGGTCTTTTCTTGATCTTCCGGGGCTATAGGTATTTGTATATACCCCGAATATCCATCTAGGAAATAATAAAATTTATTTCCTGCCAACCTTTCTAGCATTTGATCAATAAAGGGCAATGGAAAATGGTATTTTCTAGTGGCATTATTTAACCTTCTATAATCAATGCATACTCTCCATCCCGTTACTGTGCGTGTAGGAATTAATTCATTATTTTCATTTACTACTACAGTCATTCCCCCCTTTTTAGGCACACATTGAACAGGACTAACCCAATTACTATCGGAGATAGGATATATAATACCTGCATCAAGTAGTTTCAATACCTCCTTTTTCACTACCTCTTGCATAGTTAGGTTGAGCCTTCATTGAGGTTGCACTACTGGCTTAAAATTGTCTTCCATGGGTATGCGATGTGCACAATAGCTTGGGCTAATTCCTTTTAAATCGGATGTTGCCCAACCAATTGCTCCTTTGTGCTTTTTAAGGACTTCGATGAGCCTTTCTTCTTCCAAATCTATCAATAAAGATGAAATGATTACCGGGTTAGCATTATTACTCAAAAATACATATTTTAAATGTGATGGAAGTGTTTTCAGTTCAGAATCCCCCTTAAGAGGGGATGGTTCATCCTCTTTTTCCTCATCCTCACTGTGCTCTTGTTCTAGAATTTGTATCAACTTTTTCTCCTTTGTATCCAACTCTTCCTCTTTCCTTGGATGCATTAAACAATTTTGGAGCTCGCCTTTAAGAATGACTTCCTCTTGCTTTGTGTTGGCACATTCTTGAATCTCATCAACAAAACAAATGGATTCTTCAAAATCATACGAGGGGTGTTTTAAAATTTTATTAACATTAAAAATCATCTTCTCCTCGTTAAATCTTAAAGTAACCATTTGTCCATGAACATTAATTAAAGCTCTTGCTGTGTTCAAGAATGGCCTCCCCATAATTAACGGCACCTTTCTATCCTCTTCCATGTCCATTACCACAAAGTCAACTGGAAATATAAAATTCCCTACTTTAACCAACAAGTCTTCAATGATTCCTTTCGGCCTTTTCACCAATCTATCCGCCAATTGAAGCGTCATTCGGGTTTCCTTAAGATCTCCTAAATTCAATTTCTTGCAAATTGAATAAGGCATTAGATTATTACTAGCACCCAAATCACATAAAGCATTTCCAACAAAATTTCCACCTAGTTCATAAGGCAATGAAAAACTACCTGGATCTTCCAATTTTTCAGGAATTTTGTTGGTTAAAATGGCACTACAATTACTGGATAATTGAACCGTTCCTATGCCTTCTAGCTTTTTCTTATTAGTGCATAATTCTTTCATAAATTTAGCATATTTAGGCATGTGTAATAAAGCTTTAGCAAATGGTAAGTTTATATGTAGCTTTTTAAACATGTCCAAAAATCTACTCAATTGTTCATTTTGTTTCTCTTTTTTAGCTAGAACCGAAAATGGCAATTAAGATTCATCAAGAATTGTAGAAACAAGTTTGTCCTTACCTTTACCCTTCTCAATCGTAGGAGGTGCTTTTTCATTATTTTCAGAATTAGAAACACTTACCTCCGTTGTCGGTTCCACCTTTTTAGAAGAATCCCTACCAAGTTCAGTCTTCTCTAACTCTTTCCCACTCCTTAAGGTGATTGCTTTGGCTTCTTCCTTTGGGTTTCGGTCTACATTAGATGGAAATGTCCCTTGAGCTCGGTTGGATAAAGAACTAGCTAGTTGCCCCATTTGGTTTTCTAGGTTCTTAATGGATGCCTCTTGGTTTCTCATCCAAATATCTTGCGATTTCCATCTAGCATCTTGACTAGCTAAAATGGAGTTTTGGGAAGCCATGAAATTGGCAATCATTTCTTCAATATTGGATTTCTTTTCTTGAGGAGGGGGAGGTTGAGGTTTTTGAAAACCGGGTGGTTGGTGGTATGCTTGTGAAGGATATTGATTTGGGTAATGATGTGGAGCTTGGTTTTGGTATGGAAGTTGATTATTGGAAGTTTGATTGGGATTGAACTGGGGTCTAGGATTGGGGTTAGAAGAAGAACCTTGATTACCTTCCCTCCATGAAAAATTTGGATGGCTTCTCCATCCCGCATTGTAATTATTGCTATATGGATTCAAGGCATTGACTTCTTCTACCATACTTTCAGCATTCTTCATTCCCATAGATCCCGGAATTCCTGCATAAGAATCAACTTCATTAGATAACATAGAGACATTTTTAGCTTTAAGCTCATTTATCTCTTTTGAATATTTCTTTTCCATTAATTCTAATTGTGCTTTCAACATAGCTACTTCATCAATATTATGAACTCCCTGTTTCTTTTGAGTTGCTCTAGAGCTTGCCCATTGAGCATCATTGGTGGCCATCTCATCTAGGAGTAAAAATGCATCTTCAGGAATTTGATTCATGAAGCTTCCATTTGAAGCTGCATCTAATAAAGATCTTGTTGATGGATGAGCACCTGCATAGAAAATATGCATTAGTTGAAAAATAGGAACTTCATGATGACGACAACTTTTTAAAAGTCTTTTAAATCTTTCCCAAGCTTCATGAAATGGCTCCTCATAAAACTGTTGAAAATCACTAATTTGTTTCCTAATGAGGGCAGTCTTAGTGGGTGGGAAGAATTTGCACAGAAATTTCTCTTGCATTTGTTGCCAAGAATTGATGAATTGATTTGGTAGCATTAGTAGCCAATCCCTAACTTTTCCTATGAGGGTGAATGGGAAGAGTTTCAACCTAATTACATCAGTCGATACATTAGGAATTTGCACAGTGTCACTCACTTCTAAGAACATATCTAAGTGTTGTGTAGGATCCTCTATGTCCGAACCCGAAAATTGGTTTCTTTGTACCATAGTTATGGTAGTGAGTTTAATCTCAAAGGGTTGGTGGTGAGGAATCCTAATAGTTCTATGCTCTTCATTCCACCTAGGGATAGCATAATCCCTAATGGTTCTAGGTCTATACCCATTCCCGGGAGCTTGGGGAGGTATATGTTGCTCTTCGATCCTAGGTGGTGGATCATTCATAGGTTGCTCAATTTCTAGATCGTTCATATTGCCTCTTAATCTTCTAATCCTATGGAATGTCCTCTCAATTTCAGGGTCTAATGGTAAGATGGGGTTGTCTCTCACCATAAACCACTTGTCACTTAAAAAAGAAAAACAGAAATTAGATGGAGAAGAGAAGAAAACAAAAATCACTTTAAAATCAAAATAAATAAACAAACGCCAATGTATCCCCGGCAATGGCGCCAAAAACTTGATCGGTGTCTAGCAAGTGTACTAGATCGGCTAGTAATATAGGGAAATAAAATTATGACCCAAAATATCGAACCCAAGGGAAACTTGTGCATGCATGTGCTATTTCAATTTCAAAACCAATTTTGTGTGTAAAGAGAGAAGAGAAATCCCAAAGTTGTGATGATTTGAAAACAATAATTTAAAACTAAATTAAAACAATTGAAAAAGCTAAAGTAAGTAAGAGATCTTTTGAAAGCAAGTAAATTGAATGAGTTAAAAATCAATGATAAAGACAAATTTCACTAAAGGACTATCCACCTTAACTAATATTGCTATGACTTAATTTAAAAGAAAACATACAAGTGATTATGGAAAATTCAGTTTAATAAACCCAGACAACTTTATTCAAGATTATCATTCCAAGCATTAAAACTCTCTTATTCAGAACAATTCAATACTTAGCATAAATAACTGAATTAAGTTTCCTAGATGTCTATTAAAGCCTTTCTCAAGAGATTTAACTTTCACCTATTCTTGGTTACCCTTTTCTTAATCTTAACTTACTCAAATTAACACACAATTATAGCTTATTCAGATTATAACCATGCATTAATCCAACTAAATTAACCTAAGAGCAAGCAAATTATTAATCAACTTAAACCAATTAATTAACCAATTCTTAATCAAGTTAATAATCAACTTAAAATTGAGCAAAGACAAGACTATTTTTAAGAACAAAGAAATAATCAACTTGTATTAAAATTGAAGAACAAACTCAAGTCATAACAATACAAGTCAAGGATTCAAGTATCCTTTAGCAAAAGTAAAGAAAACTACTCACAAACCATTCTTAAAACTAAAAACAATGTTTTGAAAAAAAACTGTAAAAACAAAGAACGTAAAAACTGTAAAAACTAAGAAAACAAGCTTAATTCTAAAGATTAATTATAAGGCTTGATAATAAAGATTGATGATGATCTTCTGTGTTTTTGGACTGCTATTTATAGGCAAGAGTTGTAGTAGAATCCATGTTAAACTCTTGTCCCAAAATACGAATCAAAGTGTGCTAAACTGGAAGTTCGTAAATCCTTCGCGACATGGGAGAGTTGGATCACGTGGCCATGCCTCACTATGCCTTCTTCTTCACGTGGGCACGTCCCATTTTCCTCTTCTTCCACACATGGCCACGTGTGGTCCTTCACTAGGAATCCACGTGGTCACATGGTCTTCATAGTTGCCTTTGTTTTCACTTTCACATGGCTACGGCTTCAACAAGCTTTGCTCTTCAATTTTCTTCACATGGCCACGTTTCTCATGCTTTTCTTCTTCACGTGGCCATGTGATGAATCCTTCAATGAACTCACGTGGTCACGGCTCAATGCTCTGGACTAGACGTCAACTTGTCTTGTATTAATTCTTCATATTTGCACTTGTGGCCCTAAACTTTGCCCTTTTTACACTTTAAGCCTTTTTATGTCAAATTAAACCTGAAAATAAAATAAAACACAAAATTAACCTAAAAAACATAAATATTAATAAATTAACTCTAAATTAACCTAAATCAAACCAAAACAACTAAATAACTTAACTAAAAACATATCAAAAACCATATATATTTCACACTTATCAAGTGCCTAAAAACTCTTCGACACCATGCTTTCTAATTTCAGATATTGGAGCTTTAGGTGTTGTCATTCTTTGAAGAATTTGAGCCATATCCTGTGATATTTTTAACAATGCTTCTGTAGGGATGGCTGCAGGAACCTCATTTGGATTGGTTGATGAAGATCCCAGATTGAAAGGATTGGTTCTAGCCATCCTGTTACTTATAGTCGATTCCTTAAAAGCATATCTAGAGTTCTCCATTTTCTATCTATAAGAAAACAAGGACTTCTGCATCAGGCCAACAAAACACTATATCATACTATAAAATCCTAGGTTTATTTTTACCCAGAAAAGGCTAAACCAGGCTCTAATACCAAAAATTGTAGCGCCCTCTATGCAAATACCCTATTACACATGTATCATGAATACTACTAATCATGCTTATACTTCACATTCATTTAACTATCATTTAGCCATATGATTTCATATGATTATATTCGTGCTACAAGTCTATTCCTGTTTTTCATTTCATACCTAGTATCATGCATACTAAACTATATGAATATTACTTCATGTATATCACATGCATACATGTTCTTACGTAGCTTTACTACTAGTGAGTTACAATATTCCACATAGGTTATATACATATCATAAGATAACTGGCCATTATACAAAACATATGATAGTTGTAATACAAAACATCCTACATCAAGGTTATAAGTCGATGGTTGGCCCTTCCTGATGCAGAGATCGTCCCTCAACAAAGGTCTTGCTAATCGTACCTACACGGATAAATAACCCGTGCTAAGCTATAAAGCTTAGTGGGGAAATAACTAAAGATGGATGACCACTCATAAAGGTCATCAAAACATACATATACAATATATAAATACTATAAACAACATGTACCACATATCATGGCAATAATAACATATACTTTTAGGCATAAAGCATATTCTCATATACATAAACCTTGTACCCAAGAGAGAAACACATATTTCATTTTCATAATTCATATAGATGACCATTTTTCATGTGAACATATTCAAATGAAACATAATCCTTGTGGGTAAACCAATAATGTAATCCACACTATCAATCATTAGTCAAATAACTTTAACTGTTTAATTTTGATCATTATTATGAATAACGTTTAGCCTGCCTTAGCTTTATCAGTAGATAACGGGAACTATTAATACACATTGGTATAAAAAGAAGGATATCCAAAGATATTGGATCTATAAACCCAAACGGGGCCAAACTGTACTGTGAACCGGTCAAGCAGACCCAAACGGGGTTGCCTATCAACCCAAACGGGGCTGATCATGATCCAAACAGGATCATATATACTATGGACCCAATTGGGCCAAACTATGGCAGCTGCAATTTCCCTATAGGCGCCTATCTATCCACATCTAAAATTCTATCGCAGGCAGAACTATATTCGTGTTCAATTCACATATTAATACTGTATTCATAGTATACTGTTGCACATATACAGAGTCTTGTAATACTATGAGTTCTCTGGTGCATAATCAGACATATGCACATTTCATATGCCAAGTTATACATCTGGCTATTCAAATCTGTATGACTTTACAATTTGCATCATAACATATAAGCATGACATATAATCATCATATCATATACTTGATCATGCTCTCATTAAGCATTTCACATGTTCGTAGTCATGCCAAAACATCTTATATCTCATAGGGCAATTACATGCTCATATACTCATATACATAATCATAAATGTACATACCTGTGGGTACATTCGCATATAGTTAACTTAGTCTTATGAGCATGTTACCAATATATATATATATATATATACCTTTATCATCATTCACATCATGTGCTATACAAAATATCAACATGTTTCCATATAGGCATATACACATGCCAGATCGTACTATTATCGTCCCTATTTCATAGCATAGGTACATGTCAAAATGTGTACTATCATGTCATAAGATTACATGTGTATATATATCAATTTGGCATGTGAAAATCATGTACAAAACTATTTACATGTATAATTTAGATATTTCATCATTAGTCTTTATTCATATACACAACTGAATGCATATGTATGCATATAAATCCTTCACAAGTAGTCATATTCATGCCTTATCCAATTAATTTTACTATCACGTAACCAACTATCTGTCTCAATTAATTAAAAATCATATTATCAAGTGTAGCAACAATTTGCACATTAATATAAATTCTATTTCTGAGAGCATTATAGGAAACTAGTCTGGATTCAACCCTAGATTACATGCACTTAGAGATAGATTTAAGATTAGGTTTCTTCTTATGAAATATAGGTATGGAAGTATATTTTTCAATGCAAAAAGAATCACTCAATTTGCTGTTCTATAGCTCAATTTATGAGCAAAACAATCTAGGTAGGTCATTCAGTCATGAAGGAGTGTTCGACTCGTGAAGAGCTTCACGAGTGAAGCAAATAGGGTAATTCCCACGACTTGGGAAGGAGTTCACGAGTAGAGAAGAAAGGCATATATACTTCACGACTCGTGAAGAGCTTCTCGAGTCGGACTAATGTTCACGACTCGTGAAGAGCTTCATGAGTGAAGCAAATAGGGTAAATCTCACGACTCGTGAAGGAGATCACGAGTGGAGAAGAAAGGCATATATACTTCACGACTCGTGAAGAGCTTCACGAGTCGGACTAATGTTCATGACTCGTGAAGAGCTTCACGAGTCGGACTAATGTTCACGACTCGTGAAGAGCTTCACGAGTCGGACTAATGTTCACGACTCGTGAAGAGCTTCATGAGTGAACCCAATAATGGAAAAAGATGCACGACTCGTGAAGAGCTTCATGAGTCGAACAAAAGTTCACGACTCATGAAGACATTCACAACTCGGCAAGAACAATCTTCTTCAACCTCACATCATTAAAAACCAGCAAAACATAACTTTGAATTCTGTTAATCATACCCAGTTCCAGCAATCAATTTCACATGCATTATGAACAGCCTAAATTCCCATACCTTGGCTGACAAATCCTATAACTTCAACCTCTAGCAATATCCTTTCCTTTGCTCCTTCTTCCTTCCTCTTCTCCTTAGTTTACTGCACTATACTCTTGATTAACCCACAACATTATCATCAAATTGCTTGAGATCATTCAATGAAAATCAAAAGGAAGAAGAAGATAAATTTTCTAGTTTTTCTCTCACAATTGCCGATCTCAAAGTCTCACACAGCCACCTCCACATTCCACTAACTTCTTTCTATTTATATAAGTGGCAAAATTTCCCTTTTAATCCCTCAACATCTTGCATATCACAAAAATGCCACAAACCTTTATGCATGTTAGACTTTAACCCCTCCACTAACTCTTTATTTTATTTTCATGCAATTAACATAACAACATGTTAATTTATCTCATTACTTACACACAAAAATATGAAAATTAAATTAGGGTTATGTTAGGGGCCTTACAGACCTAGTACCTTAGGGTGCCACCGTATAACCTATTATCCAACTCTTTAGAGTAGTGCAGGCTTTACACCAAAGTTAAGAAAAGTTCAATATTAAAGTTTCATGAAGCATGAAAATTCCTAAATTGACTTCATAATATATATTATATATGAAATTTCTTTTTATCACATATGGAAATCTAATTGGGATAAGAGTGGTGAAAGGAGTAATTGCACAGTAACTGTTTCTTTGGAAAGGTATAGTCAAACCACATGACTTTCCTGATATTTGGGTAGTCATGATACCTAGCTAGAGGCCAATCATGACTTGTATAATGATGTATCAAAATATCAATAGGGATTGAAAAAATGATTTAAAGGAGTTTAAATCATATGAGTTTTGAATAGAACTCACAATTACATATTATACTGCCAACATGGACAGGAACCCAATAGGTTACACACATATAGAGAAAAAGGATAAAATGGTAAAATGAAAAGGATAATAATATTTGATATTATTATGAGGGTAGAGAAGTGAATAAGATAATAATTAATTAAAGAGTTTAATTAATTATGATCAAGTAAAATTGTCCGCGGAACTTTTGAGAAATGTTCTGTAAGTTAGAACTAATTGAAATAATGTATTTCATGATTAATTATTATTGTATTATAAGTGTTATAGGACTACTATAAGTGTTATAGGAGTAATATATTAATTAATAAGTCTAATGGAGGAGTTATAAAGGGGCCAGAGGAATAGAGCTGGTGTGAAAGCCCTTCTGTAGAGGGCCACATGCCAACTCCATACAGAAGGCCTTAGAGGTCTTTTTCTTGCACCAAATTAATTTATATATGTTACATAAGTGTTATGGTGCTCACATATTTAATTTGGTTGGATTTGGAATCCATTTGGATATTTAAATCCAATTAGTTGCACAAAGGGCCTAGTTTGTGGGTTTTGTGCATTGTCTTTTATGAAAAGGTTTAAATTGGATTTAATTAAGCCCAAATGATTATAATTAATTCCAGAGGCCCAATTAATAATTCTCCAGCAATTTTAAAGATCCCAATCTCATTAAGGAGTTGGAATTTTAACCTAACTATAAAAGGCCAACTAATAAGGAATTAGGGTTAAGTGATCAAACAGAAAAGAAAGACCTTTTCTCTTATCCTCTCTCTCTCTTTTGCTCCACCTCCAAGCTAGCTTCTTGGAATTTCGGCCAGCCCTAGTTTGATACCAATTTTTTGGTTCAATTTATCCTTCTCTAGTGTGGATTACTCATTGGAGGTGTTTGATTTTGGACACTGTGGTTTGCGACAACCCGGTGCGAAGTAAAATCAACTGTTCAACAAAAATAAAAGGTCCTTTTTCTGATTCTCATATAGTTATATTGTGTATTCATGGCAAGATCAGATCTAATGGTTAAAAAAATTTAAAATTCCGCTCATGTATGCGATGCATGTAACCGTTAAACTCCAACATGGTATCAGATTCCGGTTTTGCTATGGATATACAATTCTATATTTTTCTACGGAATAAGTTTTTTTTATTTTGAGTTATCTATTTCATGAACTTTAAAATATTAGATTTAATTGTTCATGAATGATAAATATTGATTTCTAGATGAGATTGTGATCAAATAAATTTATTGGAAACAAAAATGAAACTTTTGAAGAATTGTGCCTAGCGTTTTGCGTGAAACCCATTAGGGTTTTGCGTGAAACCCATGGAATTTTATGGGGCTGTTCTAATTTGATTTCTTATGGGTCCATTAAAACATCATTTAGATGATATTTTATGTGTTTAATATGTGATATTAAGCCATAAGATCGAACGAAATTAAAATCGAACAAGTTTTGCATGAAAACTAGTTTAGTCGAAAAGTTCGATAAATTGGTGTTCTTCATATGTTCTTGATGTGTTCTTGGTTAGAACGATTTTTAATCTTCTAAATATGATATATATGATATATTAAAGTGTTTTTAATTAATTGGATTAATTAAAATGAGCCTTAAATTAATTTGATTAATTTTAATTCATTAAAACCACTTAATGGACTTAATTATGTTTACGAACTTGGTTTAAATTAGTGAATGACTTGGTGGGCCTAAGGAGCTGATTTAGATTAAACATTATACACATTAATTAATTTCATTAATGGGTTTTAAGGGCTAAAGTTAGCTTGGCTCATTCCAAAAGGCCTAAATGGTCCAAAAGACACAAAACTAGTTTGTGTGTGAACACATTTAGGTTTTTCTTTTGTGGGTTTCGGCCTACACTTGTTTTTAAGCCCAAAATTTATTCTTTTAATTATTTAATATCATTAATTTATTAAATAATCAATTTATAATTAATTAATAATCAATTGGATTGATTATTAAGGCAAGAACACATGCATGCAAAAAGGTTTCCTAAAATGAAAGTTTCCAAAATGGAAAAAGTTTCCTAATTTGATCACATCATCAAAATAACTCAAAATATTGTTTCAAAGGTTGAAACAAGTTAGTAATCCATTTCTTTATGCATTAGAAAGGCATATAAGGGTGAATGATTGGCATGATGGATAGTTATGGACAAAGCCTAATGTGATTGAGCATTATGCATTCTATCCCTGTGAGATATGGATTTCATATTGATTCGGATAGAGGCATAAATGTAGTAGAGGACAATGAGCCTACAAGATATCAAGAAGTTTTGAACAGTTCAGAACGTGATTTATGGCTTAAGGCTAGGCAGTATGAAATGGACTCCATGTATGAGGACAAAGTATGGACTTTAACTCAACCACCTAAAGGGATAAAACCCATAGGGTGCAAATGGGTCTTCAAAAAGAATGCCGACATGGAAGGTAATATAGTAACCTATAAAGCTCGCTTAGTAGCAAAAGGTTATTGTCAAAAAGAAGGTATTGACTATGATGAAAATTTTTCTCCTGTAGCGATGCTTAAGTCTATAAGAATACTTTTAGCCATTGCAGCTCATTATGATTAGGAGATTTGGCAAATGGATGTGAAAATAGCTTTCCTTAATGGAAATCTTACTGAGGATATGTATATACACAACCAGAAGGGTTCACATCAAGAAATGGCGAAAAGGTATGCAAGCTTTAGAGATCCATTTATGGATTGAAGCAAGCCTCTAGGTGCTGGAACATACGATTCAATGAGACAATCAAAGAGTTTGGTTTCTCACAGAATGAAGATGAACCTTGTGTGTATAAAAGGGTCAGTGGGAGTGCAATTATCTTCCTAGTTCTATATGTAGATGACATATTGATCATGGAAAATGACATTTCTCTTCTCCAATCTATTAAAATATGGTTATCCAAGCAATTCTCCATGAAAGACCTTGGAGAAGCGTCCTATATTCTGGGAATAAGGATCTATAGAGATAGATCCAATAGGTTGCTAGGTCTTTCTCAGAGTACATATATAGATAAAGTATGTAAGAGGTTCAATATGGATCTCTCTAAGAAAGGGTTTATACCCATGGTGCATGGGAAACACCTTTCTAAGTCTATGTGTCCGCAGACACTAGAAGATAGGGAGAGCATGAATAGAATACCATATGCATCTATAATTGGTTCTATCATGTATGCTATGTTATGTACACGTCCAGATGTAGCATTTGCTTTGAGTGTCACAAGCAGATTCCAATCTAATTTTGAAGAGGAACACTGGGAAGCTGTCAAGAATATCCTTAAGTACTTGAGAAGGACTAAAGATATATTCTTGGTATATGGAGAGGGTAGTTTAGAAGTAAATGGGTATACAGATGCCAGCTTCTAATCTGACAAAGATGATTGTAAATCACAGTCTGGTTATGTGTTCATAATGGGAGGAGGAGCAGTTAGTTGGACAAGTTCCAAATAAGAAACAACTGCTGATTCCACGACAGAAGCTGAGTACATTACTGCTTCAGAAGCAGTTTGGATCAAAAAGTTCATAACTGAACTAGGAGTGGTGCCTAGCATTGTTGATCCAATTCCTTTATATTGTGACAACAATGGAGCCATTATGCAAGCAAAGGAACCACGGTCTCATCAATGATCCAAGCATGTTCTCAGACGCTACCATCTCATAAGGGAAATAGTAGCTAGAAATGATGTAAAAATAGAAAGGGTTCCCACATATGATAATGTGGCGGATCCCCTCACTAAAGCACTTTCCCAGATTGAGCATGATCACCATATAAATAGCATGGGTCTGAGACATATGAGTGATTGGCTCTAGTGTAAGTGGGAGATTGTTAGAGACTATGCCCTAGATCCCATGTAATAGGGATGTTTCTCATATGTATAAAATTTATATTCTTAATAAAAGTTATCATTCATTTATTAATGCTATGTTTAAATACATGAGTTTGTAAATCTTAAATTAATAAATGAAGTCCTAGATATTATAAACACAATGCAAAGGCAATCATGAAGGTGTTCATGATGTGAGATGTCTATTGCATGCAAATGTGTTAATATCTAAATATCCCTAGTAATAGAATTAACAAGATAGGACATTATTAATTCGGACAGACTAGCACATGTTATGCTTCTTGAATGGTTCAAGCAGTGGTTCTCATAACTGTGATTATGGAAGATAATCAAAGCTAACATATGGATGCTTGTTAGAAGAACAAGTTTATTGGAGACCTGCAAAGAGAATGCTCACATGGATATTAAATCTATGTCAGTAAGGAATCTCTTCATAGCGGTTGTGCAAGTATCCTTAGACTTGAGATCACCAAAGTTACTTTAAGTAGCAAGTGGTATACTTTCACTCCATAACTGATTACTTCCAACTGGGAGTGAACATAGTTAGGAGATTGGGTATATCATGACCTACTTGAAGATAGTTGAGTGATTGACAAAGGATTCACAATCCCAGATTTAATAAGGGAAGTTATCTCGCATGATTCTATAATTACCTTATTTAGAGAATCTCTGGCCATAGTAAAATGCCAAGATGGATAGAGATCCATGAAGGGCATTTTAGGAACAATGGCTAAATTAATGGAACATGCATAATTAGATTTATATGAGTTGACAGAAATCCATACTCAGAATGTAATTGAGATAAGAGTGGTGAAAGGAGTAATTGCATGGTAACTGTTTCTATGGAAGGGTATAATCAAACCACATGACTTTCCTGACATTTGGGTAGTCGTGATGCCTAGCTAGAGGCCAATCATGACTTGTATAATGATGTATCAAAATATCAATAGAGATTGAGAAAATGATTTAAAGGAGTTTAAATCATGTGAGTTTTGAATAGAACTCACAATTACATATTATATTGCCAACATGGACAGGAACCCAATAGGTCACACACATATAGAGAAAAAGAATAAAATGGTAAAATGACAAGGATAATAATATTTGATATTATTATGAGGGTAGAGAAGTGAATAAGATAATAATTAATTAAAGAGTTTAATTAATTATGATCAAGTAAAATTGTCCGCGAAACTTTTGAGAAATGTTCTGTAAGTTGGACCTAATTGAAATAGTATTTTTCATAATTGATTATTATTGTTTATAGGACTACAATAAGTATTATATGACTAATATATTAATTAATAAGTCCATTGGAGGAGTTATAAAGGGGCCAGAGGAATGGAGATGGTGTGGAAGCCCTTCTATAGACGGCCACACACAACCTCAATAAAGAAGGCCTTAGAGGTATTTTTCTTTCGCCAAATTAATTTATATATGTTACATAAGTGTTATGAAACTCACATATTTAATTTGGTTGGATTTAGAATCCATTTGGATACTTAAATCTAATTAGTTGCACAAAGGGCCTAGTTTGTGGGTTTTGTGCATAGTCTTTTATGAAAAGGTTTAAATTGGATTTAATTAAGCCTAAATGATTATAATTAATTCTAGAGGCCCAATTAATAATTCTCCAGCAATTTTAAAGAGCCCAATCTCATTAAGGGGTTGTAATTTTAACCTAACTATAAAAGGCCAACTAATGAGGAATTAGGGTTAAGTGATTAAACAGAAAAGAAAGACCTTTTCTCTTATCCTCTCTCTCTCTCTTTTGCACCACCTCTAAGCTAGCTTCTTGGAATTTCAGCCAGCCCTAGTTTGATACCAATTTGTTGGTTCAATTTATCCTTCTCTAGTGTGGATTACTCATTGGAGGTGTTCGATTTTGGACATTGTGGTTTGTGACAACCCGGTGTGAAGTAAAATCAACTGTTCAACAAAAATCAAAGGTGATTTTTATTATTCTCATATAGTTATATTATGTATTCATGGCAAGATCAGATCTAATGGTTAAAAGAATTTAAAATTCCGCTCATGTATGCGATGCATGTAACCGTTAAACTCCAATAATATATATATATATATTCCTAGTATATGTCAAAGTGTGTGGCATGTAGAAGACATGACTTAGTGTAAACAGTGGTATATCATTCAATGAATGAATTGTAGGTCTGAAAGATAAATATGCTTATATGATTAAATGTTGTGTATATAAAGTACCAATGTCAAATTTACTATCATTAAGTAATTTAGGTATCCTATGTGGACTCTTGTTTATTCATTTTTATTGGTATCTCATTCATTTTGCCAACCACTGTGAGTGGTCATTTGTTATATTTTGTGTTCCCCACTAGGCTTTATAGCTTAGCACGAGTGTTTCATCCGTGTAGGTTGGAAGGATATGACTTTCTCACAGGACTGATATTTGCACCAGGTTGGCCAACACAAGTCTGGGAAGATTGAAAAGTAGAGTCTTCTTTCCGTTCTTTTATTTTATGGATATGGAAATTTTAATTATGATGGAATTTTTGTATATGTACAATTGTTTTGTTTGATAAAACATTGTAATGTATTAAGGACTCTTATATAAGTTAAGGTATTACTCTTAAGTTCATGATATGATTTTACATTTCTTCTATAAGTTATCTCGTAAGAAATGTTTACGGCTTGAGAACATAGTAATACATGTCTTATGATGCAAGATGTTACACATGTTCTCATAGTGGATAATAAAGAAATGAGTATGAGGTGCATGAGTTAAAAGAGGAACTAATCATTGTTGAAGACAAACCCTGTAGCTTAGAAGATGAATTTAGATATTTTAGGAAGGATTTTTCACCAAAGGAGCAAGACTTGTTCAATTCTCAAGTGGAAACACTAATTCAGTCTACTTGAAGAATTTATTAAGTCTAGAAGAGCTTGTAGAGTTTGTATTTGAAGAGCCAAAGGTGGAGTCATACTTTATTGAAGATATGGAATTTCAAGCCTTGGTGAATTTTGACAAGTTTCTCCTACTGATGGGAGAAAATGAGAAATAATGTCTGAAGAGGCCATTATTTGGATCGTAAGCTCGACCTCTAGACTGTTGAAAAAGTCGACCTGAAGACTTTATAAATTCAGAACTATATTTTCTAACCTTTCTCAATTTTAGATTTTTGTATTTTATTTAGCGTGTGTAAGTTCTTTATTTCTTTTGTTATATTTCTGTGTGTTTTTATATCGATGAGTCTAAGGTGGAGTTTTGATTAACAGGCATGTGGATTGGAAATTAAATGCAAAATTTTTGGTATGCATTCTTCTACCTGTTTAATATCGATTATATTGGCACGGTATGGTCAAGAGTTCAAGGTATGATTAATTTATGCTAATTAGTTTTAATTAATTCAGACATTATTTCTAAACTATATTCAAGGTTTAAATAGGTTTTAGGGTGTTTTTATGTTGGACTTAATTTTTATTAAGTAAACAAGGTAAATTTTGCACTAAAATACATATATGTATTTAGTCTGAGAAATCAACTCGGTAGGGTTGAATTACATCCCTACCAAGTGCCTTGTCCCTTTTGTTCCACTAACTAGTAACTCAATAGGGATGAAAGTCATCCCCACTAAATTATGTACCCTATTCAAAATAGAATCCAACAACTTGTTAGGGACGAAAATCATCCCTATCGAGTCACCACCTTATCCCCATTATATGCCTTGGTTTCTCCATCGAGTCATTTAAAGTTCTTCTTTACTTTCTTTTGTTTTTCCTTAACTCACTTTGATCTCACTCACCCACTCTTTTTCTTTTTCACTTCAGTAATTCCATAGTAACAAAGCTTTTCTCCCTTATTTTAATTCCAAGTGCTTATTTGTTGATTTTTTCATTGCTTTGAAGTATTAGATTGGGATTATTTCTTCTTGTTTTTTCCTTCTTGCCTATGGGTTATAAGGATTAATTTGGTTTGATTTTGTCCTTAAGGTGCATGTAACTGTGTGTTCTAAAATTGCAATTGGGGTATTTATTAGGTTCACACATGGTTGTCTTTCAATTTTTGCATGAGAATGGTTTAGATTTCTTTTAACTTAAAATTTATTTATCTATGCCTTCAAAGTGATTGTTGAAATGGCTAGGTGAGTAATTTGAGTTCTTTTGCCTAATTTCTTTACCCTAATCTAACACAAATTTGTTTTAGACCCTATGAGCACCTTGTCTATTTTCATTGAGACATGTACATGGCATGCTTGTGTGGAAATTGCATTTGGGAACGTTGATGAGTTTTGGCTTTCATTTTAGGATAATGTTGCACTTTTTTTATTTCTCCCTTCGCATTTGTAGTCTTATTGTGTGTTCGTTTGCCTATTTGAGTTGCCAAATAATAGGATGTCTCACACACCTTACTTACATTTGTTGCACTACCTATTGTCATTGTCCTCTCCATTCGATATAAGACTTGTTATGCATTTGTCATGCTTTGTACTCAATATGTATCTTGAAATTCATCTTTGTCTAATTTTGCTCTAGTTTTAACTTTGATGAAATAAGTGTGTGTGTGTGTTATGCTTCTATCATTTAAATTGAACTTTATCTTAGAATTTAAATACTGATCGTCAGGTTGTGTGGTGGGTTGGTTTTTGCTACTTTATTCATGATGGAAAGATTTTAGAAAAGGGGATAGAGCATAGCTGAACTCGATTTTGAATATTCATTCAAGGAAGTTTTTTAAACAATTTTAACATTCATTTTGCTTATGAATTGGTTTTATTTTATTTTTATTTCTTCTATTTGTGTTTTTATTTTTAATTGGAGCACTTTATTTCCTTAAATTTTGTGATAATGTATTAAAGTAGTTATTTTTATGTTTTGTGTTTTTTACTTATTTTGTTTATTTATATTGATTTGTAGTTTATGATGTAGTTGAGTAGATATAGTTGAAATATCATGTATTTTACAATTAGTTTAGTTTACCTAGTTTTGTTTTCGAATTTGAAAGTTTTTGAAAATTAGCTTTGAATTTTGCAGCATTCAATATTTTTATTAGCAGTAAGACAGTAATGTTGTTTGATTGAATTCTAGTTAAGTTAGGGTTAACTTGAACAATATTTGCTAGTTTCCAACATCTTAACACTAAGACTAATTTTTAAATTAAAAAATAAAAATAGTGGATGAAGGTAGTTAATTCAATAATTATAATGCACTAGAACCTTACTCAGCACCCTTCAAAGTATTAAAACAGCTTGGACAAGTTTTGGACATGATTTAGGAAATTTTTATTATTTAGCCACTTTTGAAAGACTTTTTATCTACCCTTGTGCATTTTATCCATTGTTAGCCCTTTTGAGCCTAATGAGGCATGCTTAAGGCGTGCCATAATTAATTTTCTTGTTACACATATTAGTACATCCTATAGCTTGAAAGCCTTTATCTCCCCTTTTAAGAAATGGCCACTCTAGGATTGGGACTAATTAATGTGTATCAATACTTAAAAGAGTCTAGTTTATAAAAGGGGTTGTTTTGAATGTTATGAAGGGTTGGTTTTAAAGTTGGGAATGTAATAGAAATTGTGAATTTTTGAATACCTTTTTTTATTTAGTGATGCTTAAAAAAAGCTAGCAAAAGTTTGTTATTTCTTAAAACAAAAAAAAAAAGAAAAGAAAAGAAAAGAAAAGAAAGAAGGAAAGAAGGAAAGAAAGTTGAATTTATAAGCTAGCAATGTATAGCAAATTTTTAAGTGTGGGGTATTTGCAAGAGAAAGAGAAAGGTTTTGAGCTCTCAAATTTTGTTGAATTTGTGAAAAATAAGAAGAAATCTTAAGTAGCCTTTCTCTTTAGTGTTTTGAATTTTTCCATTCCTGTGTAATTCAAAATTGATAAGTTGGGTAGCACTAGTATGGGTCAAAGTTTATGTTTCCAAGTGTAGAGTAGCTATTCTTATCTTTGTTTATCATTAACCTTTCTTTGATCATCCTTTTTTTAATCACATTGTAACCTTAATGAAGTCCTAATGATTCTATCTAGTTTTGAGTTATTTGAAAAGGATTACCTTAGGGTTCAAGTGCTAAAAGAGAGGCCTATGGCATTTTTAGAGTTTCTAATGTGAAACTACATGTGCATTTTGATATACATTCACTACAACAAAAATTTCAAATACCGATGAAAAATTACCTACAAAAAAAATCTATAGGTAATTACTAATGAAAAATTAATTATGTAGGAAAAATAGTAGGAAAAATGTTTATTCCGATGGAATAACAATTTTGTCATAAACGATGGAGGGAAATTTTACCGCCAAACATTATCGATGGAATTCAGAGGTGCAATACAAAAATTCATGAATAAATTGGCGCCAAAGTATCGTAGCTAAAATTGTACACTAAATTTACCGAAAAATGAAATATTGTTTCCATCGGTAAATTGCCGACAAAATTGTTTTTTCGTAGGTAATTCCCTTATGAAATTGTGTTTTCGTAAGTAATTTGCCAACGAAACAAAGTTTCATTGGAAAATTACCTATGGAAATGTTTTACTGTAGGGAAATTACCTACATAAATAGAATTTTGTAGGGAAATTACCAATAGAAACTACATTCTGTCGGTAATTTTCCTATAGATTTACATTTTCATAGGTAATTTCCCTACAGAACTGTTGTTGTTGTTAATCTACCTATGGAATGACATATTTGTTAGTAATTTTTGACAAAAATTGGTTTTCAGCATAAAATTAGCTACAAAAATTTCATTTTGTTGGGACATTGATATAAATTAAAAGCCCAATATTTATTCCCTTTTCTTTTAATTAACAATCAAGTCCTTTTTTCACCTAAACCCTAATAAAGATCGATCCTTTTTTCCATCTCCTTCTATTGGAATAGACAGTCGATCCCCTTTCATTCAAATCCCTATTTCTTGCAGTAGCTTCGCTTACATCCCTAGCTTCTCTTTACACCCAAACCAAAACTCCTCTTAACTTTACTTCTCTACTCTCTCTTTCATCCAATCATTTCTCTCTTCACCTTGGCCATTGTCTTTTCCCTCTTTGTCAACTTTGAAACACAAAAATCACTTGCTTTGAATTATAGATCCCAAAACCTATCAGATAGCAAAGGCTGTGGTTCAATAGAAGAGGAAAAAGAAATCGTCTTTGAAATTGTTAAGGAGAAGAAAAACAAAGAGCAGAAATTTTGAAAAGATAAAAAAATAGGAGACCGATAGCAAGTAAAAGACAAAAATGTTTTGCAATTCTGGATTCTATATATAGTTATTTGGTTCTTCTTGATTCTTTATCTTCTACACTTTGCTAGGTAAAACTCAAAAACCAATAATTTCGTTCTACTTCATTTTACATAAAAGAAAAGGTTTCCTGGTTTGAATTGATACATGTTTCAATAATAAACTTGAATTTTTTCAATGTTTGTTTTGTTAATCCAATTATAGGGATAGCTACAACTAGCTAGTGCTCGAAATTCTATAGGTACTTTATGCCTCAATTGTGTTCTAATGCACGTTGGAGTTGCATTTTGCTTTTGGTTTCGCTCTCAAAGGGTTGCTTTTAGGGTTCAAGACAAGAGGAGGATCAAATTCAATCATAAACTAGCCATTTTGCAATAAAAGGATTGAGCCCTAATTATTGTTGACGGTCAATCCATAAATGCGTCTACTAGTGGGCTCAATGAGGCAGGTGTCATGGAGTCGCCACCCAATAGAACATTGATAATTAAATCTCAACCTTATCTTGATGCCCAAACAAATATTGGTGTTTAGGACATCCCCCTTATTAAGAATTTTGGTTAGGTGTTGAATTACGATTGAATTTTAAAATTAATCCCCTCTCCTTTATCACACGATGCATTTTATGATAAAATTAAGTAAGCATCCCATTCAAGTAAATAAAGCAGTAAAAGACAGTAAAGATAAACCTATTTAATTATCACAGAGGCAAATTGTCCTAAAGAATAATCCAAAAACAAGATCTATATACATATATAAAATGGGCTGTTGATTTAATGTGGAAGCATTGGCTTCCTCATGCGTATTTCAAAAAGGGCTTTTATTACATTGTATGAATTTGGGGTATAAAATTGGACATTGGTTTATGTTTAAAAAAACAATTTTATTCGCTAGAAAATGTTTTAAGTTTCTTTTTATCTTAACATGCTTGAAAATTTCTTTTTTTGCTAACTATTACAACCATAAAAAATAATAAATCCAAAATAAAATTGCAAGTAATGGCAAAGAAAATTATAAACAAAGCTATAATAAAATACAATAAAATAAAATAATTGATACAACTAGGGAGAGGCGATGGTGACTGATGTAGGAGCACGACTTCCGATGTAAAAAAATATAAGCCCTCTAAAGCCAAAAATATATCAATTAATAAAAAAATTACACAAAATAAATGAATTAGTATTTATGATAAAATAATTATATACTTATTTGCACAAATAGAACAAATACAGGTACACAAACATGTTCTTCAATAGCAAAAAAAACATGTCAAATAATGCATAAATATTGTAGGAAATGAATAAATGATGAAAAAATATATAAGGGCCTAAAATACATGTAAAAATACCTTAAAATACACTAAAGGATGGCCAAATGGAGAGAGGGACGGCAACAAAGGGAGCTAGGGACTAGATAGGAAGATAGACTGAAGGACGGTTGTCCTTCATCTCTTTACAGAACCAAAAGATGTAAAATTTCATAAAAATGCTAAGAAATTGTACAAACTGAATTCTTAGCTCTAAACGTGCAATATTAAGTGCTAAATCATGCCAAAACACATTAAAATACCTAATCTTGCATTAACTATATATAAAAACTTATAATTATAGAATTAAGAAAAAGGAAAACGAAGCTATACATATACAACAATGGAGGAATCTATGATTTAGAACATGACTTAACCATGCCTTTAACATATCAAACGAATAAAAAATGAATCATACTTCAATAAAATATACATGTTATACAATCATAGCAATTTAAATGAATTAAAATAATGCTAAATAATCATGCGAACAAATGAATAACATTGTAGAGAGATAAAATGAGAATGAGCCTAGAATATTACCCTCAAGAGATACTCTAACTTTATGAATTTTGTAGTCTTGATTTCGAATCATGCTCCTTGATTCTCAAAACAAGATATGAAATTCATTTTTGAATGAGTGTGTGTTTCACAAAGATTTGCTAGAGTAAAATACCTTAAAGAGAGAGAAATTAATTTTTTTCTTCTCTAATGGTGACTCTCAAAATAATGATTCCCACCCCTATAAAAACCCTAGATTTTAGTTTTTATACCTAAGGAAGATTTTTAGTCCAATTTAAACTCAAAAATTCTCAAATATTAAGATAGATCCCCCAAATTCGAAATAAATCTTAAGAGATAAAACTTCCCTTTTTGAAAATCTAGGGAAATGTGGGAAAATCTAAGTATCGAGCTAAAAATGGCATCCATCAATAAGGGGTGGCCGTCCCTATAACACTTTGGTTTCCTGTACATGGAGTATAACTCAGATTAATATTGTGGGTTATTATTGTAACAAATTGTTTAAATTAAAGATTAATTATTAAGCTTTATTTGTAAAATCCAACTTATGTTTATATATATATATGTGTGTGTGTGTGTGTGTGTGTGTACACCACCATTACGTTACTATTCCTTTAGTAAAATTTTGGCAGGACAACGGCTTCGAAACCTTGCTACCCAAACCTGCAAAGTAGAAATTTTACACTCCCTATAATCCATCTCTGCCTCCAATACTTCAATCCCATTCATAGCACTTCTATATTTTTTCAAGAGTCAACAACACAACACAAAAATCATTCACAAGTTTTTATCAGACACACACACACACACACACACACACATATATATATATATATATAAACACAAGTTTTTATCAGACACACACACACACACACACACACCCAAATTCTCAGAAAAACTATGTGCTACCATGTCTAACATAGGCTAAATCAAAAGAAACACAAAGTCGATCCTAATTGATTCACCACATGTACATGCCTTCAACTTCACCTTCTTCTGCTTCCTCTATATAACTGTCCCTGCGTGGAGATACAAAACCACGCGCTAACCAACAATGTTGCCTAGTGGTGGATACAACTACACAAAATTTTATTTAATAGTATAAATTTTTATTAAATTACTGTATTGCCCTTTTTGATACTTTTATTAATTTAATTCCCATTGATTTAATTAGTTCCTAAAATTAAAACCTAAATCTTATTATACTAAATTTTCTTATTATTTACCACAATTCTTTTATTTAATGTTAAAATTACGATTAGGTCCCTAATTTTTCGTTTGTCCAATTTGACTTTGTTTAACTTCCGTTTTAACTCCTTTGACTTTTAATTTGCTTTAAATGAAAAATTTCCTTCTTAGTCCTTATGGTGCTCACTAAGTGGATAATTATATTTTAGTCCCTAAACTTTTCATTAATTATGATTTGGCTCCTTTTCGTTTAAATTGAACTTTTTACTTCATTTAACCACCCATTTCATGCAAAATTACCATTTTACCCTTTGTTTATCGCGTAATTACCATTATACCCTTTTTGAATAGATTAATCTCATTTTTTGCATTATTTCCTATTTATTTCCATTTATGACTTTTTTATGTGAAATTTACCATTTAATCCCTATTTTCTTGCATAATTACTCTTTTGCCCCTAGTAGTCACCAATGGAAGTTCTCAAACCAGATATGCAAGATAAGGATTGTATGACTGTATGAGATTACTGGATGACTGTGTGAGTGAGGTGGCCACGAAATCCTAGTCATTCCTCAATAATAATTTACTGGATGATTTTACCACGGTCGATGGGTCCCTATGGCTAGCCATTATATCCTAGGGTCCTAGATCAACCATTGTATACTAAGAGCAATTATATTTTATACTTTATATTGTTTTTTCATTATTTTTTCTCAAAATACATCTATTATGTACCATTTCATACATCATAATTTTATTAAAATCATACATACCATGCATAAATTCAAAACATAGGTGGAAAATAATAAATAAACTGGATGAATTTATGCCGTTGTCACTAGGTATCCCATTCGGCCTCTTATGGTCTTCCACCATATCCTGTGGTTTCTTACTCCATTTCATAACATTTACGTTCCCAAGGTTGAAATATACATAACCATATTAATTAACATGCATATTAGCTTACTATCATTATGTTACCTATATAATTACCATTATGTATACATTATAACTATTATGCACGCATTCTAACTTAAGCTTAAATCAATCATAACATGCTTAATCATCATTTTATTCACCAATTCATTTTTAATTTCTCAAATAACATCAAATAGCTTATGGTATTTCTTAGGGCACCAATTCAGCCACCATTGAAACCCCACTTATATGTGTGTTTTCTTTATAATTTCTTACTTAATTTATGTTACTATATCATCCTATAAGGTTCTATCAATTTATTTCCCATAAATTCTTAGTTTTCATTAGTTACATAATGTAAATTTTGAGAGAAATTCCAAAATTAAATAAAATTAGGTGTAGAGTGAGTATCCACTAACCTTTATGGTGTTAGAAATCACCTAATCTTGCCTCCTTTGGTCCTCCTCCACCTTGTTCCTTTCTTCCTCTTGGATTCCACCTTTAGGCCAAAATTTAGGGGGGAGAAATCATGAGTTTAAAATTTAATTTACAGCCATTAAACACTACTATATAGTCACCCTAGAGATGCTTTATAACCTCATATAAAAATCCCTAATTAAAACCTATCAAAACACCATAACTTACCTACTAAAGCTTTCTTTCTCTTACTAAATTTCTTGGTGTTTTAAGCTTCCTTTTGATTGAATTAAGATTCTAGAATGAAGAGGGTGTCTTGTAGTGTCTTTGAGTGAAATTAGGGCCTAAGATTTGGTGGGAGGAGAGAGAGAAGAAGAAAAAATGGTGAATGGAAGAAAGAAAGGTAGGTTCGGATTTTTAAATAAAGAAAGGGGAAGATGATAGAATTTTAGAGTGAATTTTAGAGGATTCTAGACCCCTCTTATCAGCCTCAAAGTCCACCAAATCTAAGGACCAAATTCAATCAAACACTATTCCATCCAATGGCTTATTTTTAAGCCATTTGTCATAGTTTTCTTAAGTTTTAGCCGTCTTTTTACTATTACCTAAATGTAGATGATTAAGACTTCTTTTCTAATGACCTCTACACCTTTGAATTAATTAATTATGGCTTTTAAGCTCTCCAATTGATTTAGCCTCAATTTTTTGCTATTTTTCTGAAATCAATGTTCTATTTGTCAGAATAATATGAAATTTTTTCTTGCATGCACTTACATATGAAGTAGTATGAGGTTAAAATTTCAAATCATTCTGACATTGTTTCGATATATTTCTAGTTTTAGAGGTAAAATCAGCCGGTTCGAATCTCGAAATTTTGAATCCGACAGAAAATTTATTTTCCAGTTCCAAGAGGTAATTTAGGTCACGTCTATCATGTCTATGTTTTTAAAAATATTTTTCAAGGTATTTAGAGTAATTTATGACTCGATCAAACTTTTAGTCAACCGCGATTTACAGCATCGGGTAAAACTTCCCTGTTTGATTTGAAGGCCTATTTAAACTCAGTTTCTTCTTAAATCGCACCACCATACTTCATTTAATACCTATTTTTATATTCTAGTGTTACTTCAAGTTGTCCACTAGGTCATCCATTCTCCAATTTACCTAGCTCGAGCATGTTTAACTTTATGTACCTTTGATTTTTCGCTGTCTTATTCTACATTGATTACCCTGATAACTATCCTAGGACTACTATTCATACCCTAGAACAAGTCATGCATGTCAGGTGTAACTTTTGGGTTGTTATAGTACTCCCACACTAATAAAAATTTTGTCCTCAAAATTTACCTAAAGGAAAGAGTTATGGGTATTGTCGTCTTATAGTATCCTCAGGCTTTCGGGTTGCTTCCTCCATATTATGGTGGGTCCAAAGGACCTTGACCAGTGATATTTATTTATTTTGCAGTTGTCTGACCTCTCGACCTAAAATCTACATTGGCTCCTCATTATATAACAAGTCTGGTTGAAGCTGGATCTTCTTAACATAGACACGTGGAAGACATCATGAATTTTCTCGAATTCTGGTGGTAGCTTTAATTTGTATGCAACTGGCCCGATTCGCTACAATACTTCATATGGATCGATAAACCTAAGACTTAGTTTGCCCTTTTTGCTGAACCTTAAAACTTTCCTCCATGGCAAAACTTTTAGAAACACTTTGTCCATAATGTTGAACTGAATGTCCTTACTCTTAAAATCTGCATAGGATTTTTGTCTGTCTGATGCAGCTTTCAAGTTATCCTTGATCAATTTTACTTTTTCTTTAATTTCTTTTACCAAATTAGGTCCTACCAATTTACTCTCACTAAGCTCGATCCAACATAAGGGAGTTTGGCATTTCCTTCCATACAAAGCCTAAAATGGCGCCATTTTAATGATGGATTGGTAACTATTATTATATGCAAATTCCATCAATGGGAGAGATTTCTTCCAGCTACTGCCAAATTCTAAAATGTAATACCTCAACATGTCTTTTAATATTTGTATTACTCGCTCAGATTGTCCACCGGTTTGTGGATGAAAGGTAGTGTTATAGTCTAAGTGATTTCTTAATGCTTCCTGAAGCTTCTTCCAAAATCTTGATTTAAACCGAGGATTTCTATCAAAAATGATGGAGCTAGGTATGCCATGTAATTTCATAATTTCATACATATAAATTTGTACGAGTTTAGTTAATGAGAAATCAGATCTTACTGGTATGAAATGTGCAAATTTAGTCAGTCGATTTACAATCACCCAAATAGAGTTATGTTGCTTTTTGGTGAGTGACAATCTGGATACAAAATCCATAGTGATACGATCCCATTTCCATTCAGGTATAGTAATTTGTTGTAATAAGCCGGAAGGAACCTGGTGTTCGGCTTTGACTTGTTGACATATCAAGTGTTTTGCCATATAATCTGTTATCTCTCTCTTCATTTCTGGCCACCAATAGGCTATTTTTAAATCTTGATATATTTTATTACTCTTCGGATGCATGGCATAACTGCTATTGTGAGCTTCTGTCAAGATGTCCTTCTTTAACTCTACATTATTTGGCACACAGATTCTCTTTATAGTACAGGCAATCATCTTTGCCAATGGAAAATTCACTATCCCTTCCTGATTGTAATTGTGTAATAATGAAGGCCAACTATTCATCCTGCCTTTAAGTACTTTTTGCCTGTTGTAACCAGTTGGTTTTAATTTGCATCTTAGCTACTAATGCTCCATCTTATGCTATTGACAATCTAACATTCATAGCTTTTAATGCCATTAAGTGCTTCCAGCTGAGTGCATCTGCTACAACATTTGCTTTGCCAGGGTGATAGTCAATTAAGCAATCATAATCCTTGATGAGCTCTAACCATCGCCTTTGCCTTAAATTGAGCTCTTTTTGTGTTGGTAGTGATATGAGCTTGAAAAGCTCATAAATATTGTATTTTCATATGTAGTTTTGTTGGGTATTGTGTTTATTATTTTGGGATTTTATCTATATTTTGTTGCTTTTATGTGTTTTGTGTACTTGTGGATGTTTTACTTGTTTTGTAGGAGAAAGGAAATGGTTTAGGGCCTAATTCGTATGGTAATGTGAAACTATCAGTATCTTCTAGTTTTTTTAAGGATTTTGTTCATTAAGATTGTACTACAATTTTGAAATAATTAAATCATTACTATAGCCTCCAGCTTTTTCTTGTTAAAACACAATTCTTTCATAAACTTAGTATATTTAGGCATGTGTAAAAAAGATTCAGCAAATGGTAAATTTACATGCAACTTTTTAAACATATTTAAAAATTTAGTTAACTGCTCATTATGCTTTTCCTTCCTAGCTAGAGATGGGTAAGGTAATTTAGACTCATCAAACACAATAGAAACAAGCTTTTACTTACCTTTACTCTTCTCAATAATAGGTGATTTCTTATTAATTGGTTAAGAAATTCTTACCTCCGGTGTTGGTTCCATCAAATTTGAAGAGTGCTTAACATTTTCAACTTCCTTCACCTTTTTTCCACATTTTAAGGTAATTTCATTAGCTTTGTTCTTTGGGTTCTTGTCCACGTTAGATGGAAAAGTACCATGTGTCTTATTTGAAATAGAGTTAGTAAGTTGCCCTACTTGATTTTCTAGATTTCTAATAGAAGCATCTTGTTTTCTCTTCTAAATTTCTTGTGATTTCCATTTAGTATCCTAATTAGCCATGAAATTAGTTTGGACATTCATAAAATTTACAAAGATTTCCTCTAAATTGGCTTTTATATCCTATATGGGTTGAGGTCTAGCTTAAAAACCCAAGGGTTGATATGTAGATGCTTGGTTAGGCGGGTGGCTATTACTATGGGAGATTATATTCTGATTAAATAGAGCCCTAGGTTGATTACTAGATGAAGATGCACTATTCCCTTATGTCTATGAAAAATTAGGGCGATTTTTCCACCCAGGATTATAAGTATTCCTTTAAAGATTCAATGTATTTACTTCCTCTAGTAATGTTCCTACATTCTCCTCATTCTTAATCTCGTATGCTACATGTGATCCAGTATAAGATAAAGGTGACACATTTTTAACTTGTAAACCACTTACTTGCTTTGTCAATGCATCTAATTGTGCTCTTAGCATGGCTACCTCATCCACACTATGTGTGGTCCTTACACTTGCCTATTGAGCATCATGTTAGAGAGTATGCCCTAAAGCCCATGTAAAAGGGATGTATTTCATATATATGAATTCATATTCTTAATAAAAGGCCTCATTCGTTTATTAATGCTATGTTTAAATACATGTGTTTGTAAATCTTAAATTAATAAATGAAGTCCTAGATATTATAAACACAGTGCAAAGGCAATCATGAAAGTGTTCATGATATGAGATGTCTATTGCATGCAAATGTGTTAATATCTAAATATCCCTAGTCATAGAATTAACAAGATAGGACATTTTTAATTTGGACAGACTAGCACATGTTATGCTTCTCGAATGGTTCAAGCAGTGGTTCTTATAACTGTGATTATGGAAGATAATCAAAGCTAACATGTGGATGCTTGTTAGAAGAATAAGTTCATTGGAGACCTACAAAGAGAATCCTCACATGGATATTAAATCTATGTCAGTGAGGAATCTATTCATAGCTGTTGTGCAAGTATCCTTACACTTGAGATCACCAAAGTTATCTTCAGTAGCGAGTGGTATACTTTGACTCCATAACTGATTACTTCTAACTGGGGGTGAACATAGTTAAGAGGTTGGGTATATCATGACCTACTTGAAGTTAGTTGAGTGATCGATAGAATAATCACCATCCCATATTTGTTAAGGGAAGTTATCTTGCATGATTCTATAATTGCCTTGTTCAGAGAATCTCTGGCCATAGTAATATGCCAAGATGGATAGGGATCCATGAAAGGCATTTTGGGAATAATGGATAAATTAATAGAACATACATAATTAGATTTATATGAGTTGATAGAAATTTATACTCATAATCTAATTGAGATAAGAGTGGTGAAAGGAGTAATTGCATGGTAACTATTTCTATGAAAGGGTATAGTCAAACCACTTGACTTTCCTGACATTTGGGTAGTCATGATGCCTAGCTAGAGGCCAATCATGAATTGTATAATAGTGTATCATAAATATCAATAGGGATTGATAAAATGATTTAAAAAAGTTTAAATCATGTGAGTTTTGAATAGAACTCACAATTACATATTATACTACCAATATGGATAGGAACCCAATAGGTCACACACATATAGTGTAAAGGATAAAATGGTAAAATGACAAGGATAATAATATTTGATATTATTATAGAAATAGAGAAGTGAGTAAGAGAATAATTAATTAATGAGTTTAATTAATTATGATTAAGTAAATTTATTCGTAGAACTTTTTAGAAATGTTTTGTAAAATGGACCTAATTAAAATATTATATTTTATAATTAATTATTATTGGACTATAAGTATTATAGGGCTGATATAATAATTAATAGATCAATTGGAGAAATTAAAAGTGGCCTAGAAGATTGGTTTTGGTGCAGAGGGTTACATGCCAAACCTTGGTAGAAGGCCTTAGAGGCTTAATTCTTGGACCAAAATAAATTAAATATATTTCATAAGTGTTATGGAGGCTACATATTTAATTTGGATGGATTTAGATCTCATTTGGGTGATTAAATCCAAGTGTATGCATGAAGGGCCTATTTATGGGTTTTGTGTATAGTCTTTTATGAAAGGATTTAATTGGGCCCAAATAAATTATTAATAATTTCAGAAGCCCATTTAATATTTCTCCATCAATTTTAAAAAGCCCAATCCCATTATGAAGTTGGATTTTTTAACCTAACTATAAAAATCTAAGTGATAGGAATTTTAAGGTTAAGTGAACATTAAGAGAAAAGAAACATTCTTTCACTCTCTAAACCCTAGCCGCCAACCCCCCTTGCTAGCATCAAGGGATTTCGGCCAGCCCTTGTGTTCCTCTATTGTTGGTTCATTCAATCATTCTCTAGTGTGAATTACTAATTGGAGGTGTTCAATTTTAGACACTATGGTTTACAATAACCAGGTGAGAAGGAAAATCAACTGTTCAACAAAAATCAAAGGTGATTTTTATTATTCTCATTAATATGTATATTGTAAATTCATGGCAAGATTAGATCTATTGGCTACAAAATTTTAAATTTCGCTTATGCATGATATGCATGTAACGGATAATTCCCAACACATCATTGGTAGCCATATCATCCAGGAGTAGGAAAGTTTTTTTAGGGATCTCGTTCATGAAACTTCCATTTGAAGCTGCTTTTAAGAGCGATCTTGTAGACTAATTCACACCTGCATAGAAAATAGACATTAATTGATGAATGGCAATTTCATAGTGTGGACAACTCTTTAGGTGTCTCCTAAATCTTTTCCAATCCTCATGGAATGGTTCCTCATATAATTAGTGGAAATTATGGATGTTATTCCTAATAATAGCAATTTTGCTAGGAGAGAAGAAACGACATAACAATTTTTTCTGCATTTGTTGCCATGACTGAATTGATTGGCTTAGTAGCATTTGCAACCAGTCCCTTGCCATACCAATAAGAGTAAACAGGAATAACTTAAGTCTAATGGCATCCTTAGACACATTGGGTATTTGAACTATATCACTGATGCCTAAAAAGATGTATAAATGCTGAGCTGGGTCCTTTATTTCTGATCTAGAAAATTGATTCTTTTGGACCATGGTTATGGTGGTTGGTTTTATCTCAAAATATTGATTGTGAGGTATCTAGATAGTTTTATGATTATCATTCCACTTAGGTATGGCATAATATCTAATTGTTCTAGGCCTAAACCCATCCCCTTGAGCTTGGTTAGCCTGCCCTTCTATCCTAGGGTGTGGATCATCCATTGGTGGGTTACAGAGAGGATGGTTATTAAGGTTGTTAAGGTTATTCTATTCTTGCTCCTCTAAATTCATCTATCTTTGCCTTAACCTCCTAATACACAGAACGGGCTTGGTTTGCATTGTGCTTATGTGTGGATTCAGTAGACCTTGGTATTAACATGCCTATTCTCCTATTCCTTTATTAAGAATGACCCCTTAATTTCTTTTATTAAGATTAAACTAGTTGAAAATATGGTCCATTCAACTTATTTAAGGATGAGTAAAATTCAATTTTCAAGTATTTGATGAGTTGCAATTACTTTAAATTTTAGACACTTTTTTGTAAACAATTCCTCGCACACACCACCTGTAACACTCGTCATGCATAGCTCACACATGTGATTGTGTATAAATACATGGATTTTGTACACATATTGTGCATATATAATGTTATACAAATACTCAAACTAAAATTTCTTACAAGGAAAGTACGAATAGACTTCACACGTCGAGGTTAATCATAGGATAACTTCAAGCAACCAAAAATCAGAAAAAAAATTCCTATGAAGGGGAATCATAAAAGGAGAATATCTCAAAAAGTGAGGTCATCTAAGCCCACCATACTAGGGGGGAATTTACAAGAGGATAGCCATCTTGCTTAAAGACAGTCCCTATGGAATAGAGGTCATGCAAATCCCCAAAACAAAAAGACCCTTTTATGGAGCTAGGTTGTCTATATACAACCTTGCTAAGGGACAATTAGGGGGAAACTTTTTGTAATTTCAAAGGGACATCTTCTACCCCACTCAAGAAGCTTCAGTAGGTATACATAACTGGACAATCATATCGAAATAGAATACCACTTAAGACTTGACATTTGGTCACATGTACTGATGCAGCCACAGGATTGATCAATGCCTTGACATTTTTTTCGCTACAGGGGGCAAATGACCATATAACTTACTACCATTTTAGTACAAATTTTACCTACCCCTAAAGATTTCAACTGCCCTTACAAATTTTAGCTATCCCTACTAAAAATTAGGAAATTTTTCCACCATATTCACCTTAACACAAGACCTCTTAAAGGGCATTTAAGACAATCAACCAAGGGTTAACACATAGAAAAACTAATGGTAACTACCCGAATAGAGATTCGCTACCTTAGATGGTATGTTACAAGCTGACCTTAATATGAAATTTAGTCAAGGCTTAACAATTCGACATGCTGATAGTAACTATCCGAGAGAGATTTGCTGCTCAAATGGTACATGCCTTAAATTCTACTTTTGCATACCGACAAGCCAACCATAATTACTGATTCAACCAAGGGTTAACATATTGACAAGTTGATGGTAACTACCCGAATAGAGATTTACTACCTCAGATGGTATGCATCTTAAATATTTGTTCTACATGCCAATAAGTTGGCCTTAATTAGAGATTCAACTAAGTGTTAACACTTTGACAAGCTAACAGTAACTACTCGAATGGAGATTTACTGCCTTAGATGATATGCATCTTAAATCTTGATTTTGTATGTTCACAAACCAACCTTAATCAGATATTAAACTAAAGGTTAACATGTCAAAAAGCTAACAGTAACGACCCAACAAGAGATTCACAACCTCAGATGGTACTTATCTTAAATCCTAATTATGTATGCTGAAAAGCCATCATTAATTAGAGATTTAACCAAGGGTTAACATGTCATTAAGCTTACGATAACTACCCGACCAAAGATTTGCTACTTCAAATGGTACATGTCTTAAATCCTTATTCTGTATGATGATAAGTCGGCCTTAATTAGAGATTCAAACAATGCTTGACACATTGACAAGTTAACGATGACTACCTGATAAGAGACTCACTACCTTAAATGGTACATGTTTTTCCAAATCAATCTAGAGATTCACTACCTCAAATGGTATATGTCTTAAACCCTAATTCTGCATGTCGACAAGTCAGCCTTAATAAGAGATTCAACCATCATCGACACACAAGACCTCTTAAGAGCCAACTTCTCCACCCATATGGTAAACCTTCTCAATTAGCAACAGGGAGACCATGCCCTCAGATATTCAACCACCATCGATACATAAGACCCCTTAAGAGGCAAAAAGAGACTGTATGATCCACCATTGCCGACAAGTTGCCACCGATCACTCCATCCACCTTATGGTATGAATTCTCAAACAACAACTGGGAGACTGCCTCCTCAAGTATATATCTCCTTCTTTCACAATCAAATTTGGCTTGCCTACCTAGACACTTAGTGCACTAGCCTCTCCAAAGTTGGGGGCAACTATAAACACTAGGTACTATGTTGGGTTTTGTCAAAGTTACCTAATAATGATGAACTCTAGATACCTGAATTTGTCCCCTATTATAGACCAATCTATACCAATTTATGTATAAATCTTTCTGTAGAACTACCTTCAACGCAAATATAATTTTATTAGAAACTAAACTCATATTGGAAAAAATTTCATGGAGGATGTATCATATAATTCTATCTCCATTATTTCAAATAATTTTTCAAACACAAGGTAACAATTTTATCCCTAAGGGATATTTATGAGCAGTCAATGGCATGATCTACAAAGCCAAATTGGTTAATTCTTGAGTTTTTTCGAAAAATAAGACATAAAAGAACAATTTTGAAGAGACACTTTGTCCTAAAAATATCATTTTGAGCAGAAAATAAACCTTTACATTTTAGCTTGCGAGTTATCAAGTGGGTAGGAATGAGTTACAAGTTGTGACTCATTAATTCATGCTCATGACTTGCTATTTTCAGTGTCTTTTTGCCAGCTTAAGCCCAATAGGTGAGTACCAAGGTGCAACGACTCACCAAGTCATGCCTAACCCCCTCCAATTTAAGGCCACCTAATGGCCACATAAAAGAGGTCTTTTGCCATTTTCAATGACAAAAGGACATCCAGGAGAAGAAAAAAGGGAAAAGAAGAAAGAAAGAGAGAAAAAAGAAAGGGAAAGAAAGAAAATAAAGGAAAAATGTATTTTTTACTTTTTCTTTGATTTTTTTCTCATTTGTATTATTTAAATACTTTTTTTATTTTTATGCTTTAAAATATTTTCTTGATAAAAAATATCAAAGAGATCCTAAAAATAATTAGTTATTGTTATTAATCTAACAAAATCCCTGAAGGCAATATAATAAAGCCAACAATACTTTTGACCTGTTGTTTATTTGGACCAGATCTATCCTTTTACTATTGAATGTTGTGGATTGACTCTGTTTTGGATGGTTTGATTAATATTTGACTGGATCTGGACTATTTGATATATATTAATAAGATTTAATAACTTTTATATGTTAAAAATGTAATTTTTAACTTAAAAACGCGATTTTTAGTTTGTTTTAATTATTTTCTTTGTATGTATTATTTGGATTTCGGTCTTTTAAAATGTTTTAGATATTTTTGTAATATTTATGTGGGTTTTAAACCACCAGTTTGGTAAGGGTCTACACAGAAAGTAAGACAACTCGATGTAATTTTTACCCTATGGTCATAAGTTACATCAGTATTATTTAATATTGCCTTTTAATTTATTTCATATATTATATTTATATTTTTTATGTTCACATTTATGTTTATTTTGTATTGATATTTTTATTATATTATTATTGCATGTTAATATTATTTTTATATTGTTATTATATGTTGATATTTATTATTATATTATATTATATTATATTATATTATATTATATTATATTATATTATATTATATTATATTATATTATATTATATTTATCTAACCATTTAGATTTGGCCTACCTGTTTACTTTATTTATTTTTATTGTACCACTTGATGCATCTAACGTGTGTTTGTGAGTGCAGTTTGGCAAATTAGCATCATAGGCATTTTTAGATGTTTTAGATATTTTCCTTAAATGTGTAATTAATTAATTTTTTTATTTTCTATTTATTTATTATTTTGGGTCTGTAATAAAAAAAGGAGTTTTGGACAACTAAAAGGAAAAAATCACATAAAACTATTTATATTAAATAATTGAAATTTTTATTAATAAAACTGGACAAATATTCTGTTTGGAGCCTAAAAATCACACATGTAAATAATACGTTTTTGTAAATAATATAAAATGATTTTGTACATAATTAATTAATATTGTATATTTCTAATAAAATAGGATAATTCATCCCACTTTGATTCAAAATGCACCTTAAAAACCCTCTTTTGTAAATATGTATGCGAAAACTAGTGTTCCCGCCAAAATGAATCATAAACGAATCACTCATTTTATGTATGCTTATTTATTGCTTAGCAGACAATATTTTGCGCCATTTTTTTTACTGCTTTATAAACTATGCTTTACTGCTTTCCAAACTTGATTAAGTGCACCTTTATTTTTATATGCATGATTATTCACATGGAAGATAGATAAAATAATTAATTTGAAAGCCCAATTATACTTCGCTAATCAAAGGTATAAATAAGAGTGAGGTTCTGAATCCTCTCTGGTTTTGGCCTCATAGGTTCAGAACACTATTTTTCTAATGTTCTGTTGGGTGCCAAATCCTTTATACCTGCCTTATGGTGCCTAACATAGATGCGTACCGATCACTTGATTTGGAAGACCCTCTTGTCTAGCCAGTCCTAAAGTGGACCCCGGTTCAAATTAAATGGTCATTATCCAGTAAGCATATCCATTTCGCTTAAAAAGCACGCACATCATAGGCAATTATCCTAGTTAAAGTCAGTATGCCATTATACAAGACAAAACTCTTTTGCAAACATAAGAATGAAGAAGAAAGAAAACAGGAGCTTGACTTATTAGATGAAAGAAAGAGGATACTTATGCCATGATAACAACATACAAGCAAAAAAGCGGCTAAATATTATAGTGCCAAAGTAAAACCTAGAGCTTCCAAAGTTAGAAAACTCAGTGATTATAAAGAAACCAAACATTAAGTGTAACACCCCAAAATGCATGACATGTTATAGAGCATGAAGAGTGACCCTAGGGCAGTTTTTGAGGTAATTAGAGTAGAATAAGACAGCGAAATTGGAAGTGTATAAAGGTTAAAAGTGCTCAAGCCAAGGAAATCCGATGATGGGTGACTTGGCAGGCAGTTTTAAGTAACACTAAAATATGAAAATGTGTTAAATGGATTGTAGTGGTATAATCTCAAAAGAAATTGAGCTTAAATAGGCTCTTAAATTAGGTAGAGAAGTTTTACCCGATACCATAAACTTGGTTGACCAAAAGTTTGACTGAGTCATAAAATAATCTAAAGATTCCCAAAAATTTTCTAATCATATAGACATGTGAGATATGACCTAAATTAACTGTTGGAACTAAAAAATAAATTTTTTGATAATTTCAAAATTTTGGGTTTTGGACCGATAAATTTAGCTTTTGAAACTAGACATATACTGAAATGATGTCAGAATGACTTGAAATTTTAACCATGTGCTACTACATATGTAGGTGCATGTAGGAAAAAATTTCATGTTGTTCTGATAAGCACAACATCGATTTCAAAATAAGGCAAAAAATTGAGGTTAAATTAGTTAGAAGGATTAAAGGCCATATTTAATTCACCTGAGGGCATAATGGTCATTAAAAGATGTTCTTAATCACCTAAATGAATTAGTTCGGTAAAAAGAAAAGCACGCACATCACAGGCAGTTATCCCAGTTAAAGTCAGTATGTCATCATACAAGACAAAACTCTTTTGCAAACATAAGAATGAAGAAGAAAGAAAACGGAGCTTGAGTTATTAGAAGAAAGAGAGAGGATACTTATGCCATGATAACAACATACAAGCAAAAAAGCTGCTAAATATTATAGTGCCAAAGTAAAACCAAGAGCTTTCAAAGTTAGAAACTCAATGATTATAAAGAAACTAGACATTAAGTGTAACACCCTAAAATTTAATTTTGACATGTATGATATGTTCTAGAGCATGAACAGTGATCCTAGGATAGTTTCTAAGGTAATCAAAGTAGAATAAAACAACAAAAATTGGAAGTGTATAAAGGTTAAACGTGCTCAAGCCATGGAAATTCGAGGATGGGTGACTTGGTGGGCAGTTTGACCTAACACCGAAATATTAAAATAGGTGTTAAATGGAGTTCAATGGTATAATCTCAGAAGAAATTGAGCTTAAATAAGCCCTCAAATAAGGAGACAAGTTTTACCCGATACCATAAACTTGGTTGACCAAAAGTTTGACCGAGTCATAAAATACTCTAAAGATCGCCAAAAATTTTCTAATCATATAGACATGTGAGATATGACTTAAATTAACTGTTGGAACTAAAAAATAAATTTCTTGACAGTTTCAAAATTTTGGATTTTTTACCAATAAATTTTACTCTTAAAACTAGACATATACTGAAATGATGTCAGAATGACTTGAAATTTTAACCATGTGCTACTAAATATGTAGGTGCAGGCAGGGAAAATTTTCATGTTTTTCTGACAAGCACAACACTGATTTCAAAATAAGGCAAAAAATTGAGGTTAAATTAGTTAGAAGGCTTAAAGGCCATATTTAATTCACCTGAGGGCATAATGGTCATTAAAAATGTTCTTAATCACCTAAATGAATTAGTATGGTAAAAAGAAACGCACGCACTTCACAAGCAGTTATCCCAGTTGAAGTCAATATGCCATTATACATGACAAAACTCTTTTGCAAACATAAGAATGAAGAAGAAAGAAAACAGGAGCTTGAGTTATTAGAAGAAAGAGAGAGGATACTTATGCCATGATAACAACATACAAGCAAACAAGCTGCTAAATATTATAGTGCTAAAGTAAAACTTAGAGCTTTCAAAGTTAGAAACTCAGTGATTATAAAGAAACCAGACAATAAGTGTAAGACCATAAAATTTACATTTGACATGCATGACATGTTCTAGAGCTTGAATAGTGATCCTAGGGTACTTTTTAAGGTAATCATAGTAGAATAAAAAAACAAAAATTGGAAGTATATAAAGGTTAAACGTGCTCAAGGCAAGGAAATTTGAGGATGGGTGACTTGGCGGGTAGTTTGACCTAACACTGAAATATGAAAATAGATGTTAAATGGAGTCCAATGGTATAATATCAGAAGAAATTGAGCTTAAATAGGCCCTCAAATCAGGCAGAAAAGTTTTACCCGATACCATAAACTTGGTTGACCAAACGTTTGACCGAGTCATAAAATACACTAAAGATCCCGAAACATTTTCTAATCATATAGACATGCGAGATATGACTTAAATTAACTGTTGGAACTAAAAAATAAATTTCCTGACAGTTTCAAAATTTTGGGTTTTTGATCGATAAATTTCGCTTTTAAAACTAGATATATACTGAAATGGTGTTAGAATGACATGAAATTTTAACCATGTGCTACTACATATGTAGGTGCATGCAGGGGAAAATTTCATGTTGTTCTAACAAGCACGACATCGATTTCAAAATAAGGAAAAAGTTTGAGGTTAAATTAGTTAGAAGGCTTAAAGGCCATATTTAATTCACCTGAGGGCATAATGGTCATTAAAAAATGTTCTTAATCACCTAAATGAATTAGTATGGTAAAAAGAAAAGCACGCACACCACAAGCAGTTATCCCAGTTGAAGTTAGTATGCCATCATATAAGACAAAACTCTTTTGTAAACATAAGAATGAAGAAGAAAGAAAACAGGAGCTTGAGTTATTAGAAGAAAGAGAGAGGATACTTATGCCATGATAACAACATACAAGTAAAAAATCTGCTAAATATTATAGTGCCAAAGTAAAACCTAGAGCTTTCAATGTTAGAACCTCTGAGAATATAAAGAAACCAGACATTAAGTGTAACACTCTAAAATTTACATTTGACATGCATTAAATTTTCTAGAGCATGAACAATGATCCTATGATAGTTTTTAAAGTAATCAGAGTAGAATAAAACAACAAAAATTGGAAGTGTATAAAGGTTAAACGTGCTCAAACCGAGGAAATTCGAGGATGGGTGACTTGGCTGGCAGTTTGACCTAGCACTGAAATATGAAAAGAGGTGTTAAATGGATTCAAATGGTATAATCTCAGAAGAAATTGAGCTTAAATAGGCCCTCAAATCAAGTAGATAAGTTTTACCCGATACCATAAACTTGGTTGACCAAAAGTTTGACCGAGTCATAAAATACTCTAAAGATCCCTAAAAATTTACTAATCATATAGACATGTGAGATATGACTTAAATTAACTGTTGGAACTAAAAAATAAATATCCTGACAGTTTCAAAATTTTGGCTTTTAGACCGATAAATTTTGCTTTTGAAACTAGACATATATTGAAATGATGTCAGAATGACTTAAAATTTTAACCATGTGCTACTACATATGTAGGTGTATGTAGGGAAAAATTTCATGTTGTTCTTACATGCACAACATAGATTTCAAAATAAGGCAAAAAATTGAGGTTAAATTAGTTAGAAGGCTTAAAGGCCATATTTAATTCACCTGAGAGCATAATGGTCATTAAAAATGTTCTTAATCACCTAAATGAATTAGTATGGTAAAAAGAAAAGCACGTACATCACAGGAAGTTATCCCAGGTGAAGTCAGTATGCCATCATACAAAACAAAACTCTTTTGCAAACATAAAAATGAAGAAGAAAGAAAACAGGAGCTTGAGTTATTAAAAGAAAGAGAGAGGATACTTATGCCATGATAACAACATACAAGCAAAAAAGATGCTAAATATTATAGTGCCAAAGTAAAACCTAGAGCTTTCAAAGTTAGAAACTCAGTGATTATAAAGAAACCAGACATTAAGTGTAACACCCTAAAATTTACATTTGACATGCATTACATTTTCTAAAGCAAGAACAGTGATCCTAGGATAGTTTTTAAGGTAATCAGAGTAGAATAAAACAACAAAAATTGGAAGTGTATAAAGGTTAAACGTACTCAAGCCAAAGAAATTCGGGGATGGGTGACTTGGCGGGCAGTTTGACCTAACACTGAAATATGAAAATAGGTGTTAAATGGAGTTCAATGGTATAATCTCAAAAGAAATTGAGTTTAAATAGGCTCTCAAATCAAGTAGAGAAGTTTCACCCGATACCATATACTTGGTTGACCAAAAGTTTGATCGAGTCATAAAATACTCTAAAGATCCCCAAAAAATTTTCTAATCACATAGACATATAAGATATGATTTAAATTAATAGTTGGGACTAAAAAATAAATTTCCTAACAGGTTCAAAATTTCAAGTTTTGGACCAATTTATTTTGCTTTTGAAACTAGAAATATACCGAAATGATATCAAAATGACATGAAATTTTAACCATGTGCTACTACATATGTAGGTGCATGCAGGGAAAAATTTCACGCTATTTTAACAAGCAAAACACCGATTTCAAAATTAGGCAAAAAATTGAGGTTAAATTATTTAGAATGTTTAAAGGCCATATTTAATTCATCTGAGGGCATAATGGTCATTAAAAATATTCTTACACACCTACATGCATTATTATGGTAAAAAGAAAAGAAGGAACAAATGACACCATGACAAGTGGCTTAAAAATAAGCCATTAGATGAAATAGTATTTGGGTGATTGTGGGCCATTGATTTAGTGGATATTAAGGCTGAATAGAGAGGTTTAGAATCCTTTAAAACTCTCCCTAAAAATCTACCATGTTCTCTTTTCTTCCCTCACAAATCCAAACCACTCTAGTTTTCCTCTCTTCACCCTTTTTTCTTCCATTCTCTCTCCTCCCACCAAATCCTAAGCCTTAATTCCACCCAAATACATTACAAGACATCCTCATCATCTTAGAAGCTTGATTGGAGAAAAAATAAGCTTGGAAAACTAAGAATTTAAGTGAGAGAAAGCAAAAGTAACTAGGTAAGTCATGGTGTTTTAGTGGATTTTAATTGGGGATTTTTATATTGGGTTGTAGAGTATCTGTAGCATGATTATGTAGTTGTATTTAGATGCTATAAATTAAAGTATAACCTCATGAATTTCTCTCCCTAAAATTTGGCCTAAAGGTAAAACACAAGAAGTGGAAAGGAATAAAGAGGAGGAAGACCAAATGAGGCAAGATTAGGTGATTACAAACATCATTAAGGTTAGTGGATACCTTCTCTACTCTTAATTTCATTTAATTTTCTAATTTGTCATGAAATTTACATTATGTAACTAATATAAACTAAGAACTAAAGGGAAATGAATTAAGAGAACCTTGTAGGATGATGAAATAACATAGAATAAGTAATAAATCATAAAGAAAACAAACATATATGTGGTGTTTCAATGGTGGTTGAATGGTACCCTAAAGGATGCCATGAATCATTTTAATGTTAAATGAGATATTAAACATGATTTGGCTAATATAATGATGATTAAACATGCTATGATTATTTTAAGCTTGAATTGATGTGTGTACCTAGTTTTTGTAATGTATACATAATGGTAATTACAAAGGAAACATAATGATACTATGGTAAAATGTATACTAATTAATATATTCATGTATGTTTTAACCTTAGAAACATAAATGGTATGAAATGGGGTAAGAAAACACACGGTATGATGGATGTCTATAAGAGGCCAAATGGGATACCTAGTGAGAATGACATAATTTCATCATTTTTAATTGTTACCTTTCACATACATTATGATTTCATGTATAATATGCATGATGGCAACAAAAATGATGATGTATGGGATGATATATAATGAGTGTACCTTGATGAACTTAATGAAAACATAAAACAAGGCATAAAAGATAGTTACCTTTAGTATACAGTGGTTGATCTAGGACCGTAGGATATAATGGCTAGCCATAGGGACCCAATTATCGCGGTAAAATCATCTAGTAACTTATTATCAAGGAATGACTACAATTTAGTGGTCACCTCACTCAAACAGTCATATAGTAATCTCATAAAATCATACAATCCTTGTCCTGTATATTCGGTTCAAAGATTTTCACTGGTGATTACTAGGGGTAAAATGATAATTATGCAAGAAAACAAGGACTAAATAGTAAATTTTGCATAAAAGAAGTCATAAATGAAAATAAATAGGAAATAATTTGAAAAATGAGAGTTATATGTTCAAAAAGGGTAAAATGGTAATTATACGATAAACTAGGGGTAAAATGGTAATTTGGCATAAAAAGGAGGTTAACGGATTTAAAAAGGTCAAATAAATCAAAAAGGGAAAAACTATAATTAATAAAAAGTTCAGGGACTAAAATAATTTTTACGTGTTATAGGCACCATGAGGACTAGAAAGGAAATTTTCCATCTAGGATAAATCATAGGTTAAAAGAAAGTCAAAGGAGTCAAAACGAAAGTCAAACAGGGTAAATAAAAAGTTTAGGGACCTAATCATAATTTTACAATTAAGTAATAATATTATAGCAATTAACATGAAAATTGAGTAAATTAATGCTCGGGTGTTGAAGTTTAAATTAATCAAGTTAATGGGAATTAGATTAATAAAAATAACAAAAAGGGGCAATATGGTAATTTAATAAAAATAATATTATTAAATGAAATTTTGTGTAGTTGTATCTATCACTAGGCAACATCGTTGCTTAGCACATGGTTTTGTGACTATGCTCAGGGACAGGTACATAAAAGAAGTGGAGAAAGTCAAAGTCGAAGGCATGTACATGTGACGGGACTTTTAGGATAGACTTTAGATTTATTTTTGGTTTTAGCCTTTGATAGGCATTGTGGCATGTAACTTAACTGATGTAACAAGAATGCTAATTTTTGGATGATTGTATATGGAATATATATATATATGTGTGTGTGTGTGTGTGTGTGTGTGCGTGTGTGTGTGAGATGAGAACTTGTGTACGTATATTGTGTTGTATTACTGGTTGTTGGACAATTATAGAAGTACCATGTATGTAATTGAAGTGATGGAGGTGGAGATGGATTATAAGGAGTGTTAAATTTCGATTTCACAGGTTTGGGTAACACGGTTTTTAAGCCGTTATATTGCCAAAATTTTAACCAAATGAATAGTAACCTAACAATACCAAACATAAGTTAGGACTTAACCATAAAACTTAAAATGTAAATCTCCGAATTGAACATTCATTGCAATCATAATCTACAATATTATTCCGATATAGATACACCACGTACAAAAAGCCAGTTTACCCCGTAGGGTGTTACATTAAGTGTGGAAATTTAGGCATAGGAAAAATCATGCCTTATTAGGAAGGCCCCTACAAAATATAAAAACTATTATTTTCATTACCTATAAGTTACAAACTTTAGAGGGATAAGATACCCCAAAGACTTGGCATGTAGAAGTCCTAAAAGAATATCATATGTAATATGATAACGTGAAATATACCCGATTAGCTAGTGTATTCAATTGATGTTTTCACACACTCATTTGTGCTTCATTTTTCGTTAGTGCAATTATCATCACTTGATAATATTTTGTGCAATTTAATAATATAAGTAGTTGTTGTTTAACAAATTAAGAAATTTCAAGTGTTACTTAAAGATTATACATGAAATTATTAATGCTTAAATACTAAAAAAACATTTACAAAGAGTTTGTGTATGAATCATAATTCTTTACAAGTTATCCTTATAACACCCTCTAATAAAGCTTTATCCTATTTACTTAACCTTTATATCAATCTAACTTATATCTACACATGTTAACACACACATGCTATAACTCATTATACACTACTATGCATAAACATATCAAGTAAAGTTAAAACATATCATAATTAAATACTTATACTATTATAGTTTATGAGCCTTAGACAATCCAAAATTATCATTTACATATGCATTTAGACTTTCATGCCATTCTTGGTACAAAAGTTATACAAAAGATAAAACAAGAACTTCATCATCCAATTTCTCTTAAGACTCATGTTGGCCTTTTCGATGCAGATTACGTCCTGAGCAAAAGTCCTAGCTAAAGAACCTACACGGATAAAACACTCATACAAAGCTATAAAACTTAGTGGGGAACATAATATTATAAATGACCACTCATAGCAGTCGTCGTTGTTGTGACCCTAGCAAGTATACAAGATCGACAAGTAGTAAAGAGAAGTATTTTTAAGACTCTCGAATACCATACCCAAGGGTTTGTGTGTTCAAGTTAAGACTATCGGTCATATGCTGAAGAATTCCTAAAAATTTTGTTGATTGCGCTATACCTATTTAAAAATGAGACTTTAAAAACTAAGATATGCAATTAAAAGAAATTAAAATTAAACCAGTAATAATTCAAGTAAGAGATAAATTACGAAAAATTAACAAGTGTAAAAATATATATATGGGAACCGTTGCTTAGGTTCACTTATCCACCCCATACCCAATGTGACTTAATTTAGATTAATGTAACAAATGAATGAATCTAGGATAACCCTCTAAACCAAAGTGTCCCATTCCGGAGCAAGCTATTCTAATTGCAAAACATCTCATTCTGGAGCTAACCTCACAACTAGCCTAAGCACTTGTTTTAATCCTAAGTTCGGTTTGTTTTCCCATTTCGGAGCCAAACAACCCAAAATCATCTATTTCACTCCACACTCTAACCCTAAAACCATAAAATACTACACATCTAGAGTCTCATTCTGAAGTAATCTAAAATAGGCAGCATTTTGATAGAAAAGCTGAGCAAAATTCATTCATAGTATTCAACCCAAATAAGCATCAACATCCCACCAAGATATAAATTGAAAACCATTCATCAAAGTTGGAAAAATCACTTGAGAAGCTGAAAAATAATGAAATAAGAATAAGCAATAGTGAAATAAACCATTCATTCATATATATAACAAAAAATATGTTCAATATTCACATTGTAGGTAGGGGATTCAAAGAACCCCTAAACAACTAAGGAACTACTCACTATCCATTACAAAATAAGGAGAGAAAAAGATAGAATAAATTTGAAACTCATGGTGGAAGAATACCAAGCTGAATTCCAAGTCCTTCAATCTTCTTCTCCAATGCTTTCTATTTGTGTTTAATCTAAAAGTTGTGTAAATCTAAGTATCTAAGCTTTCTATTTGTGTTTAATCTATGTATTTTTCTATAAATCCATCTATTTGCAAGTAAATCTATGTATCTATATATGTAAAACGAATAAATGAATGAAAAAAGGAAGAAATAAAACCCTAAAACTGAGGAAAATCCTAGCCCCCTCGACTCTGCAGAAAAATTTACTATTTAAAGGCCAACATGGGTCACGATTACTAGAGATTCTTTGCTGACCATGACCTACTTAAAAATCCCTCTTTTAGCTAGCTTGAGTCATGGTTACTAGGAATTTCCTAATAATAATGATGTACGTCCAACCTGCTTCTTGACAAGGGGTCACGGTTACCACCAAAAATAAAGTAATCGTGAGATAGCTCACTCTTGCATTCTGGATGGGAAACATGACTACCTCACGGTTACTACCAAAAATCTAGTAAACTTGAGGTACTCCTCCTTTAGATTCTGAACTGAAGAGCTTCATAGGTCACGACGAACACCCTTCTATGCATAATTGCCCTGCTGACCGTGATATATTCCAAAACAGTGCATTTTGACCGATAACATAGGTCACAGTTACCAGGAAAAACCTAGTAACCGTGAGGTAGCTACAAAATTCACAATTTAGCACAAAATTTCATCAAAAGCTCTCCAAAACACACAAAATCTAGACTTAACTGAGAATGAGGTTAAATTATGAAATGCAAGCAAAATAAAGCAAAATACACTAAAAAAACACTGAAAATTATACTAGACTTAATCTAAAACTAAACATTGAATTGGAGTTGTCAACTACTCCACACTTGGACCTTGCTTGCCCTCAAGCAAATGAATCATCCATAATTTTGAAAACTCAAACTCCAATTCATAATAAAAAAATTGAGAGAGGCTAGAACAACACTTAGTAGAAGGCTAAAACTAATATATAACAAACAATTTCTTATGTGTGTGTGTTAGGCCAAAACAAATTTATATCTTTTCAAAACCAAAACTACTAGTGAACTCCAACAATCAGGCAACAGAAAAATATGATGGCTTCGCATTTGAAATTCGGAACAGCCATAAGCCTCTCCTTTAGCACTTGAACCACAAAGGTTATCTCCACTAAACAGCTCAGAACAAAACAGGATCACCATGTCTTACTTTAAGGTTGTAATGGGGTGAAGGTATTGGCTCCAATGAATTGATAAAGTCAGCAAGATAGAATCAGCCATACTACCCAAAAACAAATACCACCTACTTTCTTAAGAAAAACAACTCTTTAAAATTTATGCCCTCTTACTATCAACTGGGAAGATGAAATTCAGGACATGAGTTCTCAAAATCTCAGGGAGTAAGAGCTAAAATCTCTTAGCTCAACTAATTAACACTTCCCTCAAATGCTAGGTACCCCACACTTATTTTCTGTAGTATAAATTAAATGGCATTTTTGCAGCCTATCCCTATCTTTTGGTTTTTTTTAAATGAAATAAACCTTTATTAAATTATTGAGAGGAGTACCAAAAGCAATAATTCTTATCATCCATGTTCCAAAATTTTTCAAAAATATAAGCTCACAAACCTTTAAATTTTTCAACTTCCCTTCACTTCTTGATTGACAAGCAAACATTGAATCAAACCCAATATGCCGATCTCATTACACAACCTAGAGTGGCTAATTTCAAAATGGGAAAGACAAAGGCATTTAGGTTATATGGTTCAGCAATAGTGCACTAAAATAAATTAAATAGTATACTTTTAGCATACCAATTAAGCTTAAAAGGGCTAACAATGGCAAAAGTTTCCAATGGTAGGGCAAAAGTCATTTGAAAATTGGTTACCAAAGAAAGGTTACTTAAGTCATATCCTAATCTTGCCTGAGTTGATTGATTATTTCAAAGGGTGATGGGGAAGGTTCTAGCTATTCCAGAATTTCTTCACTCAATTGATCTCACTCACTAGTTTTTTTTTCATTAATTTCATAAAACTTAGCGTACTGTGCTCATTAAGTTATAAATTGAATGCTATAAAATTAATCGAGATCAATTCAAAAGAAAAACTTCATTGAACAATGCTACTGTTCTCTGGCTTCTTAGGCTTTCTAAACTAACAATTCAAAAAAAATTGGGTTTAAGTTGATTCAATTCAAGATTAACTGGTAGCTCAACCTAGTTGTGAAATAAATGATAACTCAACAAATAAAAGTATTCTAACTTAGAAGTTAAAAGGGAAAAACTTCAATTAAAACAAAAGAAAAGACTACTTTAATTAAAAGATAAAACAAACATAAACATAAATTGAACTTGAATTTAAAAGAACTTCTTCAATTTAAAACTAAAGATTCCCAAATTGAAATGCTTGCTAACACAACAAAGTATTCAATTGCTGTAAGATAAACTAAACAAAGTTGTGGTTTAAGAGATTTCACAATATTTCGCAGTTGAAACCCACTTCCACTTCTTTCCAAAAAGAAAACTTGCACAACAAAATACTTCACCAAAAAGTTATTTTCCCACAGTCAGCACTAATCATTCTTCACATAATTAAAAACTTTAAATAATTATCCATAAATTAATAATGTTCAACTACCACAACAACAATTTTCCTACCCCACACATTAAAGCTTGCTATCCTTAGCAAGAATCAAGCTAAAATTCAGCAAAAAAGAGTTTAATGGGGTAGAAGTAACTCCATGCATCAAGTATGAGGTGGGGCAAGCTAATCAAGCTTGGCAGTTAAAGCAACCAAGGCATTAATAATTTGCTACTACTTCTATTTGAATTCCTCTTGATTAGCAGCCAAGGTATCCATTTGGTGTATAAGTGTAGTATACAGGGTAGATGAGATGGTTACAACATCCTGATCAGGGGCAGGGGGAGGATTACATAAGCTTTTCTCCATCTTTCTCAAGTATCCCTCTTTGTTATTCAGTTGGAATCCATGCTCGGTGGTTTCGTCCGTCATGAGAATTTTTGTATTTTTCAGCATCTTGTAGTCAACATAAGTAGCAGCAGGAAGGGCATTTTTCTTGTCATCCAATAGGTGTCCAAAATACTTGGCAATCATGGTAACCCAATGACCCAGAGAGACCTTTCTGATTTTTGTCAGTTGTTGCTTGATTTCTTGAAGTTTGTTCCACTAGTGATAAGCTCTATTAATTCGATAGTACCTGACCATGCAAGAGAGGATGAGCGCCTTTGGGAGGTTGACTTGACCTGCACTTTGCACATAAGACATAATGGACATAGAGAAAAATTGATGTAAAATTCTAAAAGGATGATCCTTCAACAAGTGGGATTTTGTGGTCCCGGACACATATAGGCCTCCAATGATGAGGTCTTTAATATCCTCGCAAGCAACATCTTTTGTGTACTTCTCATAAGCAAAGATTCCATCAGGTGGAAATCCCAAAGCCTTAGTGATTTCTGCCAAGGTTACCTCATAAAACTTGCCTTTTAGGTAGAAGGTACCTATATCTGGGACCTCACCATACCCAAAGTAAAACTGGACTATGGCTAGAAAATCTATGGTCAGATTAGGGAAAACCAAGGCCCTACAAGCAAAAAATTTCTCCTACTCAATAGCTGCTATGTGGTTTTCTATCGCCTCTTTGATTCCCAGCTTCTCTAACAAACTCATGTCTATATAGGCCGAAGGTAGATACTCGTAATTGGACAAAATTTGGTAATTTGTTTTCATTTTCTCAGGCACCCATCTTGGTACCTTAAGTCCTTTCTTTTTCTGTTGTTTCTACCTTATAGGAGCTGGGGGAGGTTGACGACTAGCCTCAGCCTAGTCTTCAGGAGGTAAAGGTTGGCTAGAGATGGGCAGAATTGCTTGAGCTTGAGACGATGAAGGGTGGGAAACATAGGCTTGTTTAGGTGCCACTGTCAACAACAAAAACATAAACAAAGTTAAAATTTTTGCAAACATTAAAGAGAAACATCAAATACTTCTTGCACAAGACCGGCTGCAGCAAATAGAGATACACACTTAAGAGCAAATCTTAATACATAGGCAGCATGCATTCATTAATTAAACACCATTCAAACAAGCATAAGAAATGATAGGGTGGCAATAGATATTTCAAAAGAGCGCAAGCAATGCAATTTAAGGAAATGATTGATGTCAGCAATGAAGTGCAATCAAATTATAGCATACCCTAAAAGAAAGCGAAAGATGCATCCCCAACAATCTTACAATTCAGATTGATTATCTAGATGACAAAACAAATGCAGAGAAGTTGATGCAAGTGGAGGTGGATAAATGCATTTATGACATAAAAGAAAATTGCCTCAAGGTATGTGGCACTCAACCACGATGATAGAGTCATCCTTTGGAAACCATTAGCCCATAGATCAAATCATTTCATGTAACACCCTAATCCACTAACCATTGGTAATCGTCAATCATCATCAATCATCAATTATCATAAAGAGATCAGGCAGAAAAACTAATAATAACAATAAGACAGGCCATAATTACATACCACAATAAATAATCAGCATATAAATAAATAATTATAACATAAGAGGCCTTCAAGTATCCTGAAATCCTCAAGGCAACTGCATCATTCTTGATCCTCTAGAGCTTATCCTGAAACCTACATGGATAAATAAACCCGTGCTAAGCTATAAAGCTTAATGGGGAACAAAAATCTATACATATAAATATAACCTCTTTTCTCAATTAATCACATTCGTGTATAAAAGTTTCATCAATCACATAGGATAGCATAGGAGTCTATTATATGTTTCATTTCCTAAATAACATTCTCAGGAGAGTCTTTGACTGTACTAATGGGTATCATGTTTAAAACAATTATCGTGTTATGAAACTCATCTTATTTCTAAATGCTTAGCCATTCATCACTATCTCCATCATTTTACCCTTTTCCATTCTGACCTTAGCATAAATCATGCATCTTATAATCTTTTTAATCAATAGGTTAAACATCATAGTTATTAATGGTATAAGATTTCCACTTATTGCATTGAATCGCCTTGTTCACCTAAAATAGCCATTCGATGTTAATTCATAATATAAGGGTGTGTTTAAGCCATATAACATCTACAAATAGTCCTGGTAGGCATAATTACTTCACATAAATCATACAATTCTCATATGAGATTCACAAACTTTACATCCTTCATGTTTCTTAGCATGGTAACCTGATTCTCTTACAAGCATCATTCGATGTCATACATTGCACTTGGTTAAATGAAGGTTATCATTAAGTCTACCTGTGTATAGACATTTATATATAAATAAATAGATTAACAAGGTAACAGGTGATCATAAGGAACAAGCATTACATATCAAGATTATAAGACAAAGTCTCAATGTCACATGTATGTATTTTATAAATAGAGCACATGAAACTTAATGCACATGTTATAGTTCATATAACTTCTAGTACAATAGTGTGTGCTTTAAGGTTCATATCATCTCTGTGGAATCCCATCGGTGGAACCATCTCATACCGATACTCATATAAGAATCTTCTTTAATTAAAGTGAGACATTTCAACCATGTATCACAAAGCATAACATTTCATTTCATAAGACAGTTGATAGTTAAAAGAATTTAAGAAAATCATACAATAGGTCATTCCTCATGCTTACATCACATAAAATAGAGCAATCCATGCTTGTTTTACTTTTTCTTGTGTATAAGTTATCATCTTTAATAGCCTGCCTAAGTACTAGTTCAAAAGGTGGATAACGAGAGCAATGGATACCTGAAGGTATCAAACTATGGATATCCGAAGATATCAAATAATGGACCCAAACGGGGTCAAGCAATGGTTCCAGCAAGGAACAAACTATGGACCCAAACGGGGTCAAACGATGGTTCTATTAAGGAACAAGACCCAAACGGGGTCAACTATGGTAGCTGCGACTGTACCCCTCTAGGCATGCCTATCTACTCCACAACAGAACTAAGACCCACAGGCTTAACTTTTTAAGACATCTTTGATTAACATATTCTTCTTTACTTAGCACATTATTTGGCTTAAAACGACTTTTCATAGAAGAATGCATATCATTCCTTTCATCAAAGAATACATCAATAAAGGTTCAACATACTTTTCTTTACTTAATACAACATATTTACGTAATGCCATGATTCATGTAAGAGTGCAAATTATTCTCATCATGCTTCAAATCTTGATCTCTAAGCTTCAATACTTATGGAGGCTATCATATGATCATATAGTGCATTTTTTCTTTCATTCATATTGTAATGGTTTCAAGTTTAGATAAATAATAATATGTAATATTCTATAACTAGCGTTGTGTACGTCCATATGCCTATATATATATATATATATATGTATGTAGTTGAAGTCATGAAAATACATACTTCCATTACTCATACTTGTTCATATATTAACTTAAGCTACTAATCATAACATGCTCATATCAATTATACAATATATAGTGCTTACATAACTCATAGAGAGTTCTTGATAACATACCTCATTGTTGCTTGCTATGAATAGTTTCCCTAATCTTACACTTATTAATATCAATCCATAAAACACACACACACACACACACAAACACACACATTTATATATATATAGCAAACTCAAGCATTTATGATCCATATAATTAAATAAGTAGGTCCTCATATAGTTTAGGGTCAATACAGTTCATATTCAATCACTTGATTCTTATATATATATATATATATATATATATATATATATATATATATATATATATATATATATATACTTCAATCGTCTTACTTGAATTTTCATCTTGTGACATTTTATGCTTATTTTAGGTATGTGTGATCATGTCATCGTAGTCGTTAATACACTATGGATGCTCTTGTGCTAATCATAATGTATTATAGGAATGAGAAAATAAGTGAGCAGGCTATTACACCTTACAGCTAATCCTTAACTCCTCGTGTGACTTGGAGTATAACCACGCTTCTATGATTTCATAATTTAACTTAAAATGCGATGACCTATTTCTTTTAACCCGAACATGCAACCTTACGACTATTCTTTTATTACCACTAGGTTAAATCATAGTATTTTGGACTGAACCATTCCTTGACCTAGTGCATACCATATTTTGATTTTATAAGACACATGGTATAACACATCATTTAAGTTACTCTATTGCCTCATGTTATTCTCAATTCGATGCTCATTAAGCTTTAACAAGTCTTTTTGTAACATAAATCCTATTAACATTACCATGCACAAGCCCTTCTAATTTAGAGTTCAAGTTAACCATCATTACATAACTCAATGTGAACGATTATCATTAAACTTGTGAAGGTTCCTTCTATTAAGTGATCATACTTTACGCACCTCACACCCATGACTTATAGCTTAATTCATTCTTCTTCCTCTTATTATAGCATTGATGTCTTTTAATCTTCATAACAATTCATGTTATATTCATGCCTTTCTAAAACGTATCTTTGTAGGCTTTAGCATTGGAGAGACTTTTATAGTATATTACTCCAATCAATTAACATATCAAACTTCACTTACTAGCCATTTATCCTCAATCTTACTTATTTTTAGACAATTCATCTCAATTCTTGCTCTATTAATAATTTTATGGACTACCTAATATGGTGTTCCATGTCTAGTTACATGGCTTAAATCTTAGGTTAGAATATACTGTGGAGGGGAGAAAATATGTTGGGCAGTGCCTTCAATGAATGAAGTGTACAAGTAACCATGTACAAGAGGAAGAACAAATGCATGTGCCTGTGCATTCTCAAGGGGCAATCAAGGCGTAGTCGTGTGTTCCCTAGAGGAAACACACACATGGTCGTGCACATCAAAGGGGTACATGGTGCATGGCTGTGTTTTTCAAAAGAGAGATACCTGCGTGGCCACGGGTGAGAAAGAGAAAAACATCGCATGGCCGTGTACAAGAGAGGAGGTAAATATGCGTGACCATGTGGAAGAAATGAAGCAAACAGGCATGGTCATGGGTTTTGAAAGAAGCAACACACGTGGCCATGTGTTTTCTTCTTCAAGAACACACGTGGCCGTGTGTTTTGAAGAAGAAACACACACGTGGCCACGTCTAGGAAGAATGCCATGAAACTCAGAGACCTCGATTAAGTAGAGCGTGCATTACAACCCTATATCTCATATCCCAACTTCATTAAATGGTCATCTAAGTTTTCAATCATTAAAACTCATCTTATTTACTATTTTGAATCTTTAATCTTAACTAAGAAAACACATATAGCAAGGGAGGGAAAACATGCACAGTAACCACTCATAACAATTTTCCCATACCTTAAATCAAGCTTTCTCTCCTTCCACATCCACTGACCCATTCTTGATAGTATCCTTCCCTCTTACACAAGAAGATAACAATCATAAACCCTAAATCCCTAAGTGAAACATAAACCAATAAGAAAGCAAGAGGAAAACATCACATTGAGGATGCCCAAACCCTAGGTTTTCTCTTCTGCATCTCGTAACCAAAGAGGGAGAGAGAGAGAGAGAGAAAGAGAGAGAACTGTCCCAAATGTCGATCCTCTAATCCCAAAATGCTTGAGTGGGATAAATATCTCATAAGGAGAAATTCCCAAAATGTTCTTATACCTTTTAACCCCTAAAAACTCATTTTCTTAACATTTAACCCCAAACTTCTTATTTAATTCAATCGCGTCCTTCCTTACTATTTTAGCTACACTCCAATACACAGGTGCATAATTACCAATATACTCTTAATGTGACTTAACTTCAATAATACCAAATAATCAAATTTTGCCTTATTAAACCTTAATCCTGATTAATTAACCATAATTCTATTAGGGCCATGATTGGGTCCATACAATTCTCTCCCCCTTAAAAGAATTTCATCCTCAAAATTTAAAACTGGCAATCTTTATCCTTATTGCTAGAAATTCTTAGTTGTGCTTTAGCTATAAGGAACTATAACCATAAACATTCTCTACATGTATACAAAACTCATCATCTATAATCATATGTATCTGTCTTCGATTTTCATATGCTCTTATGCTCGTTGTATTTCTTATCCTAAGTATGCTAACAACCTTAACATCTTGCATCTTCAACTATGCCCGAAATCAAGTTATCTTCTATTTATATGAACTTTTCCTTAAACATCTTAATATATAATCTAGACATACTAATAATCAATCTTATGCTATACCTCAATCTTAAAACATTAAGACATTTAAGCACTTTTAATACCAGGAGGCGAGAGATATTGATAATTCCTCAAATATCATCTCACAATCTCTGCCAAAATCTTTTTAATGGTCCAATATATCAATCATAAGTCAACGACCTAACATAATCATCAAGATGTATGCCAATAGCTATATATAACACCATGGTCTAGACCAATATCATCTTAATCTTTCAGAATAATTCCTTAATTCCTTACTGCCCAGAAAAGACTCAACCTGGGCTCTGATACCACTAACTGTAACACCCTAATCCACTAACCATTGGGAATCATCAATCATCATCAATCATTAATCATCACATAGAGATCAGGCAGAAAAAATAATAATAACAATAAGACAGGCCATAATTATATACCACAATAAATAATCAGCATATAAATAAATAATCATAACATAAGAGGCCTTCAAGTATCCTGAAATCCTCAAGGCAACTGCTTCATGCTTGATCCTCTGGAGCTTATCTTGAAACCTACACGGATAAATAAACCCGTGCTAAGCTATAAAGCTTAGTGGGGAACAAAACTCTATACATATAAATATAACCTCTTTTCTCAATTCATCACATTCGTGTATAAAAGTTTCATCAATCACATAGGAGTCTATTATATGTTTCATTTCCTAAATAACATACTCAGGAGATCCTTTGACTGTACTAATGGGTATCATGTTTAAAATAATTATCGCGTTATGAAACTCATCTTATTTCTAAATGCTTATCCATTCATCACTATCTCCATCATCTTACCCTTTTCCTTCCTTATCTTATCATAAATCATGCATCTTATAATGCTTTTAATCAATAGGTTAAACATCATAGTTATTAATGGTATAAGATTTCAACTTATTGCATTGAATCACCTTGTTCACCTAAAAATAGGCATTCGACTTTAATTCATAATATAAGGGTGTGCTTATGTCATATAACATCTACAAATAGTCCTCGTAGGCATAATTACTTCACATATATCATACAATTCTCATATGAAATTCACAAACTTTACATCGTTCATGTTATCTTAGCATGGTAACCTGATTCTCTTACAAGCATCATTCGATGTCATACATTGCACTTGGTTAAATGAAGGTTATCATTAAGTCTACCTGTATGTAAACATTTATATATGAATAAATAGATTAACAGGGTAGCAGGTGAATATAATGAACAAGCATTACATATCAAGATTATAAGACAAAGTCTCAATGTTACATGTATGCATTTTATAAATAAAGTACATGAAACTTAATGCATAAGTTATAGTTCATATAACTTCTAGTACAATAGTGTATGCTTTAGGGTTCATATCATCTATGTTGAATCCCATCGGTGGAACCATCTCATACCGATACTCATATAGGAATCTTCTTTAATTAATGTGAGACATTTCAACCATGTATCACAAAAGCATAACATTTCATTTCATAAGATAGTTTATAGTTAAAAGAATTTAACACAATCATTCAATAGGTCATTCCTCATGCTTACATCACATAAAATAGAGCAATCCATGCATGTTTTACTTTATCTTGTGTATAATTTATCATCTTTAATAGCCTACCTAAGTACTAGTTCAAAAGGTGGATAACGGGACCAATGGGTACCCGAAGGTATCAAACTATTGATATTCGAAGATATCAAACAATGAACCCAAATGGGGTCAAGTAATAGTTCCAGCATGGAATAAACTATGGACCCAAATGGGGTCAAACAATGGTTCCATTAAGGAACAAGACCCAAATGGGGTCAACTATGGCATCTGTGACTGTATCCCTCTAAGAATGCCTATCTAATCCATAACTGAACTAAGACCCGTAGGCTTAACTTTTTAAGACATCGTTGATTAACATATTCTTCTTTACTTAGCACATTATTTGGCTTAAAGCCACTTTTCATAGAAGAATGCATATCATTCCTTTCATTAAAGAATACATCAATTATGGTAACATACTTTTCTTTACTTAATACAACATATTTACTTAATGCCATCATTCATGTAAGAGTGCACGTTATTCTCATCATGCTTCAAACTTGAGCTCTAAGTTTCAATACACATGGAGGCTATAATATGATCATATAGTGCATTGCTTTCTTTCATTCATATCATGATGGTTTCAGGTTTAGATAAATAATAATATGTAATCTTCCATAACTAGCATTGCGCATGTCCACATGCGCGTATATTTATATATATATATATATATGTAGTTAAAGTCATGAAAATACATACTTCCATTACTCATACTTGTTCATATATTAAATTAAGCTACTAATCATAACATGCTCATATCAATTATATAATATATAGTGCTTACATAACTCATAGAGAGTTCTTGATAACATACCTCATTGTTGCTTGCTATGAATAGTTTCCCTAATCTTACACTTATTAATATCAATCCATAAACACACACACACATATATATATATAGCAAACTCAAGCATTTATGATCCATATAATAAAATAAGTAGGTCCTCTTACAGCTTAGGGTCAATATATGTTCATATTCAATCACTTTATTCTCTTTTAGGGTCCATCAGATTATAGACAATAGGTTATACACCTCAACAATTTAATATATATATATATATATATATTTCAATCGTCTTACTTGCATTTTCATCTTGTGACTTTTTATGATTATTTTAGGTATGTGTGATCATGTTATCGTAGTCATTAATACACTATGGATGCTCTTGTACTAATCATAATGTTTAATATGCATGAGAAAATAGGTGAGTAGGCTATCACACCTTATAGATAATCCTTAACTCCTCGTGTGACTTAGAGTACAACCAAGCTTCTATGATTTCATAATTTAACATAAAATGCGATGACCCGCTTCTTTTAACTCGGACATACAACCTTACGACTATTCTTTTATTACCACTAGGTTAAATCATAGTATTTTAGACTGAACCATTCCTTGACCTAGTGCATAACTTATTTTGATTTTATAAGACACATGGTATAATATATCATTTAAGTTACTTTATTTCCTCATGTTATTCTCAATTCGATACTCATTAAGCTTTAACATGTCTTTTTGTAATATAATTCCTATTAACATTGCCATGCGCAGGCCCCTCTAATTTAGAGTTCAAGTGAACCTTCATTACTTAACACAATGTGAATGATTATCATTAAACTTGTGAAGGTTCCTTCCATTAAGTGATCATACTTTACGCACCTTACAGGTGTCCTTGGATGACTTATAGCTTAATTCATTCTTCTTCCTCTTATTATAGCATTGATGTCTTTTAATCTTCATAACAATTCATGTTATATTCATGCCTTTCTAAAACATATCTTTGTAGGCTTTAGCATTAGAGAGACTTTCATAGTATAATACTCCAATCAATTAACATATCAAACTTCACTTACTAGCCATTTATCCTCAATCTTACTTATTTCTAGATAATTCATCTCAATTCTTGCTCTCTTAATAATTTTATAGACTACCTAATACAGTGTTCCATGTCTAGTTACATGGCTTAAATCTTAGGTGAGAATATACTGTGGAGGGGAGAAATATGTTGGGCAGTGCCTTCAATGAATGAAGTGTACAAGGTTGCCATGTATAAGAGGAAGAACAAATGCACATGGCTATGCATTCTCAAGGGGCAATCAAGGCGTGGCCGTGTGTTCCCTAGAGGAAACACACAAGTGGTCGTGCACATCAAGGGGGTACATGGTGCATGGCTATGTGTTTCCAAAGAGAGACACCTTCTTGGCCACGAGTGAGAAAGAGAAAAACATCATGTGGCCGTGTACAAGAGAGGAGGTATATATGCATGGCCTTGTACAAGAAATGAAGCAAACAGGCATGGCCATGGGTTTTGAAAGAAGAAACACACATGGCCATGTGTTTTCTTCTTCAAACACACACATGGTCGTGTGTTTTGAAGAAGAACACATGTGGTTGTGTGTTTTGAAGAAGAAACACACACTTGGCCACATCTAGGAAGAATGCCATGAAACTCAGAGACCCCGATTAAGCAGAGCATGCATTACAACCCTATATCTCATTTCCCAACTTCCTTAAATGGTCATCTAAGTTTTCAATCATTAAAACTCATCTTATTTACTATTTTGAATCTTTAATCTTAACTAAGAAAACACATATAGCAAGGGAGGGAAAACATGCACAGTAACCGCTCATAACAATTTTGCCACACCTTATATCAAGCTTTCTCTCCTTCCACATCCACTGACCCATTCTTGATAGTATCCTTCCCTCTTACACAAGAAGATAACAATCATAAACCCTAAATCCATATGTGAAACACAAACTAATAAGAAAGCAAGAGGAAAACATCACCTTGAGGATGCCCAAAACCCTAGCTTTCCTCTTCTGCATCTCGTAACTAGAGAGGGAGAGAGAGAGAGAGAGAGAGAACTCTCCCAAATGCTGATCCTCCAATCCCCAAATGCTTAAGTGGGATAAATATCTCACAAGAAGAAATTCCCAAAATGTCCTTATACTTTTTAACCCCTAAAAACTCATCTTCTAAACATTTAACCCCAAACTTCTTATTTAATTCAATCATGTCCTTCCTTACTATTTTAGCTACACTCCAATACACATGTGCATAATTACCAATATACTCTTAATGTGACTTAACTTCAATAATACCAAATAATCAAATTTTGCCTTATTAAACCTTAATCCTGATTGATTAACTATAATCCTGTTAGGGCCATGATTGGGTCCTTATATTTCAGCTTATATACCTCAATGACATATATGAAAGTATAAATAGGCACGAACTTGCATGAGTAACTTGACAAACAACACATGCTCACACATTTAAGCACCTAAAATTTTAGAAAGTAGCAATTCAAATAGCATTTAGCAAGTGAAGCTAACAAGTGTGTTGCAAATAAAGTGTAAGTGAATGAAATTGTTTGACCCTGAAGTGAATGGAAGCACAAGAACAAAGTTTGTATGACATTAGGGATTGCTCATCATTTACCAACTTGTGAAAACAGTCCTTCCTTTCAAAAAGAGCTCAAGCAACAATAACAAAAGCATCAATTAACATTCTCTCTAGTATAACACAACAAGAACTAAAAAGTAAGATGTTGAATCTCAAATAATTCCATCAATGAATCCTACACCAACTTTAGCTGCTCATGCATTTAACCATATATTTTACTAGACAAAATCAAATGATCATGGTTTTTCAAAAGTAACAAACATCATGGCATTTAGGTGATCTCACAACATAAAAACTCAAAATAAAAATTGTATTCAATCATGCATGAATCACAGGCTAAGAAAAACCATGAGTACATGTGAACCAATAAACCATGATAAGGCAAAATTAGCATATAAGAATACAAAATAGATATTAGCTAGCTCAACAATTAAAACATGATTTGGCACGCTTATTTACACCTTGAAGAGGTTCAACAAGAATAAAATGGCAAGTCAAAGTGGTCAATTTGCAGCAGTTCCCAATCAAAACACAGCAAATGGAATGCAAGAGGGCCTATTGAGATAGCTATACATCAACAATGGAGCTTAGCAATAAAGTGGATAAGCAGCAATAGGGCAATATAGTAAAAATTCACAAAATCTAAGATATGCTAGTTATAGCTACAATAAACCAAAGCAATGCTTAACAAAGACTGCATCAATCTCAATCTTAATTTAACCAACAATGGTAAATGGTTCACTCATCATCCTGCCAAACAATTGCACAATTAAACTAATTTAAATAAAATCTAAGAGTCACAACTGCTCCATAACATCTATTAGCCAATTAAAAATTTAGGGGAAGTAGTGTTTTTGGTAAAGAGTGTGAAAAAAGAAAAGGGATAAAAGATATAATAACTAAGTTAAACCTAGGGGAATACAACAAAATCATAATGACTAACAAAATCTAACATTCACTTAACTAGAACAACATAACACAATCAAGCTAAATGAACAACAAAGGAAAACAAAGGAAAGTGAGAGATCGTACCTAGTAGTAGCGTGTAACCAAAGATGAACAACAAGACAAAAATTAAAAAAAAAAAACAGTGGTGTGAGGAAGAAGAACACGAGGGAGAGAAAAAATAGAAAATTAAACAAACCTTAGATTAACTAGGAAAAACCCAAACAAATTAAAGAAAAACAACTTCAAAGTGACACAAACAAGCTCTAAAATTAAATAGAAAAACAAAAGATAATCACAACATGAAAGAGAAAATTGAAAAAGAGAAAAATAGGGGAAGAAATGGCTTCTCCACTATAACAAGCTTTGATATTCTCCCCGTGCTCTTCATTTGAGATGCACATTCTCAGCACTTGGTCAGCAGAAAGGCAAAAAGGATATGGATCATCCCATATGTAGTGCTTTCCATTGGCCTTTAGCTTCTCCCTTTGTTGTCATGTGATGTCCCTCGACATATAACCTCCTACGAGAAAATTAACAACATTAGCAAACCAAGGCTTCGAAGCTTCACAAACAAACAAAGCATAAATACACTCATCTAGAAATAAATCTAAAATCTCCCCTTTTTTCAACATGATTATGCTCCAATCTAGACAAATGAGCCGCTACATAGTTCTTTTCTCCTTTCTTATCTTTGATCTCTAAGTCAAATTCCTGCAAGAGGAGTACCCATCTTAGAAATCTTGGCTTAGATTCTTTCTTGGCAAAGAGATGTCTTAAAGCCACATGATCATACCACACCACAATTTTTGCACCCACCAAATATGATCTGAACTTCTCAAAAGCAAATATAATGGCAAGAAGTTCCTTCTCAGTTGTAGTATAGTTGACTTGGGCTCCTGTCAACTTGTGGCTTGCATAATAAATTACATAAAACATATTCTCTCACCATTGTCTAAGTATTACTCCCACTGCAAAATCACCTGTATCACACATTAGCTCAAATGGCAACTTCTAATTCGAAGATATGATTATCGGAGCTAAAATAAGTCTTTGCTTCAACAATTCAAAAGCTAATAAACATTCATCAGTGAACTCAAAATGAACATCTTTTATGAGCAAATTGGATAAAGGCTTTGCAATTTTTGAAAAATCCCTTATGAATCTACAGTAAAAACCTACGTGCCCTAAAAAACTCCTAACTCCTTTAACATTAGTTGGTGGTGGGAGTTTCTCTATAACTTCTACCTTGGCCTTGTCTACCTCAATTCCCTTCTCAGAAATTTTGTGCCCTAACACAATGCCCTATTTCACCATAAAGTGGCACTTCTCCCAATTTAGTACTAAGTTGGTTTTTTCACACCTACCTAACACCAAATCTAGATGCTTGAAACAACTCTCAAAATCTAGCCCGTAAATGTATAAATCGTCTATAAATACCTCCATAAATTTTTCTATAAAGTCATGAAAAATTGCCATCATGCACTGCTGAAATATAGCTGGTGCGTTACACAGTCCAAAGGGCATTCTCCTATAGCCAAATGTGCTATAGGAGCAAGTAAAGGTCATTTTCTCCTGATCTTTAGGGGCTATAGGGATTTGCAAATATCCTGAATACCTATCTAATAAATAATAAAACATATTTCCTACTAGCCTCTCTAACATCTGGTCTATAGATGGCAATGGGAAATGAGCTTTCCCAGTGGCATGGTTTAGTCTCTTATAATCTATGCGCACTCTCCAACCCATAACTGTACGAGTCAAAACGAGTTCATAATGTTCATTCTTAACCACTGTCATTCCCCCTTCTTAGGAACACATTGTACAGGACTAACCCACTTACTATTAGAGATTGGGTAAATTATACCTTAATCGAGCAATTTGAGTACCTATTTCCTTACAACTTCCTGCATAACCGGATTGAGCCTTCTTTGGGGTTGAGCTACTGGTTTGCATTCTTCCTCCATAAGAATTTGGAGACTACGATAACTAAGGTTGATACCCTTCAAGTCCTTTGTCTCTCATCCTATTGCTTTTTTGTGCTTCTTTAGGACCTTAAGCAGCATCTCCTCTTCAAAACCTAAAAACAAAGAAGAGATAGTTACTGGCTTTGCATCATGCTCTAAAATATGTACTTTAAATAAGTAAGAAAGGGTTTAAGTTTAGATTTAGAATCTCCCTTTTTTCGAGTGGTCCCCTCTTGCTTTAATTCCTCCTTTCCACAGTCCTTCTCCAAAGTTACTATCAATTCTTCCTCTGCACAATCCAACTCTTCATTTTCCAAATAATGCATCAAACTCAAATTCAATAGATCATCTAGCAACACTTTTTCTCGAGTCTCTTCTACACATTCATCCACCTTGTCCATGAAATAGATCGATTCCTCCAAATCACTTGATGGATACTTTTGAGCCTTATTCATGTCCACTACAAATTCTTTATTGTTAAATCGATGGGTGACCTTTTGACCATGAACATTTGTCAATGCTTTTGCTGTGTTTAGCAGTGGTCTCCCTATAATGAGTGGCACCTTCCTATCTTCCTCCATTTCCATGACTATAAAATCCACTGGAAAAATGAATTTTCCCACCTTCAACAATAGATCCTCAATCACTTCACTTGGCTTTCTCATTGATCTATCCGTAAGTTAAAGCCTTATTCCTGTCTTTTTCAGATCACCTAGATTGAGTTTCCTGCACATTGAATGTGGCATCAAGTTAAAGATGGCCCCTAAGTCGCACAGGGCATTCCTAACAAAAGTTTCACCAATTTCACAGGATAAAGTGAAGCTACCTAGATCTTCTAGTTTTTTCGAAATCTTGTTCATGATAAGTGCACTACAATTTTCTATTAATTGCACTGTTCCATACCCTTCTCACTTATTTTTATTAGAACAAAGTTCTTTCATGAATTTAGCATAGTTAGGCATGTGAACTAAGGCTTCAGCAAAAGGTAAATCAATATGCAATTTCTTAAACATTTCTAGAAAGCTGGCTAATTGCTTATTCTTCTTTTCTTTCCTAGCTATAGTAGGAAATGGCAACCTATTTATGTCAAGATCCTCTATGGTTGGGTTCACTATACTCTTTCCTTTGTCAATCTTTGGAGTATCTATATCTACATCTACTTTAGAATTAGAATCACTTACCTTCCATGTCGGCTCCTCTATATGAGATGATGAAGTTGGTGATTTACCTTTTCCTTCTTCTTGTATTACCTCCTTGCCACTTCTTAATGTAATGACCTTGGCCTCATCCTTAAGATTACGATCCATATTTGAGGAAAAAGTTCTAGCTGGCCTTATAGATAAAGAATTTGCCAACTGCCCAATATGTGTCTCCAAGTTCCTTATGGAAGCGTCTTGATTCTGGTTCCATTACTCTTGAGATTTCCATCTTATTTCTTGGCCTGTCATGAATTGTGTTGGCTATTCATTAAACTAGCAAACATGTCTTCTAAATTAGGCTTCTTTTCTAGAAATAGTGGCATTGGTTAGAATCTCGATGGATGATATGGTTGAGGTTAGGGTTGGTTAGAGCCTTGTCCTTGATGGTGGTTTAGTGGATAAGGAGCTTGATAGTGAGTGTGGGCTTGAGCTTGATATGATTGGCTTTCATTATGGTAGGCATTTTGATTAAATGGGGCTCTTACTTGTGGTTGAAAAGATGAAGCATGCTGATTTCCATCCCTCCAAGAGAAATTCAAGTGATTCCTCCATCCCAAATTGTATGTATTTATATAGGAATCATTCATTCTATAATCTCCCAATGCATTTACATCTCTTACAACTCCACCTTCTTGAACACCTTGCCCATTTTCTATTGGTCCACTGCTTTGAGCAACCGCAGCTACATTTTCAACTTTCAAATCGCTTAACTCTTTCTTTACCAATTCTAATTATGCCTTCAACAATGCCATTTCATCTACATTATGTACCCTTTGCCTTCTTGGAACTGATCTAGGGGCAGTCCATTGAGAATCATTAACTGCCATCTCATCCAACGTACGAAAAGCCTCCTTATACAACTTGTTTAAGAAAGACCCTATGGATGTTGCATCTAACAATGACCTTGTTTAAGGCGTAACTCCAACATAAAATATGATCATCAATTGGTAGATAGCTATCTCATGGTGTGGATAGCATCTCGATAATCTCCTAAACCTTTCCCAAGCCTCATAAAAAGGCTCCTCATTCATTTGATGAAAGCTCATTATACTGTTAAGAATACTTGCAATCTAGGTTGGAGGGAAAGATCTCATCAAAAACTTCTATTGAAACTGATCCCATGATCATATTGACTGGCTTGGTAGCATTTGTAGCCACTCTCTCGCTTTTCCAATAAAAGTGAAAGGAAACAACTTCAATCTCACTACATCCGTAGGAACACCCAAAATTTGAATCGTGTCATTGACCTCTAGAAATATGTCAATATGTTGAGCGGGATCTTCTACTTTCGAGCCGGAGAACTGATTCCTTTGTACTATAGTGATGGTGGCTGGTTTGAGCTCAAATTATACGCTTCTTGGTAATACAATTATTTGACGATCTTCATTCCAACTTGGCATAGCATAGTCCCTTATAGTCCTTTACTTAGGTACCTCTTCTCTTCGTACCCTTGGCATTTTTTCATGTGCCCTCGGCACTTGTTCATTCTCGGGAGGAAACTCATCAAGAGAAGGATCATTCTCCATACCATTGTCTTTATTGGCTCTCATTCTTTAATGTAAGCTCCTATTGATTTTAGGAGCAAAGGGTGCTAATTGCTCTCATCTCACTCTATTCATGCACCACTATCACCAGAAAATAATCAAGAAAGAAAAATAGGAAAATGAAATCACATACAAACAACAAACACAACTCATAAATAATGCTAATCCCCGACAATGGTGCCAAAAACTTGTTGCAGCCCTAGCAAGTATACTAGTTCGACAAGTAGTAAAGAGAAGAATTTTTAAGACTCTCGAATATCATACCCAAAGGATTATGTGTGCAAGTTAAGACTATCGGTCATATGCTAAAGAATTCCCAAAAATTTTGGTAATTGTGATATAGTTATGTAAAATGGAGACTTTAAATACAAAGATATGCAATGAAAAGAAATTAAAATTAAACCAAAAGTAATTCAAGTAAGAGCAAAATTACAAAAAATTAACAAGTGTAAAAATATATATATAAGGGAACCGTTGCTCGGGTTCACTCATCCACCCCATACCCAATGTGAATTAATTTAGATTAATGTAATATATGAATAAATCAAGGATAACCCTCTTAATCCAAGTGTCCCATTCTGGACCAAGCTATTGTTAGAAAGTATGCCTTAGAGACCATGTAATAGGGATGTTTTTCATATGTATGAATTTATATTCTAAATAAAAGGCATCATTCATTTATTAATGCTATGTTTAAATACATGAGTTTGTAAATCGTAAATTAATAAATGAAGTCCTAGATATTATAAACACAGTGCAAAGGCAATCATGAAAGTGTTCATGATATGAGATGTCTATTGCATGCAAATGTGTTAATATCAAAATATCCCTAGTCATAGAATTAACAAGATAAGGATATTGTTAATTCGGACAGACTAGCACATGTTATGCTTCTTGAATGGTTCAAGCAGTGGTTCTCATAACTGTGATTATGGAAGATAATCAAATCTAACATGTGGATACTTGTTAGAAGAATAAGTTCATTGGAGACCTGCATAGAGAATCCTCACATGGATATTAAATCTATGTCAGTGAGGAATCTCTTCATAGCGGTTGTGCAAGTATCCTTAGACTTGAGATCACCAAAGTTATCTTAAGTAGCAAGTGGTATACTTTGACTCCATAACTAATTACTTCCAACTGAGAGTGAACATAGTTAGGAGATTGGGTATATCATGACCTACTTGAATAATAGTTGAGTGATTGACAAAGGATTCACCATCCCAGATTTAATAAGGGAAATTATCTCGAATGATTCTATAATTGCCTTGTTCAGAGAATCTCTAGCCAGAGTAATATGCCAAGATGGATAGAGATCCATGAAGGGAACTTTGGGAACAGTGATTATATTAATAGAACATACATAATTAGATTTATATGAGTTGACAGAAATCCATACTCAGAATCTAATTGAGATAAGAGTGGTGAAAGGAGTAATTGCACTATAACTGTTTTTGGTATAGTTAAACCACTTGACTTTCCTGACATTTGGATAGTCATGATGCCTAGCTAGAGGCCAATCATGACATGTATAATGATGTATCAAGAATATCAATAGGGATTGATAAAATGATTTAAAGGAGTTTAAATCATGTGAGTTTTGAATATAATTCATAATTACATATTATACTGCCAATATGGACAGGAACCCAATAGGTCACACACATATAGAGAAAAGGATAAAATGGTAAAATGATAAAGATAATAATATTTGATATTACTATGAGGGTAGAGAAGTGAATAAGATAATAATTAATTAAAGAGTTTAATTAATTATGATCAAATAAAATGGTTCGCGGATCTTTTGAGAAATATTCTGTAAAATTGGACCTAATTTAAATAATGTATTTCATGATTAATTATTATTGGACTATAAAAGTTATAAGGCTACTACAAGTGTTATAGGACTGATATAATAATTAATAGGTCCATTGGAGAAATTATAAAGGGACCAGAGGAATGAAGATGGTGCAGAAGCCCTTTTGAAGAGAGCCACACGAAAACTCCCAGATAGAAGGCATTAATGGCATATTTCTTGGACCAAGTTAAATTATATATGTTACATAAGTGTTTTGGGACCTACATATTTAATTTGGTTGGATTTGGAATCCATTTAGGTAATTAAATCCAATTAGTTGCACAAAGGGCCTAGTTTTATGGGTTTTATGCATAATCTTTTATGAAAAGGTTTAAATTGGATTTAATTGAGACCAAATAATTATAAAGAATTCCAGAAGCCCAATTAATAAGTCTCTAAAAATTTTAAAGAGCCCAATCTCATTATGAAGTTGGATTTTTAACCTAACTATAAAAAGCCAACTAATGAGGAATTAGGGTTAAGTGATATAACACTTAAGACAGACTTCTTCTATTATTCTCTCTACACTAGCCGCCCAAACCCTTGCTAGATCTAGGGTTTTTTGGCCAGCACTTGTCCTCTACCAATTTTTTGGTTCATTCTATCAATCTTTAGTGTGAATTACTCATTGGAGGTGTTCGATTTTGGACACTGTGGTTTGCGACAACCCGGTGCGAAGTAAAATCAACTGTTCAACAAAAATCAAAGGTGAATTTTCTTATTCTCATCAATATGAATATTGTACATTCATGGCAAGATCAGTAACATTGGTTAAAATTTTTAAATTTCACTTATGTATGAGATGCATGTAACCGATAAATTCCAACATGGTATTAGAGCCTCAGTTTTGCCATGAATATACAATTCTATATTTTTCTGCGGAATAAGTTTTATTTTTGAATTATTTATTTCATGCACTTTAAAATTTCAGATTTAATTGTTCATGAATGAGAAATATTAATTTCTGGATATATGTGTGATCAAATAAATAAAACAAAAAAAAAACAATTCTTTGGAGAAAAGAATCCATGTTTTTTGCATGTAGAGCTTTTAGATTTAGGGGCTGTTCTAAATTAATTTTTCATAGATCCATTATAAGATCATTTAGATGATAATTCATGTGTTTAATATGTGATATTAAGCCATAGGATCAAACGAAATTAAAATCGAACAAGTTTTGCATGAAAACTAGTTTAGTCGAAAAGTTCGATAAATTGGTGTTCTTCGTGTGTTCTTAGTGTGTTCTTGTTTTGAACGATTTTTAATCTTCTAAATCTGATATATCTAATATATTAAAGTGTTTTTAATTAATTGGATTAATTAAAATGGGCCTTAAATTAATTTGATTAATTTTAATTCATTAAAACCACTTAATGGACTTAATTATGTTTACGGACTTGGTTTAAATTAGTGAATGACTTGGTGGGCCCAAGGAGCTGATTTAAATTAAATATTATAAAAATTAATTAAGTTTATTAATGGGTTTTAAGGGCTGGAGTGGGCTTGGCTCATTCTAAAAGACCCAAATGGTCCAATGGACACAAAACTAGTTTGTGTGTGAACACATTTAGGGTTTAATTTGGTGGGTTTCTGCCTACCCTTTATCTTAAGCCCAAAATTGATTCTTTTAATTATTTAATATGATTAATTAATTAAATAATCAATTAATGATTAATTAATAATCAATTGGATTGATTATTAAGGCAAGAACACATGCATGTAAAAAGGTTTCCTAAAATGAAAGTTTCCAAAATGGAAAAAGTTTCCTAATTTGATCACATTATTAAAATAACTCAAAAGATTGTTTCAAGAGTTGAAAAAAAGTTAGTAATCCATTTATTTATGCATTATAAATGCATATAAGGGTGTATGATTGGCATGATGGATATTTATGGACAAGGCCCAATGTGATTGAGCATTATGCATGTTTTGGCCCAATGAGGACTTTCATGTCCTGGCCACTTGTGTTTAGTTTGTATTTCTTTTCAAATTGTAATATGTAATTAGATTACTTAGATTAGAATTAGAAATAGAGATGTAGACCACTATCAAGAAGCAAAATGGGCCGGATGGAGATCCAACAAGCTTGAAGATAATGTAATTATTTTTCTTTTTTGAATCATGCATACTACCTAGGTGTGGCCTTTTGATTTCCCACTTGGCTCGGGGAAATCAATGTAGTGAAGTCTATAACTAAACCATATTTGTATGCTTATATTTATGTGATAGATATAGGATACATACCAATGTATGCCAACCATGTATGATGAACTTAATTAATTACAACCTCAAAACAAGTACTAAGGTATATAAGCCTTCCACTAATTTGAGGAGAACCAAAGTTCTTTATAGTGTGGGTTGTTGACCACAGTCAAGCTCACATTATATCGAATATGTTCAAATCTAATTAAATAGGTCATCTTAGCTAGCCCATTAGCTTGTTGACCATAGTCAAGGCTAATGGTTCTAGAGGCAAGATTAGGGAATGCATATACGATATGCATGAATCAAGAGTTTATAACCTAATGATCCAATAGTTGTGTAGAGACACAATTGGTATATAGATACCTACCTTTCAAGGGTATGGAGTTTGGCTTGTTGACCACAGTCAAGGTCAAATTACATATCAAGGATTGGATATTGGCCCACTAGGAAAACCATTGGGTTTTCTCGGATTATATAGTGAGGGCTATTAATTCGAAATAAAATAGTGGGAGTAAATGGATTAATTAAAGAACTTATTAATGCATACATATATATGAACATACTCTCATATCTTTTCTTTTTTACATCTAGGTGATCATCATGAGTACATCAAACATTAATATACGATCGATCTTGGATAATAAACTGGTTGGCAGCAACTATTCTGACTGGATCAGGCAAGTGAGAATTGTTCTTAGAGCTGAAAAGATCCATTATGTTTTGGATAAAGATCCACCACCACTTCCATCAGATGATTCCATTGATGAGATCAAAGGCATTTATCGAAAATACATGGAGGATAGTGAAGCGGCAGCATGTCGAATGCTCGGTGCTATGTCCACGGAGCTTCAGAAGCAACATGAGATGATGGATGCTAGAACCATCATTTTTAATCTAGAGGAGCTTTATTCTTCTCAGGTTAGAACTGAGCAATATGAGATTGCTCGAGCTCTATTTAGCTGCAAAATAGTGGAAGGCACTTCAGCTGCTACTCATGCATTGAAGTTGTATGGGTATATTGAGCATTTGAGTAGACTTGGCTATGTTATGGATAATGATCTATACATAGATTTAATCTTGTATTCATTGGCTCCAAGTTATGCACCTTTCGTGCTTAACTTAAACATGAACAAGATCCAAGTATCCATTCCTGAGTCAATCAATATGCTCAAGATAGCTGATGGATCATTTAACAAGGATCCAAAAAGTGTCATGGTTGTCACTTCTGCTAAAGGCAAGAAGTAGAAGAAGAAGAAGATAACCAAGGTGCAGCCATAGAATGGTGGGATCTCCAAGAAGAAGGTTGCCAAGAAAGAGAATCCCAAAGGAACTTGCTTCCATTATGGAAAGGATGGTCATTGGAAGCATAATTGCAAGGCCTATCTAAATTCTCTCAAGGAGAAGAAGCAAGCTGATGCTTCTACTTCAGGTATTCATATGAATGAAATTAATACTTATTCTATTGCTTCAAAAAAATCTTGGATATTAGATACCGGATATGGATCTCACTTATGTAATGATCTACAGGGGCTTAGAAGCTTTAGAAGAGTTGGAAAGGCAGATATATGTTTGCAGTCAGCTACTGGATAGAACATCTCTACAACAGTTGTGGGGACTTACTATTTGCCTCTTCCTAGTGGATTAGTACTGGAATTAAATAATTGTTATTATGTTCTAGTTTTGTCCAAAAGTATTTTTTTTTCAGTTGTTTGATGAACGATTATGATATTTCTTTAAAGGACAAATGTTGTTACATTTTTAAGAACAATATGTTTTACGCAAAAGCTATCATTGAGAATGGTATATTTGTTCTTGATTTAATTAAAGAAGTACATAATGTGGATACCAAGAGAATAAAACATGATAATCTAAATACCTCATACTTATGGCATTGTCATTTAGACCATATAAATGAGAAATGCATGACCAAATTACAAAAGTCAGGTGATTTGGGATCATTTGATTATGAATCATTTGATACATGTGAATCTTGTTTATTGGGAAAAATGACAAAAGCTCCCTTTATTGGTAAAGGAGAACGAGCTAAAATGGTTTTGGACTTAATACATTCAGATGTATGTGGTCCAATGACTACACATGCCTGAGGAGGTTACTCCTACTTCATTACTTTCATAGATGATTATTCCAGGTTTGGATACATCTATCCAATGAAATATAAATCCGAAGCATTTGAAAAGTTTAAAGAATTCAGAAATGAAGTAGAGAAACAACTTGGCAAAAGTATTAAAACACTTAGATTAGATCGAGGTGGAGAATACTTAAGCTAAGAGTTTTAGGATTATCTTAGAGATAATGGGATTTTTTCTCAATTGACTCCACCATATACACCACAACACAATGGTGTATCTGAAAGGAGAAATCGAACACTATTAGATATGGTTCAATCAATGATGAGCCGAGCAAATTTGCTTAAGTCCTTTTGGGGATATGCACTAGAAACTACTGTTTATGTGTTAAACAGAGTTCCTACTAAATCGGTTGATGTTACTCCATATGAGATGTGAAATAACAAGAAACCCACGCTTTCTCATATGAAAGTATGGGGTTGTCCTGCTTATGTGAAGAGGACAATGTCAGACAAACTGGATGTTAAGTTTGACAAATGTTTATTTATGGGATATCCAAAAGAAACATTTGGATATTATTTCTATCATCCCTTAGAACAAAAGGTGTTTTGTTTCAAGGCATGTTATCATATTGGAAAGAGAATTTCTCCTATGAGAGGACAGTGGGAATAAAATTGAACTTGGTGAAGTTCAAGACCCACAAATAGAAGATGATCAACTGATTGTACCTAAAACTGAATTTCATAATGATGAGATTGCAGTTGAACCTGATTATATACAAAATCCTAAAAGATCTACTAGGATGCCTTCTAACCCTTTGAGATATGGATTTCAAATTGATTCGGATAGAGGCATAACTGTAGTAGAGGACAATGAGCCTACAAGCTATCAAGAAGTTTTGAACAGTTCAAAACATGATTTATGACTTAAGACTATGCAGTCTGAAATGGACTCCATGTATGAGAAAAAAGTATGGACTTTAACTCAACCACCTGAAGGGATAAAACCCATAGGGTGCAAATGGGTCTTTAAAAAGAAGACCGACATGGAAGGTAATATAGTTACCTATAAAGCTCGCTTAATAGCAAAAGGTTATCATCAAAAAGAAGGTACTGACTATGACGAAACTTTTTCTCCTTTAGCGATGCTTATGTCTATAAGAATACTTTTAGCCATTGCAGCTCATTATGCTTATGAGATTTGGCAAATGGATGTGAAAACAGCTTTCCTTAATGGAAATCTTACTGAGGATGTGTATATGACACAATTAGAAGGGTTCACATTAGGAAATGGCGAAAAGGTATGCAAGCTTCAAAGATCCATTTATAGATTGAAGCAAGCCTCTAGGAGCTGGAACATACGATTCAATGAGACAATCAAAGAGTTTGGTTTCTCACAGAATGAAGATGAACCTTGTGTGTATAAAAGGGTCAGTGGGAGTGCAATTGTCTTCCTAGTTCTATATGTAGATGACATCTTGATAATGGGAAATGACATTTCTCTTCTCCAATCTGTTAAAATATGGTTATCCAAGCAATTCTCCATGAAAGACCTTGGAGAAGCATCCTATATTCTGGGAATAAGGATCTATAGAGATAGATCCAATAGGTTGCTAGGTCTTTCTCAGAGTACATATATAGATAAAGTATTGAAGAGGTTTAATATGGAACTCTCTAAGAAAGGGTTTATACCCATGGTGTATGGGAAACACCTTTCTAAGTCTATGTGTCCGCAGACACTAGAGGATAGAGAGAGCATGAATAGAATATCATATGCATTTGCAATTTGTTCTATCATGTATGCTATGTTATGTACACGTCCAGATGTAGCATTTGCTTTGAGTGTCACAAGCAGATTCCAATCCAATTTTGGAGAGGAACACTGGGCAGCTGTCAAGAATATCCTTAAGTACTTGAGAAGGACTAAGGATATATTCTTGGTATATGGAGAGGGTAGTTTGGAAGTAAATGGGTATACAGATGCCAGCTTCCAATCTGACAAAGATGATTGTAAATCACAGTCTGGTTATGTGTTCATAATGGGAGGAGGAGCAATTAGTTAGAAAAGTTTCAAACAAGAAATAACTGTTGATTCCACAATGGAAGCTGAGTACATTGCTGCCTCAAAAGCAGCCAAAGAAGCAGTCTGAATCAAAAAGTTCATAACTGAACTAGGAGTGGTGCCTAGCATTGTTGATATGATTCCTTTATATAGTGACAACAATGGAGCCATTGCACAAGCAAAGGAACCATGGTCTCATCAGCGATCCAAGCGTGTTCTCGAACGCTACCATCTCATAAGGGAAATAGTAGCTAGAAATGATGTGAAAATAGAAAGGGTCCCTATAGATGATAATGTGGCGGATCCCCTCACTTAAGCACTTTCCTAGATGAAGCACGATGACCATATAAATTTCATGGGTCTGAGACATATGAGTGATTGGCTCTAGTGCAAATGGGAGATTGTTAGAGAGTATACCCTAAAGCCCATATAATAGGGATATTTTTTATATGTATGAATTTATATTCTTAATAAAAGGCATCATTCATTTATTAATGCTATGTTTAAATACATGAGTTTTTAAATCTTAAATTAATAAATGAAGTCCTAGATATTATAAACACAGTGCAACGGCAATCATGAAAGTGTTCATGATATGAGATGTCTATTGCATGCAAATGTGTTAATATCAAAATATCCTTAGTCATAGAATTAACAAGATAAGGATATAGTTAATTTGGACAGACTAGCACATGCTATGCTTCTTGAATGGTTCAAGCAGTGGTTCTCATAACTGTGATTATAGAAGATAATCAAAGCTAACATGTGGATGCTTGTTAGAAGAACAAGTTCATTGGAGACCTGCATAGAGAATCCTCACATGGATATTAAATCTATGTCAGTGAGGAATCTCTTCATAGCGGTTGTTCAAGTATCCTTAGACTTGAGATCACCAAAGTTATCTTAAGTAGCAAATGGTATACTTTGACTCCATAACTGATTACTTCCAACTAGGAGTGAACATAGTTAGGAGATTGGGTATATCATGACCTACTTGAAGAATAGTTGAGTGATTGACAAAGGATTCACCATCCCAGACTTAATAAGGGAAGTTATCTCACATGATTCTATAATTGCCCTGTTCAGAGAATCTCTAGCCGGAGTAATATGCCAAGATGGATAGGGATCCATGAAGGGCAATTTGGGAATAATGGTTAAATTAATAGAACATACATAATTAAATTTATATGAGTTGATAGAAATTCATACTTAGAATCTAATTAAGATAAGAGTGGTGAAAGGAGTAATTAAACGGTAACTATTTCTATGGAAGGGTATAGTCAAACCACTTGACATTCCTAACATTTGGGTAGTCATGATGCCTAGCTAGAGGTCAATCGTGACTTGTATAATGATGTATCAAGAATATAGGGATTGATAAAATGATTTAAAGGAGTTTAAATCATGTGAGTTTTGAATAGAATTCACAATTACATAATATACTGCTAACATGGATAGGAACCCAATAAGTCACACACATATAGAGAAAAGGATAAAATGGTAAAATGAAAAAGATAATAATATTTGATATTATTATGAGGGTAGAGAAGTGAATAAGATAATAATTAATTAAAGAGTTTAATTAATTATGATCAAGTAAAATTGTTCGCAAAACTTTTGAGAAATGTTCTGTAAAATTGGACCTAATTAAAATAATGTATTTCATGATTAATTATTATTAGACTATAAATGTTATAGGACTACTATAAGTGTTATAGGACTGATATAATAATTAATAGATCCATTGGAGGAATTATAAAGGGGCCAGAGGAATGAAGTTGGTGCAGAAGCCCTTCTCTAGAGGGCCACACGTCAACTCCCAGAAAAAAGGCCTTAATGGCCTATTTCTTGGACCAAGTTAAATTATATATGTTACATAAGTGTTGTGGAACCTACATATTTAATTTGGTTGGATTTGGAATCTATTTGGGTAATTAAATCCAATTAGTTACACAAAGGGCCTAATTTGTGGGTTTTGTTCATAGTTTTTTATGAAAAGGTTTAAATTGGATTTAATTGAGCCCAAATAATTATAAAGAATTCCAGAATCCCAATTAATAAGTCTCCAAAAATTTTAAAGAGCCCAATCTCATTATGAAGTTGGATTTTTAACCCAACTATAAAAAGCCAACTAATGAGGAATTAAGGTTAAGTGATATAACACTTAAGAAATACTTCTTCTATTATTCTCTCTACCCTAGCCGCCAAAACCCTTGCTAGCTCTAGGGTTTTTTGGCCAGTACTTGTCCTCTACCAATTTGTTGGTTCATTCTATCAATCTCTAGTGTGGATTACTCATTGGAGGTGTTCGATTTTGGACACTGTGGTTTGCGATAACCCGGTGCGAAGTAAAATCAACTGTTTAACAAAAATGAAAGGTGATTTTTCTTATTCTCATCAATATGATTATTGTACATTCATGGCTATATCTGTAACATTGGTTAAAAATTTTAAATTCCGCTTATGTATGAGATGCATGTAATCGATAAATTCCAACAGCTATTCTAATTGCAAAATGTCCCATTCTGGGGCAAGCCTCACAACTAGCCTAAGCATTGGTTTTCATCCTAAGTTCGATTTAATTTCCTATTTTGGAGCCAAAAAATCCAAATTAATCTATTTCACTCCACACTTTAACCTTAAAACCATAAAATACTGCACATCTAGAGTCCCATTTCAGAGCTATCTAAAATAGATAGCATTTTAATAGAAAAGTTGAGCAAAATTCATTCATAGTATTCAACCCACACAAGCATCAACATCCAACCAAGATATAAAATAAAAAACATTCATCAAAGTTGGAAAAATAACTTGAGAAGCTGAAAACTAATGAAATATGAATAAGCAACAGTGAAATAAACCATTCATTCATATATATGACTAAAAATCTGTTCAATATTCACATTGTAGGTAGGGGATTCAAAGATCCCCCAAACAACTAAGGAACTACTCATTATCCATTAAAAAATAAGGAGAGAAAATGATAGAATAAACCTGAAACTCATGGTGGAAGAATACCCAGCTAAATCCCAAGTCCTTCAATCTTCTTCTCCAATGCTTGAAAGGATATAAGTTGAAAACTGTGTAAATCTAAGTATCTAAGCTGTCTATTTATGTTTAATCTATGTATTTTGTTATAAATCAATCTATTTGCAAGTAAATCTATGTATCTATCTATGTAAAACAAATAAAGGAATGAAAGAAGGAAGAAATGAAACCCTAAAACTGAAGAAAAACTTAGCCCCCTCAACTCTGTAGAAAAATATGCTATTTAAAGGCCAACATGGGTCATGGTTACCGGAGATTCTTTGCTGACCGTGAGCTACTTAAAAATCCCTCTTTATAACTGGCTTGAGTCACGGTTACTAGGAATTTACTAATAATCGTGATGTAGGTTCGAACTGCTTCTTGACAAGGGGTCACGGTTACCACTAAAAACCTGGTAATTGTGAGATAACTTTCTCCTACATTTTTTATTGGAAACATGACTACTTCACGGTTACTACCAAAAACTTGGTAATCGTGAGGTACTCCTCTTTTAGATTCTGAACTGAAGAGCTTCATAAGTAACGGTGAACACCCTTCTATGTACAACTACTGTGCTGACCGTGACATGCTCCAAAACGGTGCATTTTGACAGATAACATAGGTCACAATTACTAGGAAAAACCTAGTAACCATATGGTACCAACAAAATTTACAATTTAGCACAAAATTCCATCAAAAGCTCTCCAAAACATACAAAAGCTAGAATTAACTGAGAATGAGGTTAAATTATTAAATGCAAGCAAAATAAAGAAAAAGACAATAGAAAAACATTGAAAACTAGACTAGACTTAATCTAAAACTAAACACTGAATTGGAGTTATCAGTTGCCAATCACTCAATCAACATAAGAAATGAAAAGTTGTGTTAATAAGAACAACAACAACAATAATAAAAGAGAAGAGTTCATAAGTAAAAAGAAAGAGCACAAATAGATTAATATAATAGCACAATACAAACATACTGGTTCATTGATACTATTTAGGTATTTTAGTTTTAAATACTTTAATTGTAATTTTGCTTGCCTAAGTTCCCTAGGTGTGGATAATGGGAGCTGGGGATACCTTTAGGTATCAATCATATAAATACCCGAATGTATTAATTTTTATAGATACTCGAAGGTATCAAATATATGGACCCAAAGGGGTCAAGACTATGGTCCCAAAAATGGATAAATTGTGCACCTATACAGGGTCAGACTATAGCAACTGGAACTTTACCCTATAGGCATGCCTATTTATCCACAATCAAATTCTAAATGCATGCATTCAATCATTTTCATATATATTTCATTCATCATGCTCAACTTTTGCAATATAATAATATATATATACAAACTCATGTAATTTCATACATATTGATTGGTGTTGCATTACTATAATTATATACAATCATATGATATCAAGAAGGTATAAGCATTCATACATGTTGGGTTTCAAAATAATAAAAAAAATTGCAGTAGAAAAAGAAACCCATTAGGATCTATGCGATCCAATCAATTCAATTGAAAGGATGTAACGATTACCAACCTCTCGAAGCCTAGACAAATCAAATTTGTAGGTACGACCTTATGTGAAATGACACCCTTTATCGGTATCCACATGTGAATATGATGAAAAGAATCACTCGGGGTGCTAGCTCTCTTCCTTGGGAGCTAGGGAATGATTATCTGTTCTTTCTCAATTTTATAAAAGAAAAATGAATTTTTCTCTCTATTCTAAGTGATGAGTGCCACTCAATTTAGTATACTTAATTAGGATTAATATATATTTATATATATAGTTGACCTTACCCTAATTTGAAGGGAGAAAATTTCGGGCTTGCTTTTCTTATTAAAATGAGAAATACTTTATTTCTTATTTAAAATAAGAATAATAATAATATTAATCTTAAATAATAATAATAATATTATTATTATTATTATTATTATTATTTTCAATTTTAATTTATCACAAAATAAAATTTGAAACGACCTAATTAACTCTTAGTCCATTTATCACATTCTATGTGTGTGACTCAATAGGCTCAAATTATATTGGCAGTGGGCCCTAATCCCATCCTAAGCCCACAAGTCATAAACGACCTCTAGTAAGACATTATGCCTACCCAAATAATATGAATATCGATAATTCGATTTTAACCTAGTAGAACATGTTATACTTCTTTAGTCACATGATATCTTATTTTAACATAAGTCATGGTCTATATCAAACTTATATAGTCCAAACATATAATTTCTCGATCACTAAATAGACTAATAATATTAAATAATATTGATCTCTCCATCAATTCATCTGAGCAAGGCCATGCATTTTTCAATCCTATTTATCGAGGGGCCTAATAAATATCTCTCTAATAAGAGAGGGAAAAATTCCTTTTTCATTATTCACTACCCTTTGCATGATTCTCGTCATGTCCATTCATAACCTTTATGATTATCCGATTAAAGATAATGTTTGATTATGTCAAAACATAATATTCGTCATGTAGGATAATTTGATAATCTTGGGGTATAAAAATTGATAACATAACTATTATGAGATCACTAATGACATTAACCCATGTATTATCTCATAGCAGGTCTATCTAATACTCTATTCTCTAACAAGTACCTATAAGTTTAATTTATATCACCATATATAATTATCCCATGATTATCAATCAAACTCATACTAGTCTTTATTTATCATTATTCCTTTAATGATAAATGACTAGGGATAGTCAAAATAACATTAGATTGCTATTTAAAAACATTATTATAATGTAACATGCCAATAATAGAATAACATAAAGAAAACCTAATTTTATAAAATGAAATGTGACATTACATAAACGACCAAATTTTTGGCCAAAGGTATAACCACTAACAATATATACTCATATTATTTCAGTTAAACAATTAAAATTATTTCTATTCATATATAGGTCATATGTATATATATTTACTCTAAGTTCATAGCTTTCTACATATCATAGTACTTTCATACTTTCATGTGGTTATAAAACATGTTATACCATTATTTCCTCGGTCAAATTACTTTAAAATCATATAAATGATATTAGAGAACATTATAGCATTAAATAATCATGCATAAAGTCAAAACATAAAAGGTACATGGCTAAAATAAAATGATCTCTACCATGTGCCACAACTCATTTTTGATATAGAAGGATGTACACAGCCGAGACCAAATGATCTCTGCCTTGTGCAGCCAAGCAATTTCAATACAGAAGGGTGTATACGGCTGAGACAAAATGGTCTCTATCATGTACCTCTCATTTTCCTTGAAATAGAAGGTTGTGCATAGCTAAGACTAAATGGTCCCTCTCTGTACATCAGTCTATCCTAGAAAATCATCAACTGCAAATTCTAAACTCACTTTACATGTCATTAAAACTTCAACCAAGGCTATATTCTATGCAATTTACCTTTAACACTATGTTTCTACATACATTATATTATCAAATCAACTAGAAAAACATCTAATTAAAACTTTAAATTCCAAACTCTTTTAAAATAGAGCAAGATTCTCATGTTAATATTTTGTCAACTACTATTGTAATATACTTAGCCTCCTATTCTCATTACTTCATTAGGATAAAACTTAAGCCCATCTACAAGAAAATAAACATATAAAACTAATTTTTCTTCCTTAAGAAATTTATACATTATGATTCTAAGGCTCTATTCTTTAGCACTAAATTTCCTTATCCAATTAAATCTAAAGATGAAAAAATAAAGAGTTTATAGTTTAATCTATTTATCTTAGCTATTTTTCATCTCAACTAATAAAATCACACACATGCAAATCAAGAATTATTCATAGTTCCCATACCTCTATTAAAATCAAAAAAATTCCTTCTTCAATCCTTCATTATCTCCTTTCCTTTGCTCTTATTAGCTTTACCTTCATCAAAGGACAATTAAGAACATAAATACCCAGTAATTCCTCCCTATGCAATTCCTTCAAATTATTAAAGAAGAAGATGATGATGGAGATGAATAAGAAGAACCCAGTGCCTTAGAACATCTAATTTTAAAACTCTTATTCACAACAACTATAGCAAAATTTAGAGAGGAACTAAAGAGAGGATACCTTGTGTTTAGAGGAAGAAGAAGAAGAAGAAGAAGAAGAAGATTGCATTTTTCCTCTTAATTTTACCGACCAACACCCCTTTTAAACCTACTACTTGTTCATTCTCTGTCACGTGAAAGTTCCAAAGAGCCTAAGTGGAGATGAAAATCTCACTTAGCTCTCTCAACTTCTCTTCCATTCTGAATTCTACCCCATAAATTTCTCTTTTTTTTAAAAAAAAACTACACTCATTTCTTGCTTCTTTATTTCAATTACACCATTAACCTTTTATCGTGCTAAAATTATACATATATAATTACCAATTTACACCCTTTAAGTCCTGACTTATAATTCATCAATTAATTTAACACTCATTCATTATAATTATCTTTAATTATGCATATAATCTCTTACGGCCTATGTTGAGGCCTCATAATCCTTTAAAAACATTGAGCATTTGCAATAGATGGTAATTTTCATTAAGTTATTCTTTAACAACTTAAAGCTTAAAGATTGATGAATTTGCATAAAGGCACTTAGTAAATAATATCATAAGGAAATAAAAAAAATGACATTATTTAGGGTACTTAGTAATTCTATTCCATTAATAACAAAAAGAATTACCAAAAGGCAATAAAACTAAAATTATTTTAAAAAGGTAATGAAAAATTACAAAGATGAAATATATAACTATAACTAATCCTCTATATTCACTGGTTTTGATCCATCATCCCTAGGTGCCCATCTCTTGTAGCTTATCCTTACTAATTGCTTATAGCCTCTTCAATCTGAGCAGCCTAGTTAGGAGTCTTGTCTTTATTATTGTCATTGTAATGCCAAAAATTTCAACTAACATGATCATTACATTCTAGAGTATGAACATTAACACTGAAATGGTTTTTGATATGATTACATTAGCATAATATGGTAAAATTCAAAAATACTTAACTGTTAAACGTGTGTAGCCCAAAAAAATCCTAAGATGGGTGACCTGTTGGAAAGTTTGTGTTAAAAATTAGATGAGATAATGTGCGTTAAATAGAGTCCGTTGATGTAGTTTGAATAGAATTTTAGCCCAAATAGGTCCTAAAATAGACAATAAAGAAATTCCTCGATACCGTTGTACGGTTAACCATAAGTTTGAACGATCCAAAAATATTCCATAGACCTCTAAAAATTATACCATTTATGCAAATCTACTAGAAATAATCCCAAATAATACTTGAAAGGGAAAAATAAATTTTTTGACAGTATTGGATTTTTGGTTTCCAAACCGATATTTTTTTTGTCAGACCTGTAAGCATATCAAAACGATGTTAGAGTAACCCAAAATTTTAAACACATAGTAATGGATATATTTATGCACTGTAGAAAATTTTTTTATAGAATTCTAATGAGGTGAAAATTGAAATATGAAAATGGGCAAAAAATCAAATTTTTGAACCAAATGAAAATGTTTCGATGCTATAAGATTGTTGAAACGAACTCCGATTAACATTAACTTTTTAAAAAAAATTAATTGTGATATTTAGGAAGTTTTGGAACAATTTTTTTGGAAAAATAAAATAAGGACGGATAAGCCAATGAGAAATTCACAAGTGGCACAATTATATCCGCATAAAATGGTTTGATTTGTCCACCCTTCAAACCATTGATTTTGAGGATGATTTTAAGGCATAATATTCACCCAAAATCCAAACATTTTTGGATAAGAACCGGACTAAAAGGTAACTCTCCTTATTTGCTAAAGATATAAACCAAAACTTAGTGAAATTCCACCATTTTTCTCCCTTCCTCTATTTCTTATCTTCCTCCTTCTAATTACCACTATAATTTAGGGTCAAATATCATCTAGATACACTATGAATTATCCTCTTCAATATAGCAACAATATTGGAGCAAAAGAAAGCTTGGAAAAACGTGGATTTCCAATAAGAGAAACTTGACCTAAATAGAGAAACTTCAAGGTGAGGAATAGAGTTAAGGAGGAAAAGGCAAGAAAGAGGAAGAATTAGTGTTTTCAAATTATTTTGAGGTTAGTGGATACAAAACTACACCTAATTTCATTTATTCCTTTTAATTAAACCTAGATTTACATTATGTAACTATATGAACTTAAGTAGAAATGTGAAATAAATTGAGATAACATAGTAAAATGATGTACTTACATGAAATAAGTAGGAATTGAAGAAGAAATCAAGCATAAAATGGGAAAACCTAGCTTGGCAAAATAGTAACCTATGTTGTATCATATGATAATTTGATGATTACTTAGATATTAAACATGAAGTACATAATGTGATGATGAATGAGCATAATATGATCAATTAGAACTAGAAATAACATGCCAACATAATGTTATCATAGTGAATATAATGATGTACCTCAAGTGACTATGTGATTTTTGGCTAATTCAAGGGAAATTTGACATAATTTGGATATCATAGTGATAAATGAACTTAGTATGCATAATTAGATCATTAAATATCATGTGTACATAACGTACACAATTTGAACATAATGGTGAACAATTATGCAATAAAGAAGATGTAAGCATAATTTGAATAAGTACTTTTAAATAAGCACTTAATATAAATAAAGGAATATATGAGACATGAAATTTCATAGAAATTCATAATGCATATGGATGGACAGTGTGGCTGAACGGTGAATATATTGGTATTATGTGATAAATTGATAATTAATTGGATAATTGACTTCATTTGCGCATTTGGGTGGTAAAAGAACCTAATGGGTATAATTAGAGCCTTAGAACATATATGAACATAATGTGTGTATAGTAAACATAATGATGTTCATTTGGATACTAAAGGAATACAAGCTTAAATTGAATATATAATTGCATGTAAAAGCTAGAAATGATTATAAAAGCATGTTGACATATGATATTACATGAAAAACCATAATGTATGCTTGTGCACTATACATGGCAGAATGATGTACATAATGAAAATGGCATATTTTCACCAAATTTAAAAGATGTTCATCATGTTGCTATTATTTCATGTATGATGATGTTGAATGAAAAAGAAAAGAAATAGTGGAATATGTGACATAATGTGAATGACATGAGAATTTATGTAAAAATATAGCATAATATGAAGTCAAATATTTTCCAGTGAGTAACCCCAAGTGGCCCCTCAACACACACATTAGATCAATAGTTGGGGAGTTGGTCACCCTAAGTGGCTCTTTAACTCACATTAGTCTCACAATGAGAAGTTAATCACCCTAAGTGATCACTCACTTACACTAGATTTACAATTAAGGAGTTGATCACCCCAAGTGATCCCTCAATATATTCTAGAGTAGTTAGGACATGCAAAGTGACCTCTCTAGTCTATTTAGTATCATTGAAATCCTTACCCTATGCATTAGGTTTAAGGATTTTTACTAAGCACTATTAAGGGCAAAATTGTAAATATGCAAGAAAATAAGGACTAAATGGTAAATTATACAAAGAAGATGTCATACATGTGACTAGATAATAAATAAAGTGAAAAATATAATTAATAAGTTAGTAAGGGGTAAAAACATAATTACATGAGAAATTGGAGGCAAAGTTGTAAATTTGGATTGAAATGTGGTTAAAAGAGTCTAAATAGTCAAATAAGAAAAAAGGGACTAGATCATAAATTAGGAAAATTTTCAAGGACCAGACTATAATTTACTACTTCACGAGCAAATAGAAAGACTAAAATGTAAATTTTACATTTAAAGTGGAACAAAAGTCAAAGAAAGCAAGAAGGGTCAAAATTGAGGTTAAAGAAAGTCAAGTATGATGAAAAGAAAATTTAGGGACCTAATGGTAATTTTTCACTTAAGTAAGAATTATGTAAGATTAAATGAGATTAATTACATGTGAAATTGGAGGCAAAGTTGTAAATTTGGATTGAAATGTGGTTAAAAGAGTCTAAATAGTCAAATAAGCAAAAAGGGACTAGATCATAAATTAGGAAAATTTTCAAGGACCAGACTATAATTTACTACTTCACGAGCAAATAGAAAGACTAAAATGTAAATTTTACATTTAAAGTGGAACAAAAGTCAAAGAAATCAAGAAGGGTCAAAATTGAGGTTAAAGAAAGTCAAGTATGATGAAAAGAAAATTTAGGGACCTAATGGTAATTTTTCACTTAAGTAAGAATTATGTGAGATTAAATGAGAAAAATAAGTATGGAAAGGATTAGAAGATAAATTAAGAAAATAAGAGAATAAATTTTAATTTAATTAATGATAATTAAGGGTAAAATAGTAATTTTACTTGTTCTGGTTATTAGATGAAATTTTATGTAGTTGTATCCACCACTAGGCAACAACATTGCTTAGCGTATAGTTTGTTTGACTACATGCAAGGACAGGTAACTGAAGACTCCACAAAAGAGAAGCGAAGTGGCATGTATATGTAACCCTTTTCTAGAGGTGGAGTATAGACATATTATATATTAGGCTTTTGATAATTGGCATGTAATATATTATGTTGCATAAAGGAAGCTAATTAGTAGTGAACATATGTTATGATATACATATGGATGATGCTTATGTGACTATATTGTGGTGATGGTTTGTGGTTGGTATTAGAAGTGTTATGATTTCCACTTGAGTATTAGAGTTTGAGGTTGCCCTTTGGGATTGTTGTTTTGTAAATTTACAGGTTTGGGTAGCACGGTTTACAAGCTATTATGATGCTAAAATTTTTACAAAATGAATAATAACCATGTGATGCTAAAAGGAATTTGGAAACCAATGTTAAATTAAGTTATTAGCCAACAACATAATCAGAACAAGTAACCATAAGGTTTCATCAACAATATTACATAGTGTACGGATTTATCAGTGAACGTAGGGTGTCACAGTCATCTTTATCATCTCCAAGAATAAGAGGTAAGGAACAAAGATTGAAGAAGAATGATAGATATGCTCTAAGAAACCTCCCGATGCATGCTAAACATATATGCACAAGTAGCTCACCTTGAGTGCCACCAAATTCATCCCAAATAGGTGCCCTTTGCTCCTCTAATTTGTTCATGTGTTAAGAGTGGAGAAACCTTTGTCTCCCATCCATCTCCTTATATGAAGACTCCAAAGAGTTTACCCTTGTCTTGAGATCTGAATTCTCTAATTGGAAGGACACAAGTACAACTTCATGGTTAGCCTTTGGTTTAGCAATCTCCTTGGAATACAAAGCATCAATGGTATTCAACATGTCCTTTAATTATCTCGAACAAACTCACTAGTAGTGTAGTTGCAGCCATGTGCCTAGCCTTTTTAATCCCATTTTTACAAAAGAGTAAATAGAATAAACATAAAAGATAAAATTAAAATTAAAGCATAAAAATAAGGAAACCACAAAGTTTGGTGTTTGCTACATTCAAATAGGTTAGTACTCGAGGTTCATTTATGTCCCTCTCCAATTATGATCCCTAACCCTAATACTCTATCACATAGGGATTGTGAGTTCTAACTCGATCCCCAAAATGATCTATGAAGATTTGCTTCAAAGGTTGGTTAGTCAATAGGTCGGCTTCCCATTAGGGAGGAAGATAAAAAACGAAGAGGGAAGAGGAACAAATCCTCCTAAAGAGGAGATCATAGCAGCAGGCATAGTGTTCCCTATAACTAATTGGTTAGGGGCATCACTAGTTACTCTTGGTTCTATTATAGTAACTATTAGCAAATTTTAACTCCAAGCCTTCATTTTTGCTTCTTTAGCTACCTTTGCAACAACCATTACTTCGGCTTTCTTCAGTACCTCGGCTACTTTTTTCAAAGCTATCTCTTCTAATCATTTGGAATGATCTCTCACCATATCTCCTACAAATGATTAAGAATACTTCGATCAGACAAGAAACACAATAATTAAAAAAATTAAAGTGAAAAAAAGATACCTTCTGCAATTTCATCCCTCGTAAGTAAGGGATTAGCTAGGGCAATCAAAAGAATGTCGGATTCAAATTGCTCCCTATTTAACTATCTCTATAGCTGTCTAAAACATAGAAGTGCCATTTCTAGATTGTCCACAATCATTACTTTCTCTTATTAGACTAAATTGATGCTCCTCTTTAGATCCAACTAAGAAAATGTTTTCCTTAAAACACTTTAAAGGCTTAAGGAAATAAATTAATTTCCTATCCTTACAACTATTAATGTAAAAATAATCCTTTGTATCATCTCAATAGGAGAAAAAATAAAAAGATATTAGTTAGCTCTAAAAAGGGTGTTGTATTATATCCAACCAAAATATATCTTAAAACATGTTAGACACCTTTATCCATTTGGATTGAATTGGTATGGGGATACCTTACAAGCTTCTAAAATTGCCGGTCAAACCCATCAAAGGGAAACCTAAGGCCAAATTCTACAATCATCCTATGGCAGATGAAAAAGTTGCCATCACTAAAAGTACCATCCTTAGCATCCATAGATAAAGGAGAAGGAAAGTTCTAAAATCATAAAAAAAAATGAAAATTGGGATCAAAAACTTGCTACTTCATCCTACCTAAGCTTATTATATGTCTTCACTATCATCCTCATACTATAATCATCTAAGTCACCGGTATCTATATCATGAAATTTGACAATACTAAAGAAATTGTAACAAGGTACTACCAATCTAAGAGTTAAATCAATAACAAGGTTATTGAAATAAAAAGGACTTCCTAAGGAAAAAAAAAGAGAGAGAGAAAGAAGAAGAAAAGAAAGTATCCAAAATTATAAACCAAACTTACTTGTTTGAAGTTCCTGAAATTCCAAGAGAACTTTAGTAAAACCTAGTAATTTAAAAAGGAAAGGCAATGCAGAAAAGTAAAAAAAAATGCATGAAAGAAAAAAATGTCTATTTATAGGCACACTTTTAAACATAAAAATTCTAACTACCCTCTATAAATCTTTTAACACATGTTAGGGTGGTTAAATTTTTTTTTTTAGAAATTGAAGTGATGTATACTCTAAAAAGACACGATATATAATGGAAATAGTCGTTACCAGCTAGCTTGGAACAAGAAAAGACTCGTGAAATTTCAAAATTTGAAACCAATCATAAGTTTCAGATTGAGAACTTATCAGAACAAATGGGGGTGGGACAAATGATAATACATTTAATATTATCTATACAAAGGGCTTGTTTGCGTGGCCTAAGGCCTTTTGGGGCATGGACTAAAAAGCTAAAACTTTATTACTTATAGCCTACTAAAGGCTACCCTAATGACATATATATCAATCTTCCTCTAGGATTAACCTAATCTTGACACATTAGCAGACCTAACCATGCAACTAAATGTATAACTTGTAAACTCAATTACAAACAGTTCAACATGCAACATATAGGACACTATAAAAAACTTATCCATTCTAACTTTTACATTTTATGTGACCTTTTCTTTCTACACTTCATCTCTCTAAGTGAATCTATCTTATATTTTAGATTGTTTACCCCTTGTAAGCCAGGATTAAATTTCTTATTTTATTATTCACTAAGAGGCAGATTTGCACCTTTAACTACTTCCAATTAGAACCCTTTCATTCTTCTAAGTTGACTTTACTTTCTTTAATCCTCTTGAGATTGTCAATTAATATAATCATAATTTAGATACTCATTAAACCAACAAGTGGAAAATGAAAATATAAATAGAAAACAAAAATAAAATCTTGACCAATTTACAATAAAGAAAAAAAAACATTTCATTATATCTTAGCAATTAAACAGTAATAAAAGAATTTTATTTAACTGAAAAATAATTAAATTAAGTAAATATAGCACAAAAAGTTACTCTAGTAAAAAAAATCCTACAAATTCTATCGCAAATTCTACATGGCATGCTATATAAGTTTTAAATCTTATAGAATGTGACACACATCACCTAAACTCCATACTTTTTATTGTCATGGTTGATTATCTATCTAACATGTCATCATCCAAAGAAGTCTATGTTGATAGAATAACCACATGCATATCACATTCTAAAAGGTTTAGAAATCAATAAATTGGTATGGCATATGGGGCTTGAAGGGATTTCCAATTAATGTAGCTTTTTGTGTAATATTTGCTTACTTCAAATATTTTATAGTTACAAAATTTATTATTATTATTATTTGATTACAAAGGTATAAATCTGTAACTTTCAATGAAATAAACTAGTAAAAATTGTAGTAAAATATAGCCATGTCAAAATTAGAAGCTCTTTGAACTAGAGTGAGCATCCATCTGTTTGGTTCACTAATCGAACTGAAAATAAGCAAAATGAATTGAAATAATTAAAAATCCAAACTAAATATAATAATCAAAATATTTTGGTTGGACTTGGAATTTTAAATTGGGCTTCTTTAAAATATCTAGGTCCATTACAATTTTAAATAATTTTTATAAATAAATAAAATTAACATAATTTGAAAACATAAAAAACTCCAGTGTTAAGAATATAATTATATACATTAAAAATTATAATTATAAATAATTTGAATTTTATAAGAAAATTTAAAATTTGATTAAAGGGTAGGCAAAATTATAGAAAAATTCTATCGAAATTTTATAAAAATAAATAGTAACAATTTTGAGTATTACTAATTTAACAACGTATTTTGTTATTTTATATACTTATGCAACCTATAATTGTTTGTAACATTTTTATCCGGTTTAATCATTAGATTGAGTATATGGTGTTACAAAACTTGACCGAAATTTATAAAAAATGATTTTATTTTAAACTAAGATTTTTTCTAAATTTTATGTCTATATTAATATTTTTGAATTTTTTTCTCAAAATATAATGTTATTATTTTAAATTTATTTTTTTGTTATATAATTTGAATGGATTAATTGGCTCGTATTGTTATACCTTTAAAATCACATATTTACTCCAAAACTCTAATACAAGTTTTCCCATTCTCATCGAATAATCAGTCATTCTAGATTCAACTGATTATATTTAACATTACAAAGATATCTTTTATTCATGACCTTATTTATAAAATTAATAAAATAATTATAACACATTACAATGATTTCCAATCAATAAAACATGAATACTTACAAAGCTAAACCTTGTAAAAGTATATGTGAAAATAAAAGTAACATTTTTAAAATTAGTGTTTTTTTTTAAAACCACTTAGAAATTTGGTTGTTTTGAAAACTTTTTAGAAAAATTGGGTGTTTTAGGCCAATATTATAGTGGATTGTTACAGTAATATATCAGTTGTGTGGGGACCAACATGTAAAAGCTATTGCATCTGAAATCATAACAAACTACTAAAGTTTTAGACGTCTGACAGCATTTGAAATCTCAACAATCTGATGTAGTTTCAGACTATATAGATTCCATATTCAATATTAATTTAATACATGTTATTGAAAGTAACTATCAAGTGGAGCTTCTTTTTTTCCTAGTGGTAGAAAGGCATTTCTCAAAATGTATAAGCAGCAAGTGTTATAGGTTCCAATCCTGCCATCAATATTTCTTCTTTATTTTTTTTCTTCTTTATTATTTTAAGTATTCTTCTTAAGTTAGATATTCCATATTGCATTTAATACTTTTTTTTTACTATTTTTCTTTATTTTGTTAAGTATATTTTTTCTTAAGTAGATTTTTTTTTATTTTTTCCTTTATTTTTAAAGTATTTTTCTCAAGTAGATTTTTCTAATTTCATTTAATACATTTTTTACTATTTTTCTTTATTTTTTTAAATATATTTTTCTTAAGTATAACTTATTTTATTTTTTATTTTTTTATGTATTTTTATTAAATAGATTTTTTCATATTTATTTATTTATTTTACTTTTTTAAATAGAATTTTCTTGAGTAGATTTTTTCATATTTCATTTAATACTTTTTAATATTTCCTTTTTAATTATAATTTTCTTATACAGTTTTTTTATATTTTATTTAATATGTTTTACTATTTTTCATATTTCATATTTCATATAGATCTAAATATTTTCTTAAAAAAATTATAATTAAAGCTAGAACCTTAAACATTTGACTTGACCTATAAATTTAATCCATATGACTCATTTTTTTTTCATTAAATTTGACCTAATTCACTAATAACTCATTTAAAAATCTATTTAAAAAATCAACATAAGAAAATAAACAAAAATAGTGAAAAAAATTATTAAATTAAAAAATATACTTAAGAAAAATCTATTTAAAAAATAAAGAAAATTAGTAAAAAAAGTACTAAATGAAATATGTAAAATCTAATTAAAAAATAAAGAAAAAATAAATAAAAATAGTAAAAAAAATTAATTTAAATATTGAAATCTACTTTAAAATAAAGAAGAAAATAAAAGATAAAGAAGAAAATAAAGAAAAATAGTGAAAAAATATTAAATTAAATATGAAAAATCTATTAAAGAAAAATACATAAAAATTAAAGAATAAAATAAAAAATAAAGAAAAATAGTAAAAAATCTTAAATTAAATATCAAAAATCTACTTGAGAGAAACAATTTTAAAAATTAAATATTTTTAAATTAAATATGAAAAATCTACTTGAGAAAAATAGTAAAATCTATTAAATTAAATATGAAAAATTTACTTAAGAAAAATAATTTTAAAAATTAAATATTTTTAAATTAAATATGAAAAATCTACTTGAGAAAAATAGTAAAATCTATTAAATTAAATATGAAAAATCTACTTAAAAAATAAAGAAATTAATAAAAAAATATTATATTAAATATGAAAATTCTACTTAAGAAAAATACTTAAAAAAATTTTTAGGTTAAATTTGAAAAATCTACTTAAGAAAAATTACTTAAAACACAATAAGAAAAAAAGGTTAGTGGTGAGATCCAAACCCATGCCACCTATTGGCTATGAATTTTGAAAAATACCTTTGTGCCACTAGGAAAAATAGCCACCATTTGATATTTACTTCCAATACTATATTTTAAATTTATATTAAATATGTGCAATTTGAAACCCAACAGTCTGAAACTATAATACTCTGGTCGGTTTCAGATGTGACAAACTTACACAAATCCCTATTCGCTACATGTCTAATTTTGCAGTGACCTATTGCCGTATTGACTAAAATAACCCATAATTCTAAATTTTTACCATATGCACCTGAATTCTAATTTTTAAAAAATATTTGTTATTTCCCAAAATAGAATACATAATCCAAATTCTATAACCTATAGTCATTTTTATGCATCCAATTTTGTCTCCTTGAGATGAATTCAATTATAATAGATATATGAAATTATATGTTCTACTTTAAAAGTAAGAACCTTCAGCCTATGCATTGAAAAAATAAGAATTGCACACTAAAAAAAAGCTTAGTAATGATTACTAAATTTGCTTCCCCATAAAGAAAATATATAATATACACATAAAATTTTTTTCAAACATATATATATATAATCATAGCATCACATAAAATTCATTAGTACCTACCTTATAATATACACGCATCATAAAGTAAAGTAACATTTTACACTATATATTCAAACTCTCATAAATAAATAAATTAGTTTTATGAAGTATGCATACTCTTTAAGACAGCTAAGATTTTCAAATTAAGAAGCAATATGCCTCTTATTTTTTTAACATCCATACTATATACTTACCATGTCTTTCTATAATAATGTATCGTGGAAAATTCTTAGGTATCTCAATGTAAATAAGTACCACACATAAATTTTCATTTGCACGTCACAAATTATTTCTTAAGTAACCATAAACATAAACAAGTAAGTCCATCACCATTTAATATTTAAAGGTCATGGATAATATAATTCATTTAAATACTCAATTTATTGCCCACAACAAGTCAGTGGATTAATTAATCATTTAATATTCAAATTTAACAAATTCACATTAATCGATGTCTAACAAGTACTAGATCAGCTGGTAATATAGAAAAATATAAATTTAGACCCCAAATATCGTACCCATGGGAAACTGTGATGAATACAACCTATTTCAGATTTTAAAATTAATATTGCATGTAAAGAGTAAAAGAAATACCAAGTTCATGATGGTGATGAATGTTTAAAAAGAAATAAAACATAAATAAATCAAACAAAGTAATCAATTAAAGTTGGTAAAATTCAATACTAAAGGCAACTTCTACTAAAGGACTATCCACCTTAACCTTATATTGCAATGACTTAATAAAAAGGAAACACAAGTGATTATGAAGAAATCATATGAATAAGGCAAGATAACTTAAATTAAGATTATCATTCATAAGCATGAAACTTTCCTTTTCAGAATAATTCAATACTTAGCATAAAGATCTTATTTTTTCCTCCTAAATGTCTATTAAATTCTTTTACAAGTAAATTTAATTTTCATCTATTCTTGGTTTTAACCTTTCTTAATCTTAATCTATTATAACCAACACACCACTATTACTTAACTCAGGACATAATAATACATTAAGACCAATAAATTAACCCAAGAACATGCAACCCACTAATCACACATAAATCAATCGTCAATTATTAATTCAAATAAGTTAACAATCGAATTATAGATAATCAAAGGTAAGAATTTGCACAAAACTAAGAAATAATCAACCTGTATCACATTAAGCACAAATAATGTCATTACAATACAAGATAAATGATTCAAGTATCCTTTAGCAAAAGTTAAAGAAAACTATTTGCACTTTATATTAAAAGCTAAAACAAAGTAAAATAAATTTGATACAAAATTAAACCTAAACTAAGGTTTATTGATGAAAAGAGCAATTCGTCAAGTCAAAGTTCCCTTCTCTTGATGTCTTCAACTCTTTATATAACCTCCCCGAGAATAGTTTATGTCTCCTATGACTTCCTATCTTGGAAAAATTTGCATTTAATTGAAATAGGAAGACTTTAATCTCCTAAATAGAAGATTTACTCAAAAGAGTGGGCCTTGCACTTGGAAGAGTGAACTTGATACTCGGGAGAGAGAGCTTTGCACTTGGGAGAGTGAAATTAATGGTCAGGAGAGTGCAATTCTACTGCATTTTACGTAAACCTTGCTTGGGGGAGTAAAAATGTCACTTTGTAGAGTGTTAAACCACTCAGCTGAGTAAGGGAATCACTTAGTATAGTGATTCATGGCTACCTCCCTTGAGTGAAAGCTATATTTCCCTTTAATTCCACTTTTTCCCCTAACTTTCTCATTTTCACACTTTAGGCCCTTTTCTCTTTAATTTGGCCCTAAAAAACATCAAAATTAATAATTAGTCCTAAAAACACATAAACTAAATAATTAAACAAAAAACCAACTAATTAAGACTAAATTGACTCACATAAACACCTAAAAATATACTAAAAATATAGTATAATTCGCACTTATCAAATACCCCACACTTAGCCTTTGCTCGCCCCCGAGCAAACTTGAACAAACCAACTCCTCAAAATTATCAAACTTAAACAAAGAATTACACTGTTAAAAAGAAACTTAACAATTAGCAAGAGCACTTAACCAAATTTCAACAAGTAATAAATTCAAACAAGACAATATGAGCTAGTTTCCTTTGTGTGTGCAAGACGAAAATATTTTAAGTATCAATAAAAACAAAACACCAATGCAAATTCATAGTTAGGTTTAAAATGAATGTATAACTAAGTGCACAAATGGTTTCGCACTTGAAACTCTAAAAACACCATAGGCCTCTCCTTTAGCATCGAAACCCGAAGGTCATCTCTGCCAAACAACTCAAAAGCATACTTAAAATCACTTAGGTCTTAATTGGGATGTAATGGGGTTAAGATAATTGGTTATCAAAGAATGGATAAAAGATTATCAAAAGAATAGCCACTCTATGATAAGATATACTAAGATTCAAAATTTTAGATTTCTAAGCTGTTGGAATATTATGGTTACATGCATCACATACATGAGCGGAATTTTAAATTTTTTTAACCATAAGATCTGATCTTGCCATGAATACACAATATAACTATATGAGAATAAGAAAAATCACCTTTGATTTTTGTTGAACAGTTGATTTTACTTCGCACCGGGTTGTCGCAAACCACAGTGTCCAAAATCGAACACCTCCAATGAGTAATCCACACTAGAGAGGGGTAAATTGAACCAACAACTTGGTGTTCAACTAGGGCTGGCCGAAATTCCCAAGAGCTAGCTTGGGAAGTGGCGCAAAAGGGAGAGAGGATTAAGAGAAAAAGACTTTCCTTTTGTTTTAATCACTTAACCCTAATTCTCATTAGTTGGCCTTTTATAGTTAGGTTAAAATTCCAACTCCTTAATGAGATTGGGCTCTTTAAAATTGCTGGAGAATTATTAATTGGGCTTCTGGAATTAATTATAATCATTTGGGCTTAATTAAATCCAAATTAAATCTTTTCATAAAAGACCATGCACAAAATCCACAAACTAGGCCCTTTGTGCATCTAATTGGATTTAAATACCCAAATGGATTCCAAATCCAACCAAATTAAATATGTGAGTTCCATAACACTTATGTAACATATATAAATTAATTTGGTCCAAGAAAAAGCCCTCTAAGCCCTTCTGTATGAAGTTGGCGTGTAGCCCTCTTCTGGAGGGCTTCCTCCAACTTCTTCATTCCTTTGGCCCTCTATAATTTCTCCAATGGTCCTATTAATTATTATATCAGTCCTATAACACTTATAGTAGTCTTATAACACTTATAAGACAATAATAATTAATCATGAAATACATTATTTCATTTAGGTCCAATTTACAGAACATTTCTCAAAAGTTCCGCGGACAATTTTATTTGATCATAATTAATTAAACTCTTTAATTAATTATTATCATATTCTCCTCTCTACCTTTATAATAATATCAAATATTATTATCCTTGTCATTTTACCATTTTACCCTTTTCTCTATATGTGTGTGACCTATTGGGTTCCTGTCCATGTTGGCAGTATAATATGTAATTGTGAGTTCTATTCAAAACTCACATGATTTAAACTCCTTTAAATCAATTTATCAATCTCTATTGATATTTTGATACATCATTATACAAGTCATGATTGGCCTCTAGCTAGGCATCATGACTACCCAAATGTCAGGAAAGTCATGTGGTTTGACTGTACCCTTCCATAGAAACAGTTACCGTGCAATTACTCCTTTCACCACTCTTATCTCAATCAGATTCTGAGTATGGATTTCTGTCAACTCATATAAATCTAATTATGTATGTTCTATTAATTTAACCATTGTTCCTAAAATGCCCTTCATGGATCTCCATCCATCTCGGCATATTACTCTGGCCAGAGATTCACTGAACAAGGTAATTATAGAATCATGTGAGATAACTTCCCTTGTTAAATCTGGGATGGTGAATCCTTTGTCAATCACTCAACTATCTTCAAGTAGGTCATGATATACCCAATCTCCTAACTATGTTCACTCCCAGTTGGAAGTAATCAGTTATGGAGTCAAAGTATACCACTTGCTACTTAAGATAACTTTGGTGATCTCAAGTCTAAGGATACTTGCACAACCGCTATGAAGAGATTCCTCACTGACATAGATTTAATATCCATATGAGGATTCTCTTTGCAGGTCTCCAATGAACTTGTTCCTCTAACAAGCATCCACATGTTAGCTTTGATTATCATCCATAATCACAATTATGAGAACCATTGCTTGAACCATTCAAGAAGCATAACATGTGCTAGTCTGTCCGAATTAACAATGTCCTATCTTGTTAATTCTATGACTAGGGATATTTAGATATTAACACATTTGCATGCGATAGACATCTCACATCATGAACACTTTCATGATTGCCTTTGCACTGTGTTTATAATATCTAGGACTTCATTTATTAATTTAAGATTTACAAACTCATGTATTCAAACACAGCATTAATAAATGAATGATGCCTTTTATTAAGAATATAAATTTCATATATATGAAAAACATCCCTATTACATGGGCTCTAGGGCATACTCTCTAACAATCTCCCACTTGCACTAGAGCCAATCACTCATATGTCTCAGACCCATGCTATTTATATGGTGATCATGCTTTATCTGGGAAAGTGCTTTAGTGAGGGGATCCGCCACATTGTCATCTGTGGGAACCCTTTCTATTTTCACATCATTTCTAGCTACTATTTCCCTTATGAGATGGTAGCGTCTGAGAACATGCTTGGATCGCTGATGAGACCGTGGTTCCTTCGCTTGCGCAATGGCTCCATTGTTGTCACAATATAAAGGAATCGGATCAACAATGCTAGGCACCACTCCTAGTTCGGTTATGAACTTTTTGATCCAGACTGCTTCTTTGGCTGCTTCTGAAGCAGCAATGTACTCAGCTTCTGTCGTGGAATCAGCAGTTGTTTCTTGTTTGGAACTTTTCCAACTAACTGCTCCTCCTCCCATTATGAACACATAACCAGATTGTGATTTACAATCATCTTTGTCAGATTGGAAGCTGGCATCTGTATACCCGTTTACTTCCAAACTGCCCTCTCCATATGCCAAGAATATATCCTTAGTCCTTCTCAAGTACTTAAGAATATTCTTGACAGCTGCCCAATGTTCCTCTCCAAAATTAGATTGGAATCTGCTTGTGACACTCAAAGCAAATGCTACATCTGGACGTGTACATAACATAGCATACATGATAGAACCAATTGCAGATGCATATGGTATTCTATTCATGCTCTCTCTATCCTCCAGTGTCTGTGGACACATAGACTTAGAAAGGTGTTTCCCATGCACCATGGGTATAAACCCTTTCTTAGAGAGATCCATATTGAACCTCTTCAATACTTTATCTATATATGTACTTTGAGAAAGACCTAGCAACCTATTGGATCTATCTCTATAGATCCTTATTCCCAGAATATAGGATGCTTCTCCAAGGTCTTTCATGGAGAATTGCTTGGATAACCATATTTTAACAGATTGGAGAAGAGAAATGTCATTTCCCATGATCAATATGTCATCTACATATAGAACTAGGAAGACAATTGCACTCCCACTGACCCTTTTATACACACAAGGTTCATCTTCATTCTGTGAGAAACCAAACTCTTTGATTGTCTCATTGAATCGTATGTTCCAGCTCCTAGAGGCTTGCTTCAATCCATAAATGGATCTTTGAAGCTTGCATACCTTTTCGCCATTTCCAGATGTGAATCCTTCTGGTTGTGTCATATACACATCCTCGGTAAGATTTCCATTAAGGAAAGCTGTCTTCACATCCATCTGCCAAATCTCATAATCATAATGAGCTGCAATGGCTAAAAGTATTCTTATAGACTTAAGCATCGCTACAGGAGAAAAAGTTTCATCATAGTCAATACCTTCTTTTTGACGATAACCTTTTGCTACTAAGCGAGCTTTATAGGTAACTATATTACCATCCATGTCAGTCTTCTTTTTGAAGACCCATTTGCACCCTATGGGTTTTATCCCTTCAGGTGGTTGAGTTAAAGTCCATACTTTATTCTCATACATGGAGTCCATTTCGGACTGCATAGCCTTAAGCCATAAATCACGTTCTGAACTGTTCAAAACTTCTTGATAGCTTGTAGGCTCATTGTCCTCTACTATAGTTATGCCTCTATCCGAATCAATGTGAAATCCATATCTCACAGGGATAGAACGCATCCTAGTAGATCTTCTAGGATTTTGTGTATAATCAGGTTCAACTGTGATTTCATCATTATGAAATTCAGTTTCGGGTTCAATCGATTGATCATCTTCTATTTGTGGGTCTTGAACTTCACCAAGCTCAATTTTACTCCCACTGTCTTCTCGTAGGAGAAATTCTCTTTCCAAGAAGACAGCATGCCTTGAAACAAACACCTTTTGTTCTAAGGGATGATAGAAATAATATCCAAATGTTTCTTTTGGATATCCCACAAATAAACATTTGTCAGACTTAACATCCAGTTTGTCTGACATTGTCCTCTTCACATAAGTAGGACAACCCCATACTTTCATATGAGAAAGCGTGGGTTTCTTGTTATTCCACATCTCATATGGAGTAACATCAACCGATTTACTAGGAACTCTATTTAACACATAAACAGCAGTTTCTAGTGCATATCCCCAAAAGGACTTAGGCAAGTCCGCTCGGCTCATCATTGATCGAACCATATCTAATAGTGTTCGATTCCTCCTTTCGGATACACCATTGTGTTGTGGTGTATATGGAGGAGTCCATTGAGATAAAATCCCATTATCTCTAAGATAATCCTGAAACTCTTGACTTAAGTATTCTCCACCTCGATCTGATCTAAGTGTTTTAATACTTTTGCCAAGTTGTTTCTCTACTTCATTTCTGAATTCTTTGAACTTTTCAAATGCTTCAGACTTATATTTCATTAGATAGATGTATCCAAACCTGGAATAATCATCTATGAAAGTAATGAAGTAGGAGTAACCTCCTCTAGCATGTGTAGTCATTGGACCACATACATCCGAATGTATTAAGTCCAAAATCATTTTAGCTCGTTCTCCTTTACCAATAAAGGGAGCTTTTGTCATTTTTCCCAATAAACAAGATTCGCATGTATCAAATGATTCATAATCAAATGATCCCAAATCACCTGACTTGTGCAATTTGGTCATGCGTTTTTCATTTATGTGGCCTAAACGACAATGCCATAAGTATGAGGTATTTAGATTATCATGTTTCATTCTCTTGGTATCCACATTATGTACTTCTTTAATTAAATCAAGAACAAATATACCATTCTCAATGATAGCTTTTGCATAAAATATATTGTTCTTAAAAATGTAACAACATTTGTCCTTTAAAGAAATATCATAATCGTTCATCAAACAACTGAAAGAAATAATACTCTTAGACAAAGCTGGAACATAATAACAATTATTTAATTCCAGTACTAATCCACTCGGAAGAGGCAAATGATAAGTCCCCACAACAGTTGTAGAGATGTTTTGTCCAGTAGCTGACTGCAAACAAATCTCTGCCTTTCCAACTCTTCTAAAGCTTCTAAGCCCCTGTAGATCATTACATAAATGAGATCCACATCCGGTATCTAATACCCAAGATTGTTTTGAAGCAATAGAATAAGTATTAATTTCAATCATATGAATACCTGAAGTAGATGCAACAACTTGCTTCTTCTCCTTAAGAGAATCTAGATAGGCCTTGCAGTTACGCTTCCAATGACCATCCTTTCCACAATGGAAGCAAGTCCCTTTGGGATTCTCTTTCTTGGCAACCTTCTTCTTGGAGATCCCACCATTCTTTGGCTGCACCTTGGTTATCTTCTTCTTCTGCTTCTTGCCTTTAGCAGAAGTGACAACCATGACACTTTTTGGATCTTTCTTAAATGATCCATCAGCTGTCTTGAGCATGTTGATTAACTCAGGAATGGATACTTGGATCTTGTTCATGTTGAAGTTAAGCACAAAAGTTGCATAACTTGGAGCCAACGAGTACAAGATTAAATCTATGTATAGATCATTATCCATAACATAGCCAAGTCTACTCAAATGCTCAATATACCCATACATCTTCAATGCATGAGCAGCAGCTGAAGTGCCTTCCACCATTTTGCAACTAAATAGAGCTCGAGCAATCTCATATTGCTCAGTTCTAGCCTGAGAAGAATAAAGCTCCTCTAGATGCAAAACGATGGTTCTAGCATCCATCATTTCATGTTGCTTCTGAAGCTCCGAGGACATAGCACCCAGCATCAGACATGCTGCTGCTTCACTATCCTCCATGTATTTCCGATAAATGCCTTTGATCTCATCAATGGCATCATCTGATGGATGTGGTGGTGGATCTTTATCCAAGACATAATGGATCTTTTCAGCCCTGAGAACAATTCTCACTTGCCTGATCCAGTCAGAATAGTTGTTGCCAACCAGCTTGTTATCCAAGATTGATCGTATATTAATGTTTGATGTGCTCATGATGATGACCTAGATGTGAAAAAGAAAAGATATGAGAGTATGTTCATATATATGTATGCATTAATAAGGTCTTTAATTAATCCATTTACTCCCACTATTTTATTGCGAATTAATAGCCCTCACTATATAATCCGAGAAAACCCGATGATTTTCTTAGTGGGCCAATATCCAATCCTTGATATGTAATTTGACCTTGACTGTGGTCAACAAGCCAAATTCCATACCCTTGAAAGGTAGGTATCTTTATACCAATTGTGTCTCTACACAACTATTGGATCATTAGGTTATCAACTCTTGATGCATGCATATCATATATGCATTCCCTAATCTTGCCTCTAGAACCATTAGCCTTGACTGTGGTCAACAAACTAATGGGCTAGCTAAGATGACCCATTTAATTCGATTTGAACATATTCGATATAATGTGAGCTTGACTGTGGTCAACAACCCACACTATAAAGAACTCTGGTTCTCCTCAAATTAATGGAAGGCTTATAAACCTTAGTATTTGTTTGAGGGTTTTAGTTAATTAAGTCTCATCATACATGGTTGGCATACATTGGTATGCATCCTATATCTATCACATAAATATAAGCATACAAATATGGTATAGTTATGGACTTCACTACATTGATTTCCCCGAGCCAAGAGGGAAATCAAAAGGTCACACCTAGGTAGTATGCATGATTCAAACAAGAAAATAATTACATTATCTTCAAGCTTGTTGGATCTCCATCCGGCCCATCTTGCTCCTTGATATTGGTCTCCATCTCTATTTCTAATTCTAATCTAAGTAATCTAATTACATATTACAATTTGAAATGAAATACAAACCAAAAACAAGTGGCCGGGACATGAAAGTCCTCATTGGGCCAAAACATGCATTATGCTCAATCACATTGGGCTTTGTCCATAACTAACCATCATGCCAATCATTCACCCTTATATGCCTTTCTAATGCATAAAGAAATGGATTACTAACTTTGTTTCAACCTTTGAAACTATATTTTGAGTTATTTTAATGATGTGATCAAATTAGGAAACTTTTTCCATTTTGGAAACTTTCATTTTAGGAAACCCTTTTGCATGAATGTGTTCTTGCCTTAATAATCAATCAAATTGATTATTAATTAATTATAAATTAATTATTTAATTAATTAATCATATTAAATAATTAAAAGAATCAATTTTTGGGCTTAAAATAAGTGTAGGCCGAAACCCACAGAAGAAAAACCCTAAGTGTGTTCACACACAAACTAGTTTTGTGTCATTTGGACCATTTGGGCCTTTTGGAATGAGCCAAGCCCACTCCAGCCCTTAAAACCCATTAATAAACTTAATTAATGTTTATAATAGTTAATTTAAATCAGCTCCTTGGGCCTACCAAGTCATTTACTAATTTAAACCAAGTCCGTAAACATAATTAAGCCCATTAAGTGGTTTTAATGAATTAAAATTAATCAAATTAATTTAAGGCCCATTTTAATTAATCCAATTAATTAAAAACACTTTAATATATCATATATATCATATTTAGAAGATCAAAAGTCGTTCTAACCAAGAACACATCAAGAACACCAATTTATCGAACTTTTCGACAAAACTAGTTTTCATGCAAAACTTGTTCGATTTTAATTCCGTTCGATCCTACGGCTTAATATCACATATTAAACACATAAAATATCATTTAAATGATTTTTAAATGGATCCATAAGAAATTAAATTAGAACAGCCCCTACATTACCTAGGGTTTCACGCCAAACCCTAATGGGTTTCACGCAAAACCCTAGTCACTTTTCTTCAAAAGTTCCGTTTTTGTTTCCGTCAAATTTATTTGATCACACATACAACCAGAAATCAATATTTCTCATTCATGAACAATCAAATCTAATATTTTAAAGTTCATGAAATAAATAACTCAAAACAAAACAAAACTTATTCCACAGAAAATATAGAATTGTGTATCCATGGCAAAACCTGGCTCTGATACCATGTTGGAATATTATGGTTACATGCATCACATACATGAGCGGAATTTTAAATTTTTTTAACCATAAGATCTGATCTTGCCATGAATACACAATATAACTATATGAGAATAAGAAAAATCACCTTTGATTTTTGTTGAACAGTTGATTTTACTTCGCACCGGGTTGTCGCAAACCACAGTGTCCAAAATCGAACACCTCCAATGAGTAATCCACACTAGAGAGGGGTAAATTGAACCAACAACTTGGTGTTCAACTAGGGCTGGCCGAAATTCCCAAGAGCTAGCTTGGGAAGTGGCGCAAAAGGGAGAGAGGATTAAGAGAAAAAGACTTTCCTTTTGTTTTAATCACTTAACCCTAATTCTCATTAGTTGGCCTTTTATAGTTAGGTTAAAATTCCAACTCCTTAATGAGATTGGGCTCTTTAAAATTGCTGGAGAATTATTAATTGGGCTTCTGGAATTAATTATAATCATTTGGGCTTAATTAAATCCAAATTAAATCTTTTCATAAAAGACCATGCACAAAATCCACAAACTAGGCCCTTTGTGCATCTAATTGGATTTAAATACCCAAATGGATTCCAAATCCAACCAAATTAAATATGTGAGTTCCATAACACTTATGTAACATATATAAATTAATTTGGTACAAGAAAAAGCCCTCTAAGCCCTTCTGTATGAAGTTGGCGTGTAGCCCTCTTCTGGAGGGCTTCCTCCAACTTCTTCATTCCTTTGGCCCTCTATAATTTCTCCAATGGTCCTATTAATTATTATATCAGTCCTATAACACTTATAGTAGTCTTATAACACTTATAAGACAATAATAATTAATCATGAAATACATTATTTCATTTAGGTCCAATTTACAGAACATTTCTCAAAAGTTCCGCGGACAATTTTATTTGATCATAATTAATTAAACTCTTTAATTAATTATTATCATATTCTCCTCTCTACCTTTATAATAATATCAAATATTATTATCCTTGTCATTTTACCATTTTACCCTTTTCTCTATATGTGTGTGACCTATTGGGTTCCTGTCCATGTTGGCAGTATAATATGTAATTGTGAGTTCTATTCAAAACTCACATGATTTAAACTCCTTTAAATCAATTTATCAATCTCTATTGATATTTTGATACATCATTATACAAGTCATGATTGGCCTCTAGCTAGGCATCATGACTACCCAAATGTCAGGAAAGTCATGTGGTTTGACTGTACCCTTCCATAGAAACAGTTACCGTGCAATTACTCCTTTCACCACTCTTATCTCAATCAGATTCTGAGTATGGATTTCTGTCAACTCATATAAATCTAATTATGTATGTTCTATTAATTTAACCATTGTTCCTAAAATGCCCTTCATGGATCTCCATCCATCTCGGCATATTACTCTGGCCAGAGATTCACTGAACAAGGTAATTATAGAATCATGTGAGATAACTTCCCTTGTTAAATCTGGGATGGTGAATCCTTTGTCAATCACTCAACTATCTTCAAGTAGGTCATGATATACCCAATCTCCTAACTATGTTCACTCCCAGTTGGAAGTAATCAGTTATGGAGTCAAAGTATACCACTTGCTACTTAAGATAACTTTGGTGATCTCAAGTCTAAGGATACTTGCACAACCGCTATGAAGAGATTCCTCACTGACATAGATTTAATATCCATATGAGGATTCTCTTTGCAGGTCTCCAATGAACTTGTTCCTCTAACAAGCATCCACATGTTAGCTTTGATTATCATCCATAATCACAATTATGAGAACCATTGCTTGAACCATTCAAGAAGCATAACATGTGCTAGTCTGTCCGAATTAACAATGTCCTATCTTGTTAATTCTATGACTAGGGATATTTAGATATTAACACATTTGCATGCGATAGACATCTCACATCATGAACACTTTCATGATTGCCTTTGCACTGTGTTTATAATATCTAGGACTTCATTTATTAATTTAAGATTTACAAACTCATGTATTCAAACACAGCATTAATAAATGAATGATGCCTTTTATTAAGAATATAAATTTCATACATATGAAAAACATCCCTATTACATGGGCTCTAGGGCATACTCTCTAACATAAGCACAAACCCCTTTTTATATACTTGTTTGTTCAAAACCCAAATACATCTTAAGTACTTTTGAAAGAAAATATCAATAAAAACTTTCTTCATAATTCATTCCCTTTTTGAAGGTACATAAGTTTTTCCCTTGTAAATACCCCATACTTAAAAGTTTTGCCATGTATGCTAGCTTTATTGCTTTTTCTTTTCTTTTCTTTTTCTTTCTATCTTTTTTTTTACTAGCTTTGATGTTGGCAAATTAATAAAATGGGCAATTACAAGGTAAATTGTTACCGTTTTCTTGATTTCATCAATAGCCCTTGACAACAGTACCAAAAAATGTCTTACTACACCCTTCAAAGTACCTAACAAAATTAATCCATCCAATCCTAAAGTGGCTAATTCTAGAAGGGAAAGATAAAAGCTTTTTAGGCTATATGATTAATAATTGAGTGTAATAAGAAAAAAATAAGATGGTACGCATTAAGCATGCCTCATTAGGCTCAAAATGGCTAATAAAGGTTAATTATATCAAAAAGGTGGCTAAATAGTCTTTTTTATGGCTCAATAAGAACAATTATGCCTAGATCACTTTCTAGGTTGCTTTGAGTTGCTTTTATGATTTGAAAGGTGACGAGGAAGGTTTTAGTGTTCTAAAATTCCTAACTCAACTATTTCAATGCATTGATTTTTGTTTAGGTTCAAAAACTAGTCTTCTGTGATCAAAAAGTGGAAATATAAGTCAAGTTGAATGTTAAGCTAGCTAAAATTCCATTAAACAACTTGCTTTCCTTAGTGATAAACCGAAATTTTAAACAATGCACATTCTAAGTTCAAGTTCAATAAATTTAAATTTTGAGGATAAACTGGGGCAAATTAAGTTTGCAGCTAATTGACAAATTAAAACTGACTACATTCTTATTTCAACTAGACACTAACAACTCGAAACTAAGTTAAAAAAATCTTTACATAAACTATTATAACAAGAAACTTAAAACATAAGAACAAAGCTAAAAACAAAAACAAAATTACAAAAATGAAAAAAAAAATCATGCAGAAAAGAAGAGTGAATGAAAATTTTCTACTTCTTGGACAAAATTGAGTTTGAGTAAGCTCCACCACCTTTTTCAAAATCTTGCTGTCCTCATCAAATTACTTCAGTGGTAGAGGTGGTGGTGGAAATCTCTACCAAAAGCTGTCAATAAAGCACTCAAAATCCTGTCTTTGTTCATCGATACTTTCCTGCATTGTACCCATTTTACCTGGCAGGTTATCTAAACGAATATTAATCTGATTTAAAAGATCAATCACCTAGGGATTAGCAGCAGCTTCAACTTGTGGTGCTGCTTGGTGATCCTCTTCTACCGCCTATTATTCCTTATAGTGGTCAAGAACTTGAATCCTATGGTCATTTAAGTATTCTTTTCTAGTAATCTAGTGTCGCCGAGGTATAAGAGATAGAATCTTCATGCACCTCAACATAGAATAATCAATGTACTTGAGCTCTCTTACAAGTGGATGGCCTAAATCTATATGGTGGATTGCATTGGCCATAATGGTGGCTATCCAACCAATGGAGATATCCTTAACAGTGGGTGGTTTCTTTTGTAGGTCCTTGATCTTTTGTGGAATAATCAATGCACCAATAATAGGAATGCCTTCAACAATGCATAGTAATAGCATAACTGTTGGATTTTAACGGTTACATGCATCACATACATGAGCGGAATTTTAAAAATTTTTAACCATTAGTTTTGATCTTGCCATGAATACACAATATAACTATATGAGAATAAGAAAAATCACCTTTGATTTTTGTTGAACAGTTGATTTTACTTCGCACCGGGTTGTCGAAAACCACAGTGTCCAAAATCGAACACCTCCAATGAGTAATCCACACTAGAGAGGGGTAAATTGAACCAACAAATTGGTGTTCAACTAGGGTTGGCCGAAATCCAAGAGGCTAGCAATGGAAGTGGCGCAAAAGGGAGAGAGAATTAAGAGAAAAAGACTTTCCTTTTGTTTTAATCACTTAACCCTAATTCTCATTAGTTGGCCTTTAATAGTTAGGTTAAAATTCCAACTCCTTAATGAGATTGAGCTCTTTAAAATTGCTGGAAAATTATTAATTGGGCCTCTGAAATTAATTATAATCATTTGGGCTTAATTAAATCCAAATTAAATATTTTCATAAAAGACCATGCACAAAATCCACAAACTAGGCCCTTTGTGCATCTAATTGGATTTAAATACCCAAATGGATTCCAAATCCAACCAAATTAAATATGTGAGTTCCATAACACTTATGTAACATATATAAATTAATTTGGTCCAAGAAAAAGCCCTCTAAGACCTTCTGTATGGAGTTGGTGTGTAGCCCTCTTCTGGAGGGCTTCCTCCAACTTCTTCATTCCTTTGGCCCTTCATAATTTCTCCAATGGTCCTATTAATTATTATATCAATCCTATAACACTTATAGTAGTCTTATAACACTTATAAGACAATAATAATTAATCATGAAATACATTATTTCATTTAGGTCCAATTTACAGAATATTTCTCAAAAGTTCCGCGAACAATTTTATTTGATCATAATTAATTAAAATCTTTAATTAATTATTATCATATTCTCCTCTCTACCTTTATAATAATATCAAATATTATTATCCTTGTCATTTTACCATTTTACCTTTTTCTCTATATGTGTGTGACCTATTGGGTTCCTGTCCATGTTGGCAGTATAATATGTAATTGTGAGTTCTATTCAAAACTCACATGATTTAAACTCTTTTAAATCATTTTATCAATCTCTATTGATATTTTGATACATCATTATACAAGTCATGATTGGCCTCTAGCTAGGCATCATGACTACCAAATGTCAGGAAAGTCATGTGGTTTGACTGTACCCTTCCATAGAAACAGTTACCGTGCAATTACTCCTTTCACCACTCTTATCTCAATTAGATTCTGAGTATGGATTTCTATCAACTCATATAAATCTAATTATGTATGTTCTATTAATTTAACCATTTTTCCTAAAATGCCCTTTATGGATCTCCATCCATATCGGCATATTACTCTGGCCAGAGATTCTCTGAATAAGGCAATTATAGAATCATGTGAGATAACTTCCCTTGTTAAATCTGGGATGGTGAATCCTTTGTCAATCACTCAACTATCTTCAAGTAGGTCATGATATACCCAATCTCCTAACTATGTTCACTCCCAGTTGGAAGTAATCAGTTATGGAGTCAAAGTATACCACTTGCTACTTAAGATAACTTTGGTGATCTCAAGTCTAAGCATACTTGCACAACCGCTATGAAGAGATTCCTCACTGACATAGATTTAATATCCATATGAGGATTCTCTTTGCAGGTCTCCAATGAACTTGTTCCTCTAACAAGCATCCACATGTTAGCTTTGATTATCATCCATAATCACAATTATGAGAACCATTGCTTGAACCATTCAAGAAGCATAACATGTGCTAGTCTGTCCGAATTAACAATGTCCTATCTTGTTAATTCTATGACTAGGGATATTTAGATATTAACACATTTGCATGCGATAGACATCTCACATCATGAACACCTTCATGATTGCCTTTGCACTGTGTTTATAATATCTAGGACTTCATTTATTAATTTAAGATTTACAAACTCATGTATTCAAACACAGCATTAATAAATGAATGATGCCTTTTATTAAGAATATAAATTTCATACATATGAAAAACATCCCTATTACATGGGCTCTAGGGCATACTCTCTAACAATCTCCCACTTGCACTAGAGCCAATCACTCATATGTCTCAGACCCATGCTATTTATATGGTGATCATGCTTCATCTGCGAAAGTGCTTTAGTGAGGGGATCCGCCACATTGTCATATGTGGGAACCCTTTCTATTTTCGCATCATTTCTAGCTACTATTTCCCTTATGAGATGGTAGCGTCTGAGAACATGTTTGGATCGCTGATGAGACCGTGGTTCCTTTGCTTGCACAATGGCTCCATTGTTGTCACAATATAAAGGAATCGGATCAACAATGCTAGGCACCACTCCTAGTTCGGTTATGAACTTTTTGATCCAGACTGCTTCTTTGGCTGCTTCTGAAGCATCAATGTACTCAGCTTCCGTCGTGGAATCAGCAGTTGTTTCTTGTTTGGAACTTTTCCAACTAACTGCTCCTCCTCCCATTATGAACACATAACCAGATTGTGATTTACAATCATCTTTGTCAGATTGGAAGCTGGCATCTGTATACCCGTTTACTTCCAAACTGCCCTCTCCATATACCAAGAATATATCCTTAGTCCTTCTCAAGTACTTAAGAATATTCTTGACAACTGCCCAATGTTCCTCTCCAAAATTGGATTGGAATCTGCTTGTGACACTCAAAGCAAATGCTACATCTAGACGTGTACATAACATAGCATACATGATAGAACCAATTGCAGATGCATATGGTATTCTATTCATGCTCTCTCTATCCTCTAGTGTCTGCGGACACATAGACTTAGAAAGGTGTTTCCTATGCACCATGATTATAAACCCTTTCTTAGAGAGATCCATATTGAACCTCTTTAATACTTTATCTATATATGTACTCTGAGAAAGACCTAGCAACCTATTGGATCTATCCCTATAGATCCTTATTCCCATAATATAGGATGCTTCTCCAAGGTCTTTCATGGAGAATTGCTTGGATAACCATATTTTAACATATTGGAGAAGAGAAATGTCATTTCCCATGATCAATATATCATCTACATATAGAACTAGGAAGACAATTGCACTCCCACTAACCCTTTTTTACACACAAGGTTCATCTTCATTCTGTGAGAAACCAAACTCTTTGATTGTCTCATTGAATCGTATGTTCCAGCTCCTAGAGGCTTGCTTCAATCCATAAATGGATCTTTGAAGCTTGCATACCTTTTTGCCATTTCCTGATGTGAATCCTTCTGGTTGTGTCATATACACATCCTCAGAAAGATTTCCATTAAGGAAAGCTATCTTCACATCCATTTGTCAAATCTCATAATCATAATGAGCTGCAATGGCTAAAAGTATTCTTATAGACTTAAGCATCGCTACAGGAGAAAAAATTTCTTCATAGTCAATACCTTCTTTTTGACGATAACCTTTTGCTACTAAGCGAGCTTTATAGGTAACTATATTACCTTCCATGTCAGTCTTCTTTTTGAAGACCCATTTGCACCCTATGGGTTGTTAGTGGTTGTGCCCTAGGCCAAACATTAGGGCCTTTATGTAATGTTAAATTTCATTTTATAAAATTGGGTTTTCTTTATGTTATTGTATTGTAGGCATGTTACATTATAATAATATTTGTAAATAACAATTTAATGTTATTTTGACTATCCCTAGTTATTTATTGTTAAATGATTGATGATAAATAAAGACTAGTATAAGTTTAATTGATGATCATGGGATGATTATATATGATGATATGAATTAATCTTATAAGTACTTGTTAGGGAACAAAGTACTGGATAGACCCGCAATGAGACACTACATGGGTCAATGTCATTAGTGATCTCACAATAGTTATGTTATTAATCCTTAGACCTGAGATTATCATAATATCCTACATGACGAACATTATGTTTTGACACAATCAAACATTATCTTTAATCGGATAATTATAAAGATTATGATTGGACATAATGAGAATCATGTAGAGGATAGTGAATAATCAAGAAGGAATTTGTCCCTCTCTTATGAGAGAGATATCTGTCGGGCCCCTCGATAAGTAGGACTGAGAAATGCATGGCCGTGCTCAAATGAATTGATGGAGTGATCAATATCATTTGATATTATCAGTCTACTTAGTGATCGGGAAATTATATGTTTGGACTATATAAGTTTGACATGGACCATGACTTATGTTCAAACAAGATATCGTGTGACAAAGGAATTATAACATGTTCTATTAGGTTAAAATCGAATTATCGATATTCATATTATTTGGGTAGTCATAATGTCTTGTTAGAGGCCACTTATGACTTGTGGGCCCGTGATGGGATTGAGACCCACTGCCAATATAATATGAACCTATTGGGTCGCACACATAGAATGTAATGAATAGACTAAGGGTTAATTCGGGCATTTCGAATTTTATTTTGTGAAAAATTAAAATTCGAAATAAACAAAAAAAAAATTGATGATAATGATAATATTTAAGATAAATATTATCATTACATTATTATTATTATTTTTAAGATAAGAAATAAGGTATTTCTTATTTTAAAATGGAATGATGATAATAATAATATTTAAGATAAATATTATTATTATTATTATAATTATCGTTTTAGGTAAGAAATAAGATTTTTCTTATTTTAAAACGAGCCCTACGTTTTCTCTCTCTTAATTAGGGTTAGGTTAGTTGTATATATATATATGGTATGTATATATAAAACCTGAATTAAGCAAAAAGGACCGAGCCGCCACTTAAGAGAAAAGCAAAAAGAAAATCATTTTCTTGTGTGATTCTAGAGAGAGAATAACAAAAACCCTAGCCGCCAGGAAGGGAGCTAGCACCCCGGGCGATTCTGTTCGTTGCTTTCGCGTGTGGATACTGGTAGAGGGTGTCATTTCGCGTGAGATCGCACCTACAATTCGGTTTATCTGCGCTACAAGAGGTTGGTAATCGTTACACTTCTCCTTTTATTGAATCAATTGGATCGCTTGGATCCGTGGTGGGTTTCCATTGTTCCGCTGCGATATTTTATTTACTATTTCGAAACTCAACATGGGTTTTATCCCTTCAGGTGGTTGAGTTAAAGTTCATACTTTATTCTCATACATGGAGTCCATTTCGGACTGCATAGCCTTAAGCCATAAATCACGTTCTGAACTGTTCAAAACCTCTTGATAGCTTGTAGGCTCATTGTCCTCTACTATAGTTATGCCTCTATCCGAATCAACGTGAAATCCATATCTCACAGGGATAGAACGCATCCTAGTAGATCTTCTAGGATTTTGTGTATAATCAGGTTCAACTGTAATCTCATCATTATGAAATTTAGTTTCGGGTTCAATCGGTTGATCATCTTCTATTTGTGGGTCTTGAACTTTACCAAGCTTAATTTTACTCCCACTGTCCTCTCGTAGGAGAAATTCTCTTTCCAAGAAGACAGCATGCCTTGAAACAAACACCTTTTGTTCTGAGGGATGATAGAAATAATATCCAAATGTTTCTTTTGGATATCCCACAAATAAACATTTATCAGACTTAACATCCAGTTTGTCTGACATTGTCCTCTTCACATAAGCAGGACAGCCCCATACTTTCATATGAGAAAGCGTGGGTTTCTTGTTATTCCACATCTCATATGGAGTAACATCAACCGATTTACTAGGAACTCTGTTTAACACATAAATAGCAATTTCTAGTGCATATCCCCAAAAAGACTTAGGCAAGTCCGCTCGGCTCATCATTGATCGAACCATATCTAATAGTGTTCGATTTCTCCTTTCAGATACACCATTGTGTTATGGTGTATATGGAGGAGTCCATTGAGATAAAATCCCATTATCTCTAAGATAATCCTGAAATTCTTGACTTAAGTATTCTCTACCTCAATCTGATCTAAGTGTTTTAATACTTTTGCTAAGTTGTTTCTCTACTTCATTTCTGAACTCTTTGAACTTTTCAAATGCTTCAGACTTATATTTCATTAGATAGATGTATCCAAACCTGGAATAATCATCTATGAAAGTAATGAAGTAGGAGTAACCTCCTCTGGCATGTGTAGTCATTGGACCACATACATCTGAATGTATTAAGTCCAAAACCATTTTAGCTCGTTCTCCTTTACCAATAAAGGGAGCTTTTGTCATTTTTCCCAATAAACAAGATTCACATGTATCAAATGATTCATAATCAAATGATCCCAAATCACCTGACTTGTGTAACTTGGTCATGCTTTTTTCATTTATATGGCCTAACCGACAATGCCATAAGTATGAGGTATTCAGATTATCATATTTCATTCTCTTGGTGTTCACATTATGTACTTCTTTAATTAAATCAAGAACAAATATACCATTCTCAATGATAGCTTTTGCATAAAACATATTGTTCTTAAAAATGTAACAACATTTGTCCTTCAAAGAAATATCATAATAGTTCATCAAACGACTGAAAGAAATAATACTTTTGGATAAGGCTGGAACATAATAACAATTATTTAGTTCCAGTACTAATCCACTAGGAAGAGGCAAATAGTAAGTCCCCACAACTGTTGTAGAGATGTTTTGTCCAGTAGCTGATTGCAAACATATCTCTGCCTTTCCAACTCTTCTAAAGCTTCTAAGCCCCTGTAGATCATTACATAAATGAGATCCACATCCGGTATCTAATACCCAAGATTGTTTTGAAGCAATAGAATAAGTATTAATTTCAATCATATGAATACCTGAAGTAGAAGCATCAGCTTGACTCTTCTCCTTGAGAGAATCTAGATAGGCCATGCAGTTACGCTTCCAATGACCATCTTTTCCACAATGGAAGCAAGTTCCTTTGGGATTCTCTTTCTTGGCAACCTTCTTCTTGGAGATCCCACCATTCTTTGGTTGTGCCTTGGTTATCTTCTTCTTCTTCTTCTGCTTCTGAAGCTCCGAGGACATAGCACCCAGCATTAGACATGCTGCTGCTTCACTATCCTCCATGTATTTTCAATAAATGCCTTTGATCTCCTCAATGGCATCATCTGATGGAAGTGGTGGTGGATCTTTATCCAAGACATAATGGATCTTTTCAGCCCTGAGAACAATTCTCACTTGCCTGATCCAGTCAGAATAGTTGTTGCCAACCAGCTTGTTATCCAAGATTGATCGTATATTAATGTTTGATGTGCTCATGATGATGACCTAGATGTGAAAAAGAAAAGATATGAGAGTATGTTCATATATATGTATGCATTAATAAGGTCTTTAATTAATCCATTTACTCCCACTATTTTATTGCGAATTAATAGCCCTCACTATATAATCCGAGAAAACCCGATGGTTTTCTTAGTGGGCAAATATCCAATCCTTGATATGAAATTTGACCTTGACTGTGGTCAACAAGCCAAATTCCATACCCTTGAAAGCTAGGTATCTCTATATCAATTGTGTCTCTACACAACTATTGGATCATTAGGTTATCAACTCTTGATGCATGCATATCATATGTGCATTCCCTAATCTTGCCTCTAGAACCATTAGCCTTGACTATGGTCAACAAACTAATGGGCTAGCTAAGATGATCCATTAAATTAGATTTGAACATATTCGATATAATGTGAGCTTGACTGTGGTCAACAACCCACACTATAAAGAACTCTGGTTCTCCTCAAATTAATGGAAGGCTTATATACCTTAGTATTTGTTTGAGGGTTTTTGTTAATTAAGTCTCATCATACATGGTTGGCATACATTGGTATGCATCCTATATCTATCACATAAATATAAGCATACAAATATGGTATAGTTATGAACTTCACTACATTGATTTCCCCGAGCCAAGAGGGAAATCAAAACGTCACACCTAGGTAGTATGCATGATTCAAACAAGAAAAATAATTACATTATCTTCAAGCTTGTTGGATCTCCATCCAGCCCATCTTGCTCCTTGAAAATGGTCTCCATCTCTATTTCTAATTCTAATCTAAGTAATCTAATTACATATTACAATTTGAAATGAAATACAAACCAAAAACAAGTAGCCGGGACATGAAAGTCCTCATTGGGCCAAAACATGCATAATGCTCAATCACATTGGGCTTTGTCCACAACTATCCATCATGCCAATCATACACCCTTATATGCCTTTCTAATGCATAAAGAAATGGATTACTAACTTTGTTTCAACCTTTGAAACTATATTTTGAGTTATTTTAATGATGTGATCAAATTAGGAAACTTTTTCCATTTTGGAAACTTTCATTTTAGGAAACCTTTTTGCATGAATGTGTTGTTGCCTTAATAATCAATCAAATTGATTATTAATTAATTATAAATTGATTATTTAATTAATTAATCATATTAAATAATTAAAAGAATAAATTTTGGGCTTAAAACAAGTGTAGGCCGAAACCCACAGAAGAAAAACCCTAAGTGTGTTCACACACAAACTAGTTTTGTGTCATTTGGACCATTTGGGCCTTTTGGAATGAGCCAAGCCCACTCCAGCCCTTAAAACCCATTAATAAACTTAATTAATGTTTATAATAGTTAATTTAAATCAGCTCCTTGGGCCCACCAAGTCATTCACTAACTTAAACCAAGTCCGTAAACATAATTAAGCCCATTAAGTGGTTTTAATGAATTAAAATTAATCAAATTAATTTAAGGCCCATTTTAATTAATCCAATTAATTAAAAACACTTTAATATATCATATATATCAGATTTAGAAGATCAAAAGTCGTTCTAACCATGAACACATCAAGAACACAGGAAGAACACCAATTTATCAAACTTTTCGACAAAACTAGTTTTCATGCAAAACTTCTTCAATTTTAATTCCGTTCGATCCTACGGCTTAATATCACATATTAAACACATAAAATATCATCTAAATGATTTTTAAATGGATCCATAAGAAATTAAATTAGAACAGCCCCTACATTACCTAGGGTTTCACGCCAAACCCAAATCACTTTTCTTCAAAAATTTCGGTTTTGTTTCCACCAAATTTATTTGATCACAAATACATCCAAAAATCAATATTTCTCATTCATGAACAATAAAATCTAATATTTTAAAGTTCATGAAATAAATAACTCAAAAAAAAAACAAAACTTATTCCGCAGAAAAATATAGAATTGTATATCCATGGCAAAACCGTGGCTCTGATACCATGTTGGATTTTAACGGTTACATGCATCACATACATGAGCGAAATTTTAAAATTTTTTAACCATTAGTTCTGATCTTGCCATGAATACACAATACAAGTCATGATTGGCCTCTAGCTAGGCATCATGACTACCAAATGTCAGGAAAGTCATGTGGTTTGATTGTACCCTTCCATAGAAACAGTTACCGTGCAATTACTCCTTTCACCACTCTTATCTCAATTAGATTCTGAGTATGGATTTCTGTCAACTCATATAAATCTAATTATGTATGTTCTATTAATTTAACCATTTTTCCTAAAATGCCCTTTATGGATCTCCATCCATCTCGGCATATTACTCTGGCCAGAGATTCTCTGAACAAGGCAGTTATAGAATCATGCGAGATAACTTCCCTTACTAAATCTGGGATGGTGAATCCTTTGTCAATCACTCAACTATCTTCAAGTAGGTCATGATATATCCAATCTCCTAACTATGTTCACTCCCAGTTGGAAGTAATCAGTTATGGAGTCAAAATATACCACTTACTACTTAAGATAACTTTGGTGATCTCAAGTCTAAGGATACTTGCACAACCGCTATGAAGAGATTCCTTACTGAAATTGATTTAATATCCATGTGAGGATTCTATTTGTAGGTCTCCAATGAACTTGTTCTTCTAATAAGCATCCTCATGTTAGCTTTGATTATCTTTCATAATCATAGTTATGAGAACCACTGCTTGAACCATTCAAGAAGCATAACATATGCTAGTCTGTCCGAATTAATAATGTCCTATCTTGTTAATTCTATGACTAGGGATATTTAGATATTAACACATTTGTATGCAATAGACACCTCATATCATGAACTCTTTTGTGATTGTCTTTACACTGTGTTTATTGTAAGGATCCAATCATGGTCCTAACCGAATTACAGTAAAGTTACGAGAATTATGGTTAATTAGGGCCAATATTCAATTATTTTGCACTGTTAAGGTCGAATCCTATTAGGGGTATTTTGGTAATTTTAGCATGAATGTTAATTTGTGTATGGTTAAAATTAACAGTAAAGAGGGATATAATTGATGTAAATTAGAAGTAGGAGTGTTAAATGTTGTTAAATCTAAGTTTTTGAGGGTTAAGATGTATAAGGGCAATTTTGGAAATTGGATTTTGGGATATTTATCCCACTAGCTAATTAGGAACTTCCTGGGGGATGTCACCAAAAGGGAGGGGAGAATGAGGGGATCGGCATTCTTGGAGAGGGATAGCTCTCTCTCTCTCTCTCTCTCTGTTGGTTATGGTATAGAGCTAGGGTTGGTGTGGATGATTAAAGGTAATGTCTTCAATTAAAGATCTCTTCTTTCTCTTCTTTTCTTCATTTATGATTTCTGGTTATTAGGGATTACAAGATCTTATTATTGTCTCTATGTGTAAGGAAAAAAGAGAGAATCAGATAGATCAAAGATAGAAGAAAGAAGAAAGAGCTAGATTAGTGGACTTCCTAAGGAAATGAAACTGGTATTGAGGTATGGGAACCCTAGATCCATGGGTATATGATGATTTTTTTTCTATGTTCTTTCATGTGTTCCCTTGGATGAATTGAAGGTTAAGTTTTTAGTGTTTAGATGATCCAAGAATAAGTTAATCCACTTGAGGTGAGTTTTGGGATTTAAAATCATTAGAGATGGAAATCGGGATTTTTAATCGAGACTGTCGTAGTCCCTATATGGCCAAGTGATTTTTCTTTGGATTCCTAGGTGTGGCCACTTGATTGTTTTCTTTGGTTCCCAGGCGTGGCCACGTGAGTGTTTTCTTTAGTTCCCAAGCGTGGCCACGTGATTGTTTTCTTTGGTTCCAATGCATGGCCATGTGATTGTTTTCTTTAGTTCCCGGCATGGCCACATGAGTGTTTTCTTTGGTTCCCAAGCGTGGCCAAGTTATTCTCTTTGGTTCTCTCTGTGTGGCCACGTGATAGCTTGCTCTTTCTCTTTGCGTGGTCACGTGAATGGTTGCCTTTCTCTTTGTGTGGCCACGTGTATGGCTTGCTCCTCCCTCTGCTTGGCCACGCATTTAGCCTTTGTTCTTCTTGAGTGGCCGTGTATGCCTCCTTCTTTGGCATGGCCACACACATGTTTTCTTTTAATGGTTCTATTATAGACTCTAAGCTATAAATTCCTTATGCATCATGAATCCCGTATTATAAAATATAATTGAAGAAAATAAAATGAATCATAACTAATACATATGATGATTATATTTACTATAATGAGGGCTGGGAAGCTATCTGATTTGTAATGAAGCAATTGAATGGTAAGTCTTTCCAAGGCAATACAAAATAATATAGGTAGATGTTAATCTCATATGTGAACACTTTGACCAATTGTTTGACACAAAATGCATGCATATATTACATAGGATATATTGAATATGCAATGATTAAATTGAGTATAATGAAGCAGGGGAATGGTTATGAAGAACCACACAGGTACATTCTTTTTAAATGAATATGTTTTAGGCGTTAGATTATATGTTCATGGTTTATGTCTATAAGCATGGTTTCAAGAACTATCACGATCGGTATAAGCATAATTAATGTGACATTTAAAAATCATAATGCTACTTCATGATCTTATGTTGAATGATATGTATTGCATTGGGTTTTAAAACATTAATTCTGAGCTAGTATTGCATGATATTTTGTTGTTATTATGTTAAAGCATACAAATGCAAGATATAAGTTATCTGGTAGCTATGCAAGTATAAGCAGGTGATATGTATTCTTGAATATCATGGCTTTAAGCCAGTATTACTATGAAGTGAATATTACGTGTTCAATTGTGGATAACGACTTTAAGTAAATGTTACATTAAATAAGAAGAATTTGATGAATGAAAGATGTTCTTACCGTGATAAGCTTGCAGGTCTTAGTTCAGTTGTGGATTAGATAGGCATGCCTAGAGGGATTTAACAGCTGCCATAGTTGACCCCGTTTGGGTCTTGTTCCTTTTGGAACCATCGTTCGGCCCTGTTTGGGTCTATTGCTTTGTTCCTTTATGGAACCATAGTTCGGCCCTTTGGGTCCATCGTTTGATACCTTCAGTATCCATTGGTCCCATTATCCACCCTTTGAACTAGCACTTAGGCAGGCTATTAAAAGTTAAAAGAATCAGCAATGTACTATTAAATATATATATATATATATATATATATATACACATATACATATATATAGCCATTACTTCACCTATGTAATGTGAACATGATAAATGGCTTACTATATTGCTTGATTGAATTCCTTTTTGGCTATAATGGTTTCGATGAAATGTAGTTCTCTATTCTGTATGGTATAATCAGTATTGTATGACATATATGAAGTAATGACTCTTAAAATATCTCATCTAGATGTTATATATTAGATACAAACTCCTTTTGTGCTAAAATTGAAAACTTAAGACTTATCATACATAATCATTGTGATAAGAAGTATACGCTGGAAGCTGTGCTACCAGTTACGATGAGTTTTAGACTATTATAAGAACAATATTCATGTTTAAAAGATTGCATATTCTTTTGGTTTAGAAAGGGTGAAATTGTTTAATATTGTATGCATATATGCTTTCATTAACTTTAAATGGTGTATTGATTTTATGATATTCTATTGAGTTATCCTTGGAATTAGTTTCCCCACTAAGCTTTATAGCTTAGCACGGGTTTGTTATCCGTGTAGGTATTGGTTAAACTCTAGTGGATCGATAGCTGGTGGCTAGTCGGCCTTTGAAGAGAAGATACGACTGAGTGCAGTTGCTTGAGGATTCCATTATATAGTTGGCATTATGTTAGCCCCTTTAATTATAAGTTGGTTTTAAGTTAATGTGGCATGTAATAATTATGGCCTGTACTATTTATTATTATCCTTGCCTTATCTTGCTAGGTTATTATGATGATGATTGATGTTATGCATGGTTAGAGGATTAAGGTGTTACATTTATAATATCAAGGACTTTATTTATTAATTTAAGTTTTACAAACTCATGTATTTAAACATAGCATTAATAAATGAATAATGCATTTTATTAAGAATATAAATTCATACATATGAAATTCATCCCTTTTGCATGGGCTCTAGGACATACTCTCTAACAATCTCCCACTTGCACTAGAGCCAATCACTTATATGTCTCAGATCCATGCTATTTATATGGTGATCGTGCTTTATTTGGGAAAGTTCTTTAGTGAGGGGATCCGCCACATTATCATATGTAGGGACCCTTTCTATTTTCACATCATTTTTAGCTACTATTTCCCTTATGAGATGGTAGCATATGAGAACATGCTTCGATCGCTGATGAGACTGTGGTTCCTTTGCTTACGTAATGGCTCCATTGTTGTCACAATATAAAGGAATCGGATCAACAATGCTAGGCACCACTCCTAGTTCAGATATGAACTTTTTGTTCCAGACTGCTTCTTTGGCTGCTTCCGAAGCAGCAATGTACTCAACTTCTGTCATGGAATCAGTAGTTGTTTCTTGTTTGGAACTCTTCCAACTAATTGCTCCTCCATCCATTATGAACACATAACCAGATTGTGATTTACAATCATCTTTATTAGATTGGAAGCTGGCATCTGTATACCCATTTACTTCCAAACTGCCTTCTCTATATACCAAGAATATATCCTTAGTCCTTCTCAAGTACTTAAGGATATTCTTGATAGTTGCCAAGTTTTCTTCTCCAAAATTTGATTGGAATCTGCTTGTGACACTTAAAGCAAATGCTACATCTGGACGTGTACATAACATAGCATACATGATAGAACCAATTGCCGATGCATATGGTATTCTATTCATGCTCTCTCTATTCTTTAGTGTCTGCAGATACATAGACTTAGAAAGGTGTTTCCCATGCACCATGGGTATAAATCCTTTCTTAGAGAGATCCATATTGAACCTCTTCAATACTTTATCTATATATGTACTTTGAGAAAGACCTAGCAACCTACTGGATCTATCTCTATAGATCCTTATTCTTAGTATATATGATGCTTCTTCAAGGTCTTCCATGGAGAATTGCTTGGATAACCATATTTTAACAGATTGGAGAAGAGAAATATCATTTCCCATGATTAATATGTCATCCACATATAGAATCAGGAAGACAATTGCACTCCCACTGACCCTTTTATACACACAAGGTTCATCTTCATTCTGTGAGAAACCAAAGTCTTTGATTGTCTCATTGAATCGTATGTTCCAGCTCCTAGAGGCTTGCTTCAATCCATAAATGGATCTTTGAACCTTGCATACCTTTTTACCATTTCTTGATGTGAACCCTTCCGGTTGTGTCATATTACACATCCTCAGTCAGATTTCCATTTACAAAAGTTGTCTTCACATCCATTAGCCAAATCCCATAATGATAATGAGCTGCAATGGCTAAAAGTATTCTTATAGACTTAAGCATCGCTACAGGAGAAAAGGTTTCATCATAGTCAATACCTTCTTTTTGACGATAGCCCTTTGCCACTATACGAGCTTTATAGGTAACTATATTACCTTCCATGTCGGCCTTTTTTTTGAAGACCCATTTGCACCCTATGGGTTTTATCCTTTTAGGTGGTTGAGTTAAAGTCCATACTTTATTCTCATACATGGAGTCCATTTCAGACTGCATAGCCTTAAGCCATAAATCATGTTTTGAACTGTTCAAACTTCTTGATAGCTTGTAGGCTCATTGTCCTCTACTACAGTTATGCCTCTATCTGAATCAACGTGAAATCCATATCTCACAGGGATAGAACGTATCCTAGTAGATCTTCTAGGATTTTGTGTATAATCAGGTTCAACTGTAATCTCATCATAATGAAATTCAGTCTCAGGTTCAATCGATTTGTCAGACTTAACATCTAGTTTGTCTGACATTGTCCTTTTCACATAAGCATGACAACCACATACTTTCATATGAGAAAGTATGGGTTTCTTGTTATTCCACATCTCATATGAGTAACATCAACCGATTTACTAGGAACTCTATTTAATACATAAATAGCAGTTTCTAGTGCATATCCCTAAAAAGACTTAGGCAAGTCTGCTCGGCTCGTCATTGATCGAACCATATCTAATAGTGTTCGATTTCTCCTTTCAGATACACCATTTTGTTGTGGTGTATATGGTGGAGTCCATTGAGATAAAATCCCATTATCTCTAAGATAATCTTGAAATTCTTGGCTTAAGTGTTCTCCACATCGATCTGATCTAAGTGTTTTAATACTCTTGCCAAGTTGTTTCTCTACTTCATTTCTAAATTCTTTGAACTTTTCAAATGCTTCTGATTTATGTTTCATTAGATAGATGTATCCATACCTGGAATAATCATCTATGAAAATAATGAAGTATGTTTCATTGGACCACATACATCTTAATGTATTAAGTCCAAAACCATTTTTGCTCGTTCTCCTTTACCAATAAAGGGAGCTTTTGTCATTTTTTCTAATAAACAAGATTCGCATGTATCAAATGATTCATAATCAAATGATCCCAAATCACCTGACTTGTGTAATTTGGTCATGCGTTTCTCATTTATATGGCCTAAATGACAATGCCATAAGTATGAGATATTTAGATTATCATGTTTCATTCTCTTGGTATCCACATTATGCACTTTTTTAATTAAATCAAGAACAAATATACCATTCTCAATGATAGCTTTTGCATAAAATATATTGTTCTTAAAAATGTAACAACACTTGTCCTTTAAAGAAATGTCATAATCGTTTAATAAACAATTGAAAGAAGTAATACTCTTGGATAAAGCTGGAACATAATAACAATTATTTAATTCCAGTACTAATCCACTTGGAAGAGGCAAATTGTAAGTCCTCACAACCGTTGTAGAGATGTTTGTCCAGTAGCTGACTGCAAACATATCTATGCCTTTCCAACTCTTCTAAAGCTTTTAAGCCCCTGTAGATCATTACACAAGTGAGATCCACATCCGATATCTAATACCCAAGAATGTTTTGAAGCAATAGAATAAGTATTAATTTCAATCATATGAATACCTGCAGTAGAAGCATCAGCATGCTTCTTCTCCTTGAGAGAATCTAGATAGGCCTTGCAGTTACGCTTCCAGTGACCATCCTTTCCACTATGGAAGCAGTTCCTTTGGGATTCTCTTTCTTGGCAACCTTTTTCTTAGAGATCCCATCATTCTTTGGCTGCACCTTGGTTATCTTCTTCTTCTGCTTCTCGCCTTTAGCATAAATGACAACCATGACACTTTTTGGATCCTTCTTAAAGGATCCATCAGCTGTTTTGAGCATGTTGATTAACTCAGGAATGGTAACTTGGATATTGTTCATGTTGAAGTTAAGCATGAAAGGTGCATAACTTGGAGCCAACGAGTACAAGATTAAATCTATGTATAGATCATTATCCATTACATAGCCAAGTCCACTCAAATGCTCAATATACCCATACATCTTCAATGCATGAGCAGCAGCTGAAATGCCTTCCACCATTTTGCAACTAAATAGAGCTCGAGCAATCTCATATTGCTCAGTTCTAGCCTAAAAAGAATAAAGCTCCTCTAGATGCAAAATAACGGTTCTAGCATCCATCATCTCATGTTGCTTCTGAAGCTCTGAGGACATAGCACTTAGCATCAGACATGCTGCTGCTTCACTATCCTACATGTATTTACGAGAAGTTCCTTTGATCTCATCAATGGCATCATCTGATGGAAGTGGTGGTGGATCTTTATCCAAGACATAATGGATCTTTTTAGCACTGAGAACAATTCGCACTTGCCTGATCTAGTCAGAATATTTACTGCCAACCAGCTTGTTATCCAAGATTGATCGTATGTTAATGTTTAATGTGCTCATGATGATGACCTTTGATGTGAAAAAGAAAACATATGAGAGTATGTTCACATATATGTATGCATTAATTAGGTCTTTAATTAATCCATTTACTCCCACTATTTTATTGCGAATTAATAGCCCTTACTATTTAATTCTAGAAAACCCGATGGTTTTCTTAGTGGGCCAATATCTAATCCTTGATATGTAATTTGGCCTTGACTGTGGTCAACAAGCCAAATTCCATACCCTTGAAAGGTAGGTATCTCTATACCAATTGTGTCTCTACACAACTATTTGATCATTAGGTTACCAACTCTTGATGCATGCATATCATATATGCATTCCCTAATCTTGCCTCTAGAACCATTAGCCTCAACTGTGGTCAACAAACTAATGGGCTAGCTAAGATGACCCATTTAATTAGACTTGAACATATTCGATATAATGTGAGCTTGACTGTGGTCAACAACCCATACTATAAAGAACTCTAGTTCTCCTCAAATTAATGGAAGGCTTATATACCTTAGTATTTATTTGAGGGTTTTAGTTAATTAAGTCTCATCATACATGGTTGGCGTACATTGGTATGCATCCTATATCCATCACATAAATATAAGCATACAAATATGGTATAGTTATGGACTTTACTACATTGATTTCCCCGAGCCAAAAGGGAAATCAAAAGGTCACACCTAGGTAGTATGCATGATTCAAACAAGTAAGAAATAATTACATTATCTTCAAGCTTGTTGGATCTCCATCCGGCCCATCTTGCTCCCTAATAGTAGTCTCCATCTCTATCTCTAATTCTAATCTAAGTAATCTAATTACATATTACAATTTGAAAAAGAAATACAAACCAAAAACAAGTGGCTAGGACATAATAGTCCTTATTGGGCCAAAACATGCATAATGCTCAATCACATTAGGCCTTGTCCATAACTATCCATCATGCCAATCATACACCCTTATATGCATTTCTAATGCATAAAGTAATGGATTACTAACTTTGTTTCAACTCTTGAAACATACTTTTGAGTTATTTTAATAATGTGATCAAAATAGGAAACTTTTTCCATTTTGGAAACTTTCATTTTAGGAAACCTTTTTGCATGCATGTGTTTTTGCCTTAATAATCAATTCAATTGATTATTAATTAATTATTAATTGATTATTTAATTAATTAATCATATTAAATAATTAAAAGAATTAATTTTGGGCTTAAGATAAAGGATAGGCCGAAACCCACAAAATTAAACCCTAAATGTGTTCACACGCAAACTAGTTTTGTATCTATTGGACTATTTGGGCCTTTTGGAATGAGCCAAGCCCACTCCAGCCCTTAAAAACCATTAATAAACTTAATTAAAGTCTATAATATTTAATTTAAATCAACTCCTTGGGCCCACCAAGTCATTCACTAATTTAAATCAAGTCCGTAAACATAATTAAGCCCATTAAGTGGCTTTAATGAATTAAAATTAATCCAATTAATTCAAGGCCCATTTTAATTAATACAATTAATTAAAAAAACTTTAATATATCATATTTAAAAGATTAAAAAATGTTCTAAATAAGAACACATCAAGAACACACCAAGAACACCAATTTATCAAACTTTTCGACTAAACTAGTTTTCATGCAAAACTTGTTCAATTTTAATTTCGTTTGATCCTATGGCTTAAAATCATATATTAAACACATAAATTATCATCAAAATAATCTTAGATTGGATCTATAAAAAATTAAATTAGAACAGTCCCTAAACTTCATTGAAAAATAAAAGCCATTCACGCCATTCTAAATGGTTGTTTTCTCAAAAGAATAGTTTTATTTTTCATTTTATATATTTGATCACATATATATAGAAATCAATATTTCTCATTCATGAACAATAAAATCTGATATTTTAAAGTTCATGAAATAAATAACTCAAGAATAAAACTTATTCCGTAGAAAAATATATAATTGTATATTCATGGCAAAATCGAGTCTCTGATACCATGTTGGGAATTATCGGTTACATGCATCTCATACATAAGAGGAATTTAAAATTTTTAACCAATATATCTAATCTTGCCATGAATTTACAATATACATATTAATGAGAATAAGAAAAATCACCTTTGATTTTTGTTGTACAGTTGATTTTCTTCCT